>JAWLRI010000055.1:701431-751795 GCA_034781795.1 Crypturellus tataupa | reverse complement strand
CTCTTAACCAGGTTGGCCAGCCTTTTGGCAAGGAGACGTGTGCCCCTCTTGCTGAGGTGGTTCCCATCATTCCCCACCAGCCGGTGGTCGTCAAACAGAGTCCCGTGGTCATAGAAACCGAAACCCTGTTGCCAAGATGATGCAATGATGTAAGACTGAAAGCAATGCAAAACTGAAAAAAAAAAAAAAAGAAAAAAAACCCAATCTTTATCATTATTCACATGACCCAGTTGAGAGAATTATGCATTTCCCCTGGGAGCTACTTCTAAATCAGGCATCATGGCTATCTCAAACCATTGAGTGTATGGGGACAGGAGGACCTGCAGATCTGCTCAGTTGTTTAAATTGTTCATGTCTTTCTTAGATGTGTAGCCTATAGCAGTTGAGGTGACTAAGTGGATAGGCTTTCTTAGGTGGAATCCCGATGTTCAAGCTAGGACTCCCAATACGAGGCCATTATTAGGTGATTTAGATGACATTCCCACTTATTTTAGTTGTAGCTAATTGCAACCACAGAATGTGCCTGCTGGTGACCATGTTTGTCTGTCAGGTAATGAGGAGTAACCTGCAAAACACCCTGTGCAGGGCAGATGCAGCCAGCACAGCAGAGTGGTGCCAAGGAGATCTGGAGACTCCATGTGCTGGATGACAACCTAAAACTCAACAACAGGTTGAGTTGGCTCCCAAGGTGGAGGCACCTTCAGATGAATGAAGGAGCTGCCAGTTTTGCTTGTTCCATTTGTTTATTTGATATCCTTCTATTTCTCTTCTTTCATCTACTGATATTAAATTTAATTCATATATCCATCTATCCAGCCTCATTTCATTATTTATTACTCATTTAGATTTCCCAGGATATCAACGGAGGGTGGCATTGACTTCCTATTCTTTGCTGGAATCTAGGTCTCCAACTCTTAGTAAAAGTCTCCAGATAGGAATGGTGCCACAGATACCGCAGTGGCACCTATTTTGCAACAGGCCAGATTCTAGTTACTATTTAGAGAGCATTCAGAGGAATATTTTTTAAAAATAAAAATAAAATAAAATAAAATAAAATAAAATAAAATAAAATAAAATAAAAATGACAACATCTGTTTATCTGTTGTGAAGATGTTGGCCTTCGTGTACGCAGACATCTAGCAATGTCTACGTATCTATTCATACTGTAATTTTTGATTCTCATAAAGCAAAATGCAAAGGAGAAGGATTAGAATTTTACTCTGAGGACACTCTTAGGTTTCTTTTCTTTTTGATGAGCAATGGGCAGTAAAAACTTCGAACATATGACTGAGAACTCTGAGCTGACAGATCTGCTGTATACTAATTCAGCTTCCAGGTCCTTAGAAATCAATTTCACCCAATATTTAAATATTCATCTGAAACCCAGGCTCCAAGAGGTCAAACCACAGTGGCTTTTATGGGCTTATTGCAGACAGCTCTAGAGAATGAAAACAGAAAGCATGATTGACTCAGTCCATGGAAAAGAATCTCTTTGTCCTCCTTCTCCTTTTCTCTCCAGAGAGAGAAAAAAGAACTTTATTAATAATCACAGAACAAAGATCATTATGGAAAGATGGAGGAAATGGATAAGAGAAAAGCAAAATTAAGCATGAAATGCACTGCCACTTGACATCAACATATTATTACATTTTTTATATTCTTATAAGTGCAATAGCTATTAACTGAAAAGACCTGTTGTCTTTTTTTTTTTCCCCCCAAAATTCGGATCAATTTGCTTTTTCTCCTTAATTAGAAGAATAATTATAATGTCCTAGGTTCATTTTTCAGCCAATGCTTGTTGACATTGTTGCTTTAGGGTAAGGTTTGGTCTACAGAATATGAAAGAAAACAACATAGTTTTGAGTATTCTTTCAGTCTGATTTTTAGGTACCACGTTGTCATAAAAGTGTCTTGAATACAAATAACTCTAAAAAGTAAAAGTTGCTGATAGTCATAGCTCCACAGTGCCAATTGCTTCCAATAGTTTGTCCTGAAAGTCCTTTTTTGTCCTAAAATCATAATTTTAAGACCATCTCACTTCTCCAAACAGAATGTCTCATGCAAAGTATATCACAAGCTGATTTTTTTACTATGTGGAGTTTATATGCAACATACTAATAAGCTCCAGCTTTGTTTGGAAGAACCCTTTTCTTTCCCCCAGAAAGCAGCATGCTGGAAATCAGTTGTTTCACCACAAACATAAAATGGACCTTTTTGCTTTGATTCCACAGACTGTATACATAATTCCAGTTTCATAGAAGTCCTTACATTGGTAATGTATGTCTACATTGGTAATGTATCTTTCTGTGCAGTATCTCAAAGTACTTTGAGTACCAACATACCAACTTTTTCGTATATAATTTTACATTAATAGCCTATGCAATTTGTAACCCAGGTGAATTCAACATATTTACTCTTATAGTAGAGTCTGCACATCTGCTGTAGCAAGCAAAGCCAGTTTTCCAGTTAATGAGCCCCTGTCAGTGTCATAAGAATTTATGACCAATGGGTCTTGGTAATCTGCCAGACACAGAAAAGCCAGAAAAAGATACTTTCTCATGATGGACGTGAATGGTGTTTATTTTTCCAGTCTGTAGATCTCTGTGATGAAAATGTTTACAAAACAGCTAGCTACCTAGATTTTTTTTTTGTATTGAAGGAGCAAAAATGGCACGTTGCTTTGTCTCTATTTATTCAGTAGGCAACTGAAACAAGTTTACATAGGCCAGCAGTATAGACCTCTGTTTGGAAAGATTAACTCTTTTTTATAGTTTTACTGAATGGAAGAAAGAAGAACATTATACAAAAAAAACGGGAATCATGGTCTCATCAATAGGAATTAAGGTTTCTGCTTGCTTTAGCTGGTGGGACCCCTAAGCATGCTGTACATCAGCACTAGCATCCACTAAGTGATTTTGTTATGAAAATCAGATGAAAACTTAGAAGATATTGTGATACCACAGAGGTATTACGGTCAAGAACAAGGAACAGAAAGTGTCTTATCTAGAAGCAGTTCTTCTAGACTTGAGGAACACACTGTATAAGCCACATGTGCAGCTCGTACATTCACGTGTGTAAGTAGTATTACTAAGAGAACAAAGGATGTTCCTGGACATTCCCATTACATTACGAAGCCGATCTTCCAAGAATAATATGCCTCAGAATAAAACAATAATTACAAAACCGCAAATGAAATCAAAGCAACGCCGCCGAAAGCCTTAAGCACGACAGTTTTACGAGGCACGTAAATATAGCAGCTTGGATAAAGATGCAGACTAAAACACTGTGCCCTTTAAAATCTCACACCTCAGAAGCCAGTGGAAATATGTTGGACTCAAAATGTGGGTGCATAAACACTGGGACATCCTTGGGTATGAAATTCTGTTCCTTTTCTTTTAAATCTGTGTGAACACATGCAGGCTCAAATGAGAGAGAGCAGATAACCAACTGCATGCCAGGGATGAGCAGGCTGCTCAAAGCTACCACATAATCAGTGAAGCTTTAAAAAAAAAAAGAAAACAGCTTGAGGCCTTTTTTTCCTTCTTCCTCCAAAATGTGACATCATTGTATATGACACAACACCTTGGAAGGAACCATATGGGGAAACACAGACATGTTGCTAACTAAATGTGAGCTCTTTCGCTATGAAAAATTCTCCTTGCTGGCCAAACTCTGGATGGGCTCATAAAAAGCACAGTTTATACAGTGGAACTGACAGTTCTACTTCAAGGACATTGTTCATGTTTAATGCTCTTTTTGTACAGTATCTAGAGAGGCAGACCAAGAATATAATGCTGTTTTTCATACAAATCTAATCAGAAAGGGTTGATTCAAACTGTATACCCTGAAATACATAAGATGTTCTGATGCAGATTTTCTCTTGACTTTTTACAGGAACGATCTTTCAATCTCTAAGCTCATTAGTTAGTGATAGTTAATCCACTGATTTAATGAAGATCCATGTTTTCACTCTTTTATGTCTGTCTTTGTAGGTTTTTCTGTTGTTCTTTCTCTCTCTCTCTCTTTTTTTTTTTTAACCAGACATTGACCTTTTGTGTTAAAATCTGATTTCTTCCAACTTTCCACTTTAGATATAAAACTTTTGTTTGTCATTTTCATTATCATTATTTTTACTTTACAGTGTATATCCTTCTACACGGTGTTCTAAATGGATTTGCACTAACTATCATATCAGAGACACAAATAGATATTGCCTGTATGTTGTCCTCAATTCCACAAGAAATTCTGTGGCACAAATTGTTTGAGTTGGACGTTAACATATGATGTTCAGTTAGTAATTTATGGAGAAATGAGGAAGGAAGCAAAGGCACAAACATACACACACACACAAAAAAACCTCTTGGATAGGTCCATGTCCTTCTTTTTTCATTAACGAGGGAAAACATGAATATGAGAATCTTCTGTCCTTCACCCCGACTTCTTTGATACTTTAGAGCTTATTAGAAAATTCCAGACTTTTTTTGATAAGGTAAGATAATAAATTTTACAAGTGCTATGTATGAAGGAATTACAGAGCAATGCATCCAAAATTAAAAATCTGCTTTTGTAAAAAAATGAACTTTATATGCTCTTAATGGCCCATTAATTTTGCTAGGACTGTATAATAACTATACCAGAATGTATGAGTCTTTGCAAAGTCATGACTAAAACCTTACAGCTTTATAACCAGTTCTCCGTGATGACTATTCACATCCATTTAAGCAGTGATGGAGTCCAAGGTTATCTTAGCTGCATCAACAGAGGAGCAGATCCTGATAACTTCAGTGTGTGCTTGTTAATAGAAAAGTAGAAGATCAAAATGAGGAATTTGCCTGAACATGTAGGCATTTGTGTATGAAAAATGATGAGAACGGCATTTAAAAGTTAAAAGAACTTCCCAGGGAACACGGTATTTGCATTTCTGTGAGTACTAATGGAGTGGGAATCAGGAACCCACAGATCCGTCTGCTTATTTTGAGTCCCTAAAGTAAAAAAGAGGCTGCACCCTGATGCAGTGAACATATTCAGCTTGGCTGAGACAGCGTAGAAACCCATGTATATCATAGGAACTACTTAGACAAAATTAGACATTTGATTTTTTTTCCATCATTAGAGATTAAACCCTCTACTTAATTTTAATGACCCCTCTCATGATAGTGACTCACTAAAGCATTTAATCATGTGCCTGATTTTCATTGAAGCCTGTGATTAAATTCCATTGAAATTAGTAAAATTTAAGCATGCCTTTAGGAGTTAAGCCTGAACTTAAATGTATTATTGGTTAGGTAGGTTGGTCTGAATTATTTTTGATGTTTTTTTTTTATGATTTAGAATCTGGAAGATGAAAGACACTATTGTCACTTTACAACTTAATCCTAAAATTCACACACATAAAATTCAGTGAAATCAATTGACAATTTAGGAAACTAAAGATTGTGAGGGTTCCAGAAATATGCCACATGATGTTTGCAGCTTACTGGGTTTTGAGCAGGACTTTTTTTTTTTTTTTTTTAATCTACTTATTTGGCCTTTTCCAAGCAAAACTACTTAGATATACACTCCCCTCTGTAAGCTTGATGTATTCAGACGAACGCAGCTTCAGCGGCTCTAGGCTTACCGCATCTCTGGGGTAAATGCATTGCCTGGAGGGATATATTTGATTCATAATGGCTAGAGCTGAATTATAGTGAGTGCTGGAGTCTTTTTATGTTACATCTGAAAGTTCATTGAAGTTATTTAGATCCAGATCCCTCAAAGGATATAAGTACCACACAGGTTAGATTTATGCAGCCAAGTCCAGGTAAGCAATCCACAAATCCTGCCGTAAAACACAGCTTCCTCAGCTCTCATCAGTTGTTTTCTATGGATGCTCAAAGGATTCCCACTTATCCAGAGCCTGTAGAGGAGTTTACTCTATAAACTACTCAACTTTAACCAGATTTAGCACCCGAGCCTTTTTGGAATTTGTAAACTAAGCAACTGCAGATCCATATTCCCTAAATATGAACTGGTAGACCTTGAAGTTAAGATAATCCCTGATTTTTCTGAGAAACTACATAATATAGCAACTCTCATTCTTTTGTTCAGGTAAGTATGAGAGTTATAAACTTCTGGGTGAACTTGGTATTCAAATGAATGAATGACCACAGGAAATCATGTAAAAAATGAAGTATAAAGATCTAAAACTTTTTTCAATTGAAGTCATTACTAAAGAAAATGAGAATAGCCAACTTTATTTCAAAATGTTTCCCTTCAGAAAATTCAGAAATAAAACTTTTAAATTTTGTTTTAATTGTATATTATTTTATGCTTTTCATTTTCTTAGATATTTTTCCATAGCTATTAAAATTTTATATCACAATTATATCACCAAAACCTTAAAATTAAATTAGAAATGAAGTTTTAGATTTCAAAGATGAGTATTCTTCCTTCCTTGCCATGCCTCCTATGCACAACCAAATGCTTCTACTAGTGAAATTTTGTGAATCTAACCCTGAGGCTTTCAGAGTCAGTAAAATATTATTTTCCAGCCTCTACTGGTCTATCCAGGTGCAAGGTGAAATCTTAAAGACTAATCTGTCCACTATTAGTATCAACATAACCATTGCAATATAACATTACATGTCCAAGAAGAAATGAGGATTGCACTGGGCTTAAAGATTGACAGTCATTTTCTGAGAGTTTACAAATGAAAAAAAAAAAAAAAAAGAAAAGAAAAATGTTAGAATGAAAATTTTCTAAAAGGGAAGGTAAAATCTAGAATCTTATGTCTGTACTGAGGCAGTTATTAAAACAATCTGATTTTTCATAGGAACGTAGGACTGAAAGGGAAGCAGTTTTCAGATCAACAGCTTTAGTCACCTGTTCTGACACTATATCACATCATCTAACACCTTTTATAAACAGGTCATGCACTTAAGCACACAATTTTCTGCTTCTTTTACCTTATTGTGGGGAAGCTTCTCTGGAATTTCATTCTTCTGCTACTTAGTTATCTGCTTTTAATTTCCAGTTGACAAATATTCATGTGACTAAAATTTAGGAACATAATTTTTCACATTAAATTCAAAAGGGAAAAAAAGAAAAAGGCTGTTGAAAGGCTGTTTTTAAGGGGGGAAAAGAAAAGAGAGAGAGAGAAAACGCATTTATGGACTGATATAAGAATTTAATCCCTCCAGGGATGAAAAATGACTACACATACCTTTTCTGAAGGGCTAGGGACAGGCAGGAGAAATGTGGCCTTTATGGCATGGACTTTCGAGCTCAAATCACTTGCTTGGGGATTTCTACATCGAGCTCCACTGCGTCTCGCTGCCACGGTCGAGCGCGGGCAGATGCAGGTAGCCAAATTCCAGCAAGGCCTGTTCTTACCCAAGCCCCCAAACACATGGTGGACAGATGTGAAAGATGTATATGTGGATATGCAAATGCATATATGTATCTATATGTGTGTATGTGTGTGTGTGTGTATATATATATATATGTAAAAGACAATGTCCTTGTTAATGTCTCTTGCGCTCAACTAGATTTGTCAGTGAGCGCTGCTGGAAGTCATCACCTACGTCTGCATAAAAATGTTGCTCCAAATCCAGGTTTGGAGAGGTGGACTAGATGTTTTCTCTGTTTCCATAGAATCTAGCCTGCATGATAATCAAGCATAACAAAAAAATTATTTTTATTATTATTGTTAGACTGAGGATATAAAACTCCAGCTCAAAAAGTAACTTAAAATCTCAATTCATTTGGGTTAACTAGAAAAAAGTCACTTTGAGTCATCACTTGTGAAAATCCTGGTATCCTTTACTTCGAACTTTTCCTTCCCCACGTTTCCAAACAAACAGCTGCCAAGCGAAATATCAGGATGTGTTAAATGACCTACCCCCCAATTGCTCGTCTCGGAGAGAGTTAATGTTACTTTCTTTTTCTTGCTTGCTTTTATCCTGCGCTGGCTAAAAAGAACACCCAGGTTCAATGAGTGACAAATCATTACCGACCGTACAGTGTAATTAAAAAGCACAGCCATTGATCAGCGATGAGCTAAACCTGAGACAAAAAAAAAAAAAAAAAAAAAGAAAGTGAGAGACCTAGAATAGCTGGCAAAACTTCTCATTGAATCTGTCTGAAATGGAAGATGTTCTCCCTGGAGGCATGGAGCGTGGCCCATTGTGCATTTCCATTAGAGATACACACTGACTCAGAGCATGCCATTGATGTTGGCCTATTTATGAAAGGCTGTTGAAAGAGGTTTCAGAGTTAATTGAAAAGAGCTGTTTCTGAAGTAAAGTAACTTCAAACAACACGCCTCTGAAATGTGTTTTAATGGACTGGAAATCAGTGAATTTTCCATATTGAGCAGGAAATAAAAAGGGATGGCATGAACTGCAAGCTGCATTGCCATTTGGTGAGATTTTTGTTATTATTATTGCTCTTGTTGCTGTTATTATTCTTATTAATTATTTGAACTAGAAGTGCTCAATGGGCAGGTGATAAAACAGCTCTGCTCTTGCCTGATTAGAGCATCATCCTCTAGGGTCTGTCAAAATTTTCATTATATGTCTTTATTTCACACATTTATAATACAGGCTGCCTGCTGAACCTCTCTCAGACTTGTGTCGTTGTAAATGAAAGGAAAAACTCTGCGAGAAGTTACATAGAAGTAGGTTCCTAGGCCCTCTTTTACCAAGGTATGTTGTGTTTAAAATCTGTTTATTTCTAATGATAATTCCACTTTAAAATTAAAACACATGTGTTTATTCGATCATGGGTTTAGTTTCTGACCTGTGTTGAGGTCTTGCACATAAGTTTGTATTTAAACTTATGCTTAAATTAAAGTCTTTCCAGCAAAGCTTGCACCTGAGTTTCATAAATATAAACAGCAGCTGAGAATATGCTTAAAAATCAGCATGCCATAAAATACCTTTCTCAGCTGAAAACAATGAACTTTTTCTGAGTTTCAAAATTATTTTTGAACTGTGGCAAAATTCAATAAAAATAGGAATGCCTGCACTGAATTTACTTGCTCATTTCGATTCTTTTGCAGGAATTTAGAGTTAGCAGGACGGCAAGTAGCTCCTCACCCTGCATTGAAGTACATTTAAACATCTAGATTATATTCAGATTGAAAGGAGCACGATCAGATTTTGAGATCCTTCCTCAAGCTGATCAATACGTAACATCTTGAGAAAACTCATAAACCCCAGGGAATTGTAGGGGAAAGGGGAAGCTGAAGTAGCCCATCCCTCAGGATAATCCAAGTAATAAACAAACAACTTCTGAGTTTCAATGGTAATGAGCATTTTACCCTCCCATTCTGCTTTCTACCCTGAGTGCTTTAAGTAATTCACAGGCTCTGATGAAAATTTCTCATGTTCCATTAAAAGAGATGACCTCACAGACATTAATTAACTTAATCTCACAAAACTCATTTGAAGTAAGGAAGTGGCTGTGCCCAGTTTTAAACAAAGAATAAAATGCAAGGATAGTAAGGGCTTCATAAAAACCCAATCAAAATCAGCAGAAATACTTAAATTGCAGCGTGGAACAATTCTACCTTCATTCATCATTTTATCTTTGGATAGTACCAGTTTTCTCAGAGTTTCACCTCCCAGAGTCAGCACCATATTTAAAAAAAAGTCAACACTGATTCTTTTTTGTTCTTCTTTAACATTAGTTTTTAACCTTTAAGACTACTGGGGGGAAAAAAACCCTGGAAATATGACCCTGGAACAAACACCCTACAGGCTCAAAATGCAGAGCAAGGAAAAACTAGAAAATGACTTCAATTTAAAATAAATGGAAATCTCATTTTTTAGGACTGTCTTATGACATTTTGGCATCTGAAAAGATTTTTGAGTATTTATGGCTGATAATCACAGTTTAACATGTGCTTAACTTAACCTTTGAAGTTACTGTGGTGAGTTACATACCTAAAATAAGAATGTGCTACTTGTTCTATGGTAGAAGTCAGCAAAAGCCTTCAAAAGAGAAAAGTGAAAAAAAAAAAAAAAGATGATGACTGAAATCTGAAGCTATGGACAACATAATTCCTTACTTAAGTGTCTAAATAAACAGTCTGACTTTTTTGAGGCATCAAATATCTAGCAGAGAGATTTAATTTTTATGACACTCCAACAACACCAGTACCTGGAATAAGGAGAACTGGGCACTGAAGCTGGTATCAGCAATGGCTACTGTTTACAGCATCTGATTACCTAATTCAGAAAAAAGAAAAAGGAGATAAGGAGATACCAAAAGAGAGAGATGAAAAAAAATGACAAGACATCACACACTCCTCCAACACATGTATTTTAGGATTATGGTTAAATATTTCTGGAAAAGTGAGTTTCAAAGTCTGAGTTTCTCCTCATGCGCTGACAAATATATTCATTCCAAAAAGGGCCATTTGGAGTCTCAGTCTGTATCCAGCTGGGCAATTTGGACCTGCTCATCCCACGTACAAGAACACTCTAACCGCAATGAAACCGCATTGCTCCTTGCCCTTCAGTCTGAGGCACGTTGCTGAGTTTCCAGGAGTGTTGGAGCCTTGAATCCATACGGTGAGCAATGAAAGAGAACTCAACACCTCAATGTTCAGGGATGGAAGTGGGGGTTTGTTATTCTAGGCCTTGTTCCCGGAATATTTTGGGTTGGGTTAATCTGACCAAACTTGTAGTTCTACTTCGGTGTGTCTTAGAACAATAAATTATAACCATATCAGGTGCAATCAAAGTGCAAGTACAATACTCATTATTCTTGAGAAATAACACTGATCGCACACTGTGTAAGAATAAGGATGACGGAGCAAGGTCTTGGGATTGTACTCCTGTGAATTCCCAAAGAAAAGTTTGAAGTACGGGAAATCTCAAGGTTAGAAATCTTGGTCGCCAGCTTTATTTAGTTCTTGTTGAAGGTAATTACAGGATTGTTCAGGAGGTAGATGGTCAAAATCTGAAATGAAGTATGATTTCTCAGAGTTTAACTTCAGAAAAAAAAAAAAAAAAAAAAAAAAACACACTGAATGTCACCTAGTCATTTAATTGAATCGGAAATTAATTCCCTAGGGTCAGGTGAGATCGAAACATAAACCTGACTATAATCAGTATAACAATGTTAGTTGAAATTATGCCTGTGAATGATAGCACCTAATAGAAGTGTAGGGCAAAGTTTCCCTAAAGAGATATTAGAAAAATGTGCTGCCTTTTCAGTAGCCTTTGATATTGGGCAAAATGTTGTTTGCATATTTCAAAGTGAACCATAAGACCATCTGATTCTCCTACAAGTACCTGTCTATAACCTTCAGATTTCATTACCCTTCTTGAGTAAATCAAAGATATCAACCAAACAGACCAATTCTAAATAGATGAGGATGGAATCAAATCTGCATCGTTTGTTCCCTAGCTGGGAAATATATGATGCTCTGCTAATCTTCAGAGATCATGAGCTCATTAAAAGGCAGGAGAGAGAACTTTGATGTCATGTATAATTTTGTGGCTTTTCCACTTTCTATTGGAACATATGACCATGTCTGGAAACACAACACAAGTCTGGGTAACTTAGTAGACTGCAGACAGCTCAGTGGGATATTTTATGTTTTTATAGAGATGATCTGAAAATAAAATCAACAAGGTAATAAAGAGTAAGATCTTAAGGTCAGCTGACTCGAAAAGATTATATGGAAGAGGATGTGGGTACCTCCGTAAGGAAGTATAAACCTTAAAAATATATTGCAGTTAATGTCCTGGTCTGGATGTAAAACTAGTATAATCACAATAGATCTAAAATTGAATGTTTTAAGCATGCTCTAAGTGTTGCATGTGGAGGGAAGAGCGAAAAAAATAAGAAAAGTCTACAGATATCTTCATTAAAATGTCAAAAAGTCATCAAGGGATGAAAACAGATTAAATATTTTTTCTCTAAGAAGGGCAAACACTATAGGAGAACCGATCAAACAAAATAATTTTGGAATGAATAATTATGGACGTACTGATGAAAAACTTTCTAATAAAATGAAATGTAAAAAAAACCACTTCACTGAGCTAAGATACTTAACTGAAAAAAAAATGAGATTTTAAGAGCTTTCGTAAAATCTTGATGAGAATTTTGAGAAAACTCAATCTGAAGAAAATTCTCATCTGACTGTATAGGGAATTCTGAGATCATAAGACCTGACAGATATATCTTACGGGTCTACCTTGACTTGTGGGCCTCCTCCTGTTGAACAGGTATTTCTGACAGCACATTTTTCCCAACCCATTGAAAAGATGTTGAATGAGGCTGTGGAGATCTACTCAGTAACATAACGTTCAGTGGAGATCTACGATAATTTAGTTATCCTGGAGTGGGAAACATGGCTCAGTCACATAAACTTTGGTATTTAGTACAATTAAAGATGCCTTAGGGCATTCACACCATCCCCACACCAATAGTTGATACATCATGGGGCCTGTGGGAGACAGATACCTTTTTGGTCCTTTTGGCCAACAGTTGCACACCTCAGGGTATCTCTGATAGCACTTGACACCTACATTTAGGGAATTGAGCATTCAATATTTGATTAAATGGCTTAACCTGCAAGTGGAATCACACCTAATTTTCTTCTCCTGTTTAGCAGAAATAGCAAGGAAGCTATTGTTAAACCATGCCCAATGCTCTTTAGTAGTTTTGTTAAATCATTTAGATTTGATTTTTGAGGTAACTGCACTTCAAGGGTTAGGAAAATTGTCATTCATAGTTCAAATACTGAATTTTATTTTCTCCATAAATTCCACTTACATGAATGTTCTTGCTGTTTTGAAAAAGTAAATAAAAAGTCCCATTTAATTTTAAACATTGCAAGAAAGGAAACTTATCTGTCATGACTATGGGTAAATTCTAAATTCTAAAAAACGGCACTTCCGTGAATTCCGTCTTCCAGAGACTACAAGATTATAGACAATAATAAATCTGTGTATAAGAGCTAGAAGAAAACACAATTTGTGTAACCTATTTTTTTTTCATATTTCAACTTTAAACAAAGATGTTTAAATCCATCTTAAGCAAGATTCAAGATATAGGTTAAAGACATATATTTAGTATCTGGAAATGTTACATTTGGGTGTAAATTCATCATTTTATTAAAATCATATCACATGCTCCATCTGTTTTCTGAATCATAAAAACTCATATGCAAAGTGCAAATTCTCGTGCTGAATTTCTCATAAAACCTTACACACATATTGTTCAGGTGGACATTTCTGCTGAAAAAAACATATTTCCTAAAACATCACTGCACTCCATGCAAGCAGATCTCTCTGCTTCAGAGCAGCATCACAATCTAGCTCAGACCCTAAGCTTGCCTAAACTTCTTCCTTCTTTTGAGATTGTCAGAAGTTTGAGTTGTGACTTTGCCAGAAATTTTCCCTTCTGAACTATTTTAGATGCTTCACATGAGATGACAGATAAACTTTCTTTTCATGCCTATCTCTCCTTTTGATAATAGAGGTGGATAAAGTGACTAGTTTAGACTAGAGTCATAGCACTTTTGAAATCCCCTAATCATGTTTTTTAAATAAGTTTGGATCACTAATGCAGATCTATCAAAAATTTGTTGGGGTGAAATCAGATTAATTTTGCATATGTACAAAGGCAGGTTTTATTCTACAGTAGGTGATAGGATCAACTTGATCAGCCCTATTTTGAGCAGACTAGAGAAGATGACCTCCAGAGGTCTCTTCCAACCTACATTATTTTATAACTGTGATAGATGAAATAGATAGTTTGACATTGAAAAGCACCTTTGTGACTCTCTCTGTTGCTTTCCCTCAGTATTCCATTCACTGCCCAATTTATTCATGCTTCTGTTGCAGACCAATAGATAAGCAATTTATCATTCTCCTTCTCCATTCATAAATCCTGCTCATTTTTAAGTGAGAATTTGAAAGGTAGGAAGTTAAAATGAAGTCAATATGTTAAATACAGCCCTCCTCTGCACAATCCAAGTTTCAGAAACATGCCCTTAACTGCTGTTTCCTTTTCTCTGTGGAATAAAGATTTAAACAAGACAGAAGATCAGAATAAATATATATATATTTAAATATATATATATTTTTTTTACTTTAAGACTGATAACCCTCTTTATAGCAAGCTTCCCTGTATAACTAGGGAGGAAAGAGCAAATAGGGAGAGACATAAGGTTCTCATTCAGTGTAAACTGGTCTAATTCCACTTACCTTGCCAGAAATCAATTCTTTTTTCTTTATATAGTCTCATCTATCTCTAGAACTAATTCAAAATCAAAGTATACCTAAGATGTTGGAGAACTCAGGTAGATCTCACTTGCAGTTCAAAGACAGAATTATTACGGAAAAAATGAAACTAGCAAGATATTATGAAAAAAAAGTCTATATTTCATTCAAGGTAAGATTGAAGTATAGTATAAATTTTCAGAGAATTGCACAAAATTGTCAGGACACTATTTTGTGAGAAAGGTTTGACTAGAGCACTTCTGAGACATGCAGACAACAGAGTGTACAATTTAGGATCCATTTGCATAGCAAACTCAATTTAACATTGAATTTCTTGGCTCGAATATAGTCAGTGTCATGGTCAAACAGTAACATACAGTCCTTGATGTGCACGAGGAATGGCAAATGCAGTTGAAGATAAAGTTGTGTGTCTGAAAGTGCAACACAAGCCTGATTAATCTTCCAGATAGCTCATCAAAACAGGAATTAAATTAGGACTGGGACACAAAAGACTGCCAAGTAATTCATGGCTTAGTCAAAAACCGGCCTTTAACAAGCCACTTCTTAACCTCACCTTTTGTGAGGTGCCTTAAAGTCAGGCTAAACCCCTGATTTTCAGTACTTAGAGTACTTCAGAGATTTCCTCTTTAGAGATTTTCAGTTCCAGAAGGGCACTTTGAGCTGGGTTAGAAACAGAAGGTACCCGCCAAAGTGCAAGAAACCCTCAAATTCTGATTCTCCCTTCTATATACAGCAGAGGAATTTATAGGAACTCCTGTTCGCAGGAATACAGAACTAGAAGGAAGGATCAGGTCTCACAGATCTGCATCATACAGTTCCATACAGTTTATCAACTTATCAAGCTACATAATGAAAACAGACAGTTTTAAATTTGTTTTTATTGTTGTTATTGCTGTTTCTTTCTTACTTACTTACTTTTTTTCTGTGTACGGTCCAGAATCCGTATTCTACAAATGATTAGGACCTTTGTCTCATTATTATCCTTTGAGAGTAGCTGAAACCCATTTCTTCTTGGGCCAACATAAATCAATATTTCATCCTAATCCCTGCAGAGCAATTCACCTTAGTGATGTATGTAATACTTGGGGCTTGATTCACTTGCCCAACTTTCAATCACCCAGTGTCATCTGAGATGCCCTTAGGTATCTGAAACATTTACAACGGGCTGGCAGACGGAGTTATCAGAGATCCATGCTGGACTGAGCTCGAGGCAGTTTAGGATACTCTAAGGCATCTCAAAGTACTAGCTCTTTACATGTGGGTAACTGAATCAAGTGCCTAGGGGCTGAAATTCCACCTTGGATCCACTGATTTTGTTGACTAGGAAGATTCAGCTGCCTAAATTTTGCCATCTAATGTCATCTGAGATGCTCTGAGGAACCTGGGATATCTGGTAGACATAACAATGCTGTCACACGAAAGATATATTCTCTTTTGGAGAGGCATGTAGGGCCAGGAAGACGAACATTTTCAGCACCTGAAATCACCCTGAATGTTTTGACAACTAAACATTGCTTTAAATCGCCACTAACAAATTTGGGAGGTTAAACATATAGCGTCCATCTAGACTTCTGGATATATAGACAACTGGATGTTCAGTTACCTCTTCACTAGATACCTATTCATTGCAATTTAAAATACCAAGTAAATCTCATCTGGTCTCCAGATGACACTGAAGAAGGATGTGCATTTTGAAAGCCAGCTGAATATGGCAGCTAAATTTACATGTCTTAATCTCAAATTAAATCCCATTTCTTCCATTTGTGTCCTCAATGCATTTAGATACAGACACTATATTTCTTTTCACCTTGAGACAGATTTTTATATGTATCAATGAAATGCTGTCCGGAAATGACTATTTCTCCACTAACTAAAATATGGTTTGGTCAATTAGCTCAGATATTGTGAACTTGCACTAGGGTTATGCAATGAAGCACCACGCTGCTTGAATCATCAATGCCACCAGACTAGCAAGGGTAAGTACATAATTTCACCTTCCCTTTCTTCCCATATGTGTCCTTTGGTCCCAGTTCATATTTTCTGCAGAGCACACGAGCTAGGACAGCTTTTTTTTCATCACCACGACGGATTTATGAAATCACTGAAATGCTAGTAGAGATCTTCAGCCTTTTAGAGTTATCTTCCTAATTGCCAGATATCTCTTCTGTTCACCATTAAGCTCATATTTTCTTCTCTCCTGATTACAGTAAGCAGGCTCTTGCCATATCTACCAAGAACCATTATTTTTCCTTTGAATACTCTGGAGAATGTGTTGGCTCCTGACAGAAAAATGCATGAAAAGTGGGCTTTACAAAACTGAAACTGATGTGAAAATTGTGAATCCCTGAACATGGACTAGCCTACTGCCTCTGAGACAACGTCGCAGCCTGTTTCAGACATGTGTTTCTTCGTTCTAAAAGAATTTGACAATCTTGAAGGACATTTTCAAGAACAAGAAGACCTTCATTGCAAACCAAAAATGCTAGTAGGCAGGGGCTGTGTTTTCTGGAGGAGGTAACTGGCACCTTTGTTATATTTCCTGACAATCTGACCTTACATTGAAAAGGACTTGAATTCATATGTAGGAAAAGCTATCAAAAAAAAAAAAAAAAAAAAAGAGTCAAACTTGCATCTTGTTCAGAATAATAAAATCATCTAGCTCCTATGGAAATTTTTTTGGTGCTTCATTGGAAATTTTTTTACAGAAAACCACCAGTGTCTTCATTCCCCAAAAGTGATATGGAAGCATGGGGAAACGGGAGAGGAGGGAACATGAGATGTCCAAGGATACTCAGTAAATAAGCGGCAGAGCCAGGATTAGGAAGGGAGTCCCAGGCTGGAGCTGAATGAACATGACACCAAACCTACTGCGAAGGAGAATCTGATATACACGAACAGTTGCTGCGGCTTTATTTCAGGCATGAGTTTAACACATGGGCAGTTACTTTGGCACAAGCTGGGCTTATTAAGGATGACAGGTTTGTCTACAAGGGAAAAGCCCCACAAAATAAGGTGAAGTAATTTACAGCCAAGTAGGAGCTCCTTTCCACCTCCCTCTCATTAAGTCTATGCGGAGACACAAAGAGATGCCAGGCAACATCTCAAGGGCAGCTGGATGCATAAGAAATTGCTGAGACCCTCACGCTCCCCGTTAGGTTTTCTGAGGATGACAAGACCACAGTGTTGGGGCCAGCACTCCAATTCTATTACTGAATTTTATTTTTTCATTTCTTACTGTGCAACAAACTAATCACCACTGCTATTCCCTCATACTAATGTCTCAGATACACCTTGGAAAGCTAAGTCAAAATAATCCATATGTCAAATGAAATAACAGGGTTCACATATAAGCACTTTCACTAAGGTTTATCCATTTTGATAAGTTCATTTATCAAAAGCAACAGACATTTCTGAGTAACTGGTGCCAGAGACCCTAAGGGATCAGGTTTTTCAGGTGTACCCAGTAGCTTCGGCATTCAAAATCCATGGTCTTTTCTAGACTGCTTGATTTGAATAAGAACTCCAGACAGATCAGCAATAGGCTAAGACTAGCCCAGACATTTAATTTATTTAGTCTCTGTTTAAGCCACTGGAGCTTGATGGTCTCTTCAGATCAGCAGCCGGTTCCTTTGGTCCCTGCAAAAATCTGAACCGAGTCTTTAGATCCCTTCAGTTACAGCTGAGCTTGTTCAACAGCAGCATTTCCTTCTTTCTTCCGCCTGATGATTTTGTCTCCTTGCTATCCAGTGTCATGGTGTGCATGCAACTCACAAAATAATCTGCTTCACATCAAATGCCCTGAATTTCACAATAAAATCATTCCCATTTCTAATTCACCTCCACACTTTTCCAAGGGTGGACCTTCAAACAGAGCAGCTGCCTATCACACACCAATCTCTCGTATTTTTCTTGGTGTAAGCAATTTCAACCTCTGCTGTGCTGTTTGTTGCGGCAAGAGTCACTTTTTGTCATTTTCTATAAAGTGCAAATGCTACAGGCCCTTTAGACACTGTCTGCTCTACCCACACAGTGAACCCACCTTTAAAAATGTTTCTCATAAATCTTTCCTGTCACCTCTGTTTTGCTAACATTAAATTGAAACGAGGGGGAAGGGAGGAAAAAAATCCTCTAACAAGCTATTCTGGGCTTTGCTTTATAACAATTCTTTTTTTTTTTACAGATTTTACTTTATTTTATTTTTTTAACCATAAGCTCTCTTTTTTACATTGAAAAGCCAAGTTATTATTTCCTGGAGGTTTCCACTGGAAACCGCAGATTGTCAGTTCATTTAATGTCACTTTACTTTATGCTTCATGCCAGTTTTAAGGCTCAGCAAGAATTGACAATGCAATCCTTTCACAGCATCAGCTGACTGCTTTTTCTCTGACAGCAAGATTTCAAATCAAGGATTTAATAAACTAGTAGCTCTTCCAGTTAGTAGCAAAATGTTCTTTCAATTCCACCACTTAAAGTACATCAAACAGACCTCAGCTATACAGCAAAGATTACAGCTAAACCAGAAATACAGCTTATTGGCATGCACAGGATCACCACGGTTCCTGTGCAAGAAAAGATGAAAACACATAATTCTGCTCAAAGTAAATGTGCATGTGAGCACGCATGTGTGTTTAAACAGATGTGCAAATGCAGAGACAGGGAAAAAGATATTGAAGTTGATGTATACAGTGGTTAAATTACTGATTGGTGAATGTGTTAAGTAGGTGAAAGGCAGCCCCGTGAAATGCGCATGCTGATTGAGCTGGGAAAAGGTGTTACACTCGCTCAGGCAAGCGGCAGAATCTGCAGACCTCTCGGCACTCAGGTTAACACTAAATTCCACCGAGCTGCAATCCTTTCCGCTGCTTCCCATTCACTGACTGACCTATCCCCACTCCCCACATCACACTTCTCTGCCCAGGATTCGCAAACCCTGAGGGAAGGAAATGCAAACAGAAAAAAAAAGAAAAGAAAAGAAAAAAACTCCACCTGTGAAGCCTAAAGGGACCTTTAGAGAATTCAGTGAACATCTTGAATATGTGCCTTTCCCTCCCTGCAAGGCCATGGGGCTACAGCTCCTCTCAGAAACACAGTAAAGAAGGAGGACAAGCCATGGAGAAGAGCAGAGATTCTTGCTAATTCACAGTCAAACCGTCGAACCTCAGCTGGGAAGTCACTTTTTATAAGATGATAGTAGTGAGATGCATATTTCCACCTCTTTCGTTTGGACTGAGACGGTGTCTAAGGTGTGCTCTAAAATATGCAGCAGTGGGGGTGTCTGAAGAAGGTCTTTTCCTAGGGTTGATTTGTCTTGTCTGTTTGTACCCTTGTTTCAGGAATTATGCAGTAGTCAGAGACATTTTTAAATTCCCATAATTCTTTTATTACCAGATAAAGTGTGAAAAATCACTGAAAAATCCTGGAAGACACAGGATCTGAGATGTACTTCAGGTCTTCCCCAAGTCCTTATTAGACTCTGATGCTTGCACAAAAGTACTTTTCTCCTCCCAGGCACATAGCCTGATTCAAAGTATCATTGTGTAAACCCTTCTCAGTAAGAAATTTTTACTCCCTCCACCATTGCCTACCTTTTCCCCAACTCTCAGCTTATCCTAGCTGTGCTCATTGACCACTGCTCAGGAGAAATATAATTCTTGAAAGCAAACTACTTAGTCCGTGTTACTTAACTGAACCTAGAGGCTTGTCTGCATAGCGTTACTAACCAAAATTAATCTGAATTAGCTTTTAAAAGTGGATTAATTAAAATACTTTAAACTCATATGTGGACAACCTTGTTTAAAATTAAGGACACTTAATTCAATTTAGCTAAATTAACTTTCAAAGTAAATTAGGCCAAATTGAATTATGGTCATTTCAGTGCATTCAGAAGTTTAAATTCATACATTGGGGGTTTTATTCACAATAACTGAGCAAGCAGCACTATTTAGCTGTTACCATCTCCCAGCTTTTGTTGCCACCTGGTTAGCAGAGGTTACCAGGCCCTTTGTCAAAACCAGTAGAACAGAAGTTATAAGTGTACTTATCTATCAAAGTTCACAGTCAGTTGCCTTCTACTGAGAATTGTCTTCATTAGCAGTTTATCTAATATATAGACTGCCAATTGGAGTGACTGAGATGGCCAGACTCATGCTCTGTCTGTCCTGCAGAAAGGATGATTACACCTGGCAGAGCAGTGGTATGAACTCGCCTGGTGACACCTCACATCCTCCCTTCTGCACTTCCCAGAACTAGTCCCTAAGAGCCCACAGCCAACCAGACTTAAACAGAGAAAATTCAAGTGAAATAAACAGAAACAAGTGTATTTTTCGATGTGGCTCACAGTCTATAAAACAAACTCTAACATCTTTTGGAGTTTGTCAATGAGAAGTACACTTATCTATTTTATTCTTCAGAGAATTCTATGTTGCTGGGTCTGGATCGCTCTTACCTGTGTTTATCTGGGTCAGAGTTGACATTTCTGCATTCAAAGCCATCCGTCTTCAGCTTGTCCACAGTAAAGGTAGCTTATCAATTTTCTAAGATTACTTCGCCAAGAAGGAAAGGAATGTATGAGCAACCAGTATCACGCCCAGCCTGCAAGCTGCATTGGACTTGTATATATATGTATACTATAAGTCTTGTAGGAGGCTGGGGAAAGTCATTTAGCTTTCCTTTGTGGCAAATTTATACCCGATTATCAGTCACACTTTTCACTGTTAATGCCCTGGTACAGATTCTATCTTTCACAGGCAAAGTTATTTAGTTTTTCTTCTAAAAGTTCAAAATGAAGTATAACTTCAAGGCATGAAAGAGTTTCTTCTAAAAGTTCAAAATGAAGTATCTCTTTTAGTAAGAGATGTGACATGACTATCACCTGTTTTGAGGTCCTAGTGTTTGGATAGCTACAGTAGTGGTGTTTCTGCCATGCGTAGGACTTATAAACCGAGTCAGGCCTTGGAGTCAGAATAAGAAGAGTCTCCTGTTCTCCAGGAACTCCTCAGAGAAGATCCATCAGCAGGAGTCCTGAAGACATGCCAGAAAAGACTTCTCCATGCACTTTTGAAAGCAAAGGATAGCAAGGGTAAAATCAAGGATTTCTGAAGAAAAAGGTTCACTTACAGAGTCCACAAGTTTTCACTAGTTCAAGTTTTCATTAGTTAGAAAAGAAACTTAGTGACTAACTTATGTTACCCCAGATCATACTAGTTTTAAATACTCGTCATATTCATCTTGGTGAAGAGATGCACGCTTATTTGCATATCAAACTAATAGGAATAACCATGAAAAACAGTTTCTTCTTTCCCCCAAGTCTTCGTTACATAAATCTGCAAAAGACTGTGATGAATGACTCTTTCACATTTTTCCCTCTACCAACCTTCCTCAAGGCTTCCCCCAAAACACAGGGGTCAACATTTCTTCTTTAAAACTTAGTATCTGTTATCTACTACCTAAAAAGATTCTGGATTAAAAAAGTCTGCTATGATTATCATGATTATGTCATGGATCCAAGATCATTCACACTAACTTAAAACATTGCTTAAGTTCTCTGTCCACCTGTGCTATGGCAAACACCGTTCAGTCCTTAAGGCTGAACCCCAGTTTATTCACTAGCATAATAGGAACTGAAATCAGTGAAGTTGTTGTTGGATTAATACCTTAGAATATGTTTCAGAAGCTCCTTTTCATAATGGAATTAATTTAATTTTACCTTTGCTGTCTAAAATATCCAGGCTCCTCTTCCTATCAATGGAGAAAGATCAGCATCTCCAAAAAATCTATTCACCCCATTCTAAAAAAATGAAAGGGTAAAGAAATTTACCATAGTTAGTAGATGCTCAGCTTTTTCTCTTCATATAGTGCACATCTAAACAAATAATTTAGGTTAGAATCCTAATTTTTCCTTGTTTAGTATTACCTAACAGGTTACCAGGAGAAAAAGGTTTTCTCTTTGCTACTTCACATCAGGTTGGTGTTCCAAGCAGCTACAGCAAAGAACTGGGAGAATAAAAGTTCCTTTAATTTTGACTCCCTTCTATGGGCTGTATAGGGCACATACTTTCGCAATGAACAACACATTTACTTGGTCCTGTAAACCCCAAGAATGATATTACTTGTTTTTTGCCCTTCCTGGTCTCTTCTGTGTTAGCAAACCACTTACTTATCAGCATCTGAAGAGCATTCTTTCCACAACTTGTTGACGTGTTGCTGCTGACACGCTGACATGCATAACATAAACTGAAAATATCACCATCAAGAGCAGAATTCAAATGTTATGCAATTGTAGCTCATTATATAGTGTGTAAGGTTGTTTCTATTTCCTGGCTAGATAATTTATGTGCCTAGCTATCAGTTCCCAAAGGGCAAATTTTACAATGAGAAATTTGAATGAAAATTTGAATTTGAAATTTTTGGCTATCCCTGAGTATTAGACCACTGTACAGTGAAATCCACTTTTGCTATTTGTCCCCATGAATGTTCAAGGATCTAGGTGTTTCTGGAAAACAAAGTGTGAAGAGGGAATGACTCAACTTAGGCTGAAATTGTCTTTTGCATTCAAATTTTGAAAGGAGAAAGGGGGTATTGTTTCTTCTAAATATGGATCAACAAGCAGAAGGATAACTCTGTTGCAAATCAAGTCCTTGACAAGATTCTATTTCCTTCGATAGAAGAAGTAAAGCATAGTCTACATATTATATAGAGCTAAGGAAATAGTTCAGTTCTCATTTTCTCATATGTAGTAAATTAGAATAATTTTCTCCCAGTATTTGTTTGAACTCATTTTTTTTTTTTTTTTTTTTTTTCACCACAAACTGTCTTCAGGAGTAATCCAAAATCTATTTAGGTCAACAGGGGTAAGATTTGCATCTCCTAACTTTAGGCAGGTGAAAGTTAGACACCTAATCTCAGCTAGTCACCCTAGGCTCCCGTCATAGTCAATGGAGGGAAGCCTTCCAAGACAGATTCTTTCTGTTTGTCTTAGGATGCATAAATCACCTTTAGAGGAGCTTGTTGCTCTCCACAGACTATAAAGGGAGCCTTAAGGTGACAAAGGCAGGTTTAAACAACTAGCTTGCAGATGTTTTACTTAGGGCACATGCATTTTACCCTGGCAACCTTATTTTTTACATCCCTGAGCTGCAGACATGAACTAACTCCAGCAACTCTAGTTTTTCCTTGTGAGGCACTTCAGATGGGGAATCTCATTCCTACTCTGTCTATTTAATTGTTTTACTATCAAACCCATAGCTGTTGATAAGTACAACTGTCTTCTAGAACCAGGAGAATAGGGCTTGATTTCCATAACATATTTCTGACTGTCTACCATCCATTTTGAGTATTTTTTTCCATTTTCTCACCCTCCTGCATAGAATCTCTTACTTTGTCCTGCCTCTATATGTTTGGACAAGCTGTTGCATGTGCTGCTTAGCCTTAAACCAAGCAAAGTGGTTTAAACTCTCTTTCCCATGGTGAGGGCACTGCTGATTCCCTTTGCTTTCCCCAGCTGCCAGGTTCCACAGAGCTTGTCAGAACATCCTGCCTTCATGGAGGACAACAATCCTCTCAGTCAAATGTGGTTGAGATCGAACAATGTGCTTAAAAAGTGCTTTGGGAAGGAAGAAGAGGTAGACTTTTGATGGGGAGGATGTAGTCCCTTAAAATGACATTGACGTATGTGTACTTACCACTGAGAAATCTGATAAAAGTTTGAGTGTGAACATATTTACAAAGACAAGAAAGACTTTTCTTTGTGTAATTCTTATCTTCTGGCCAATATAAGCTAAACCAGCAAAGCTATAGGGCTAGAAAGTATTTAATTTTCTGACAGTAATAGCAAAATAGCTATACTTTTCTAGTCCAGATGTCTTGGTATCCACATCAGCACTATTTACCCTTTTACCCACTGGGCTTTTTTTTTTTTTTTTTTTTTTTCCTGGGTATGCCTTAATTTGTTATGCCCTGAAACACAAAGCATTAACAGCCTTTTAGAGAGTGTCAGCACATGGTGGAGGCAGCTACCTGCTCTGTTTTCCATAAAATGGGTGTTAATAGGCACTAGAGGGGTCCCTCAGTAAAGAAACGGAGGAGTTCAAGCATTTATTGACTGGCTTGTATCTCGTAGAAATATTCAAAGTGGAACACAGGAGACGTGGAGAAAAGCCACACAAACGAGAAGCTACTAATGAAGTGTTTTTACAGTAGGAGTTCGATGTGTGAGCTTGTAAAGCTGATTAACTATTATTGTGTTTTCATCTAACTGGTTTGATAATTTGTTGTTTAAATGGCTCGGTTGAGCAAGCAGTGAGTGTCCTTGGAAACACACTGATGCAAGAGTTAAAACTCCAGAACCACACAGGGGACGTAGGTTTATGTTGTGGATCCATAGTACACTTCTCTTTTAATAAGTGAAAGAAAGAAGTGGTGGAAAAGTTCTAGATATTTTGTCCTTACAGTGTTTCTCTAGACTCCACTCTAGATGTTAAAATTAAAATTTATTTAGATTTTCTTAATGAGACTAAAGAGAATAAACAATCAGATCTCTTCTTTCTCTTTCTTTCTTTCTTTCTTTCTTTCTCTCTTTCTCTCTTTCTCTCTTTCTCTCTTTCTCTCTTTCTTTCTTTTGTTCTCTCTTTCTTTCATTCTCTCTTTCTCTTGTTCTCTGTTTCCTTCTCTCCTAATTTTAACGATTAACTTGAAATGGCTGAACTATTACATTAGAGCAGCAACACGGAGGAGAATTATGAAAAATCCATTTGGAAAAACTACAAGGTTCATTTTTAAAGGAAAAAAATGGAAATATCTAGTAGGGATTGACTGGAGAAGGAGTTGTAAAAAGCATATGAACATTCTACTTTTGTGCCCCATTGTCAAAAAAAACTCTTTCTTCACTCCTATTTCTGAATTCAGATCTAGCCATTTCACCCTGATGACAGTCAAGACAGTGATTAAGTCACATATCCATAGACATAAGAAACATCAAGGTAGCTTACATTTTCAGATGGAGCTGATATAAAGGAATTACATAACAAGCCAGAGCAGTCACAGTCAGGTCTTAATATTTATTTTATTTTTTTAAAATGGTAGAAGTTTTTTTTTTTTTTTTTTTTAAGATTAAAACATGAAAAGCACCTAAACAGCTGAATAATTTTGTTTAGAATGGTCCTCTGGAGGTTTCTGGTCCCACCTTCTACAGAAAGCTAAAATGAAGTTCTATATTATATTGTTTTGCTCAAAGTCTTGTCCATTTCAACTTTGAATAACTCTAAAAATGAAGACACTACAACTTTCCTGGGCCCAAGTTCTAGTACTTGACCAATATTTGTCTTTTGTCCTTTCATTGTGAGTTTCAGAGAAGAGTCTGTCTCTTACTTCTCTGAGAATTCACAGTCGATAGTGAAGACATCAGTTAGATTCCCCCTCGCCCTTCTTTGACAAAAGTGGAGCAGATTTAGATTCCTCTGCTTCTTGACCCAAAGAAGGCCTCCATTGGACACACTCTAGTTTGACAATATCTCTCTTCATACTGGGAGGCCCAAAATTGAGCACAATTATTCAGGTAGGGCTTCCCAAACAGAAGGCAGTAGTCACTTCTGCCAGGCTGCTGCTACCCCTTTCATAGGGCTGCCCAATATACGGTTGACCTTCATCACCGCAAGGGCGAATTGCTGACTTATCTCCAACTTGTTGTCCAACCCCACATCCTTTTCTGCAGAACTACTACCTTTACAATAAACTCCCAACCCATAAAGTGTCAGGAAACCTCTCTGTCCCACATACAGGAATTTGCATGTGTCTTTGCTGATCTTCAGGAATTTCTTGCCAGCTCATTCCATCATAATTCCCACTGAATGTCAGCCCTATTCTCTAGCCTCTACACCCATACTACAGAATCACATCCATTTAGTGTACCAGAGCTGGAAATGATGTTTAAAATAAAAAGGAGACCAAAAAAAAAAAAAAAGGCACAACAACCACACACACAAAACTGTATATTTTGAGGCCCAGAGGAAATGCATCAAAGTTTGAAAAATTTAGTCAGTTGAGAATGACATAACAAAACAGACTGCAAAGTAAAGACAGGCAAGTTGAAATAAAAAATTGGTCATAAATTTTGAGCACTTAACAGAAAAGATGACTGATTAAGTATCCATTCCTTGATTTCTTAATATTAAGTCCAAGTGCATCTCAATGCTACCTGCTGTAGCTAAACACAAATTACTGGCCTTGACAGAGGGAGAAGTGGATCAAACATAATGGCTGTAGTATGCAGGATCAAAAACTGAATTATCTAATGGACTCTCCCAAGTTAAAGCTTTTGAATTTATGAATAATGCCTGGGACTAATTTGCTGCTGAAATTATACAGATGTCTATAATGATCCCTGTTCATCCTATTGTGTAGTTGCTTTTCTTGCCAAATGTAACCACATGATGTTTCCAGAAAAATGGGGCATTGAAGCACAGACAATTCCAGGATTTTTTTGGTCCAGGAGAACAGATAATATACACTTTGTATTAAAGACCTGATAAAATTCAATAATGTCGATATGTTTATATGCAGGATAGATAGACAAGTATCACATGTACACATTACTTCTTTTACTTCCTGTATATATTTATATCTCTTAGAGATGTGTAACATATCACACGTAATAAATCCTTGCTTAACAAGAAAGGGATGTAAAGTCAAATGCTGAAAAGTTAACAGCAACTTCAACAATAATTCCTCAGGATTTCATAGGAACACTGTACTGGAATTTGGGAGAATCACAATTTCCAAGGCAACATTCAGATTTGCTGAATTGCTTCAATTTATGCCCATCACCTCTCACTCTCCTGCATTGTGAAGAGCCTGGCCTGCCCAGTCGAGTGGGTCCCAGCCAGTCAGACACCACCCTGCATGGATGCAAATTTGATCCATCCTGGGTACAAGATCTGAGATTTGTCCTTGCTGTATTTAATGAGATTTCTGCAGGCCCATTGCCCTGGCTTGTCTAGGTTCCTCTGAACGACAGCCCTGCCCTCCAGCACAGGATTTGCACTCCTCAGTTTACTGCATCCACAGATGTGAGGAGGGTTTGTTGTGTCTTCTCCCTCAGGTCACACACAAAGACCCTAGGACAGACCTTTGAGCCATAAACCACCAGGAAGGGCACAAATCACCACTATCTTTTCAGTCTGATTCAGCCACTTTCTCACCCTGCTGGACACCCACCCATAATTTGGTCCAGCACAATCTAGCAATCTATACAGTGGTTTTTCACATATTAAGTATTGTACCTGAAGAACTGGCCTACAGACATGAATATATATAAATATATATATATATATTTTTTTTTACTTAGACAAATACCATTTTCTCCTTCATGATGCAATTAATTTTCCTTAAGATATTTATACAAGAAATGTTGTTCCTTTTGCAAACTTCTTTTTTAGAGGCCACATGATTTCTTTTCTAATATTTGTGGCCTGTGACCCTTGCTACCCGAAGCCCAAGTATTTCATCTTATATTGTCACAGAAACATTAAATTATCAGGATGGAATTATTATCCCCCCAGATTACTGTGTTCTACAAGGGAAATTCAGTGCTTCCGAAACATAGACGAGACAGACACTAATGTAACGTGTTTGTGCAAAGATTATAAACTGCTCTGTAAATATGATAAAAAACATGTAAATTCTTCAATGATTCCTTCATTTACAGCAATTAATGCAAAAAAAAAGTTCCTGAAACATGCTTCAGCACCAGACAGTCAAGAGTGAGAATGAGAGAGAGAAAAAGCTGGCTCCATGTGGGGTGTTTTTGCTTACAGCTATGAGACAGTGCTGCACTTTCTCCTAATAACCTTGACCTGCTTTTCCTGGCTCAGCAGTAGCATCTGTGTCACATCGGCTTAGCATCTGTTTATCAATCTAACAGCACAAACCTGATTCCTGCTTCTATTCTCTTTAGTGCTCACGAAATCAACATGACGGAATTCAACCAGCAGCATCCAAGAAACGCAAGATTTGGAGATGGGAATAGCAGTATAGGAAAAATTAAAAATGAACAAAAAAGAGGAAAAGGGAAAAAGCATATGTCGGACATCCATTATTTATTCTCAACAAATATAAAGGAGAGATTCCAAATGAAAAATCACCATTAAAATCTCTTCTGCAGAATGCAAGATCACAGATATTCAAGTTAGAAATTGTCTCAGATGTTTGTATGGATCCTGGGACATGCCTGGATTGTGGCTACATGGCTGAAACCAAGCAGAATTCCCGTGTTTTAGGTGAGGGAAGGTGCAATTCACGCTACAGGGGTCAGAGCAGTCAACCAGCACAAAACAGCTCCCGTCTCCACATTTATTTCAGAAAGCAGGAGAGCTGTCGGTGGTGGAAACAGATCTCACAAAGCAGGCCTAGCAGAGCAAAGCTGAGGTGTCACATACACCAACATTATTATTAGTTGTTTATTATTGTCGTGCTCAGAATGAAATTAATCATCATGAACCAAATCAGAGCCCTACTGCATACATATACAGCCTGAAGTTTGTAAATCCTCCTAATCCAACAGGAAAAAAAGGAGGGAAAAAAATGGAGGAATTCTCTACTTGTGTAAAACACCTTCAGGAGTCTGTGGTACTAAAACAGAGTGAAGCTCTCGAGTATCCACTGTGAACAGAAGCTTTAAACAGGTTAGCAAAATAGGTATAATGAATCTAAATACCTAATAACACCCACTGTGTGCCCTGTCTGCACAAATATCCAAGCTTCAGACTTTTCAAAAAAAAATCTTCAAATTCAAAAGGTGTTTTTTCAGCATCACAGATATCATAGAGTCCATTAATAGTGGAGAATTCATTGGGTCCTGACTTGGAGAGGTTTTCTACTAGAGAAACACGGACATTAACTAAGTTATTCTCTGAAGTCCTCCATCCTAGCTTGCCCTGCGAACTCGGATAAAATCAAAGCCCAGAGTGATATGGCAGGCTGCCACTGGCGCAGGAGAGCTCCATTTACAATAATACATATATACATCATTATTTCTGGTTCTCTGGAAGTGCATTAGCGGAGACTTTGGACTGCATCCACAGTAATGCAAGTCGAGCCGCTTCCCCAGATTGTGTTCCTACCTCCATATTTGGTGATTGTGTAGAGGGAGGAAAAATAGATGGAAAGAAAGGACTCATTGCAGTGAGAAGGTACCAGCTATCAAAACCATATGACCAGATCTTAGTGTGAGGTATATACACGATTTACAGGCTTATTCACTGTTCAGGCCACCTTCAGTGCACTTAGATTAGACAAGAGATGAGTCTGAAAGAGAAAACACGTGCAAACAATTGCTGAACCTCCAAAGAAGTTTTCTTCTACCAGGAAGCAAAGGATAAAATGGTTCGGACTATGGATCTGTGGAGAAGCAGACAGCTAATGCCGAGTTTGATCCAACTCGCAGTTATTCCAGATCTCTTCCCAATGTAACAGTGCGCATGGTTTGGCTACGATATGAACCTGAAATATAAGTCCTTTTTTTCCTTTCTTACTTTTCATGGCTTTCCATTTCACTTTGCCTTTTCTCTGAGACCAAGGCCACAAGGTCAACACAAAACTCATCCAGTATCATTGAGGTTGCAGAGTTTCACCTGTTTCTCACACAGGAAAGATTCTCGGCCCAGGGCTACTCAGAATGTTTTCCTAGCTCGTTTTCTCGAAGGCCAGGCCTGATTCACATCGGCAGCTGTCCAGACTTCAGCTTAAGAACCCTTGTGCCTCAAGCTAAAGGGAGAAAGTGCAGGAGGTGAACACCAGTTTAGATCTGAGATGTGTTTTTTATGGATGTTTGGACTCTATCATCCTAGGCGAATGCGTTGTAAGAGCATGATAGCTGAGTGTCAAGAGCAGAACTCATTGTCATGAGAGTTGGTCTCTCATGAGAGGCAGAACTCATAGTCACGAGAGTCTGCAAGATGCGAGAAAGAGAAAACATGTCCACAAATGGCTTTGGGGGCAGTCACCGAAAATACAACCAGATCAAGTCAGATGCTGCAAATACTGATTGACCAGATAGACCAGCTAAGGGACAACAAGGACTAGATACTGAGATGAAGCTAGGATAATTATGTGAGGGATCCCTATGGATATTACTATGGGACCATATAAGAGGTTGGACACAGAAAAGACAGAAATTAGACCTACCATGGCTTTAGAGCATGGAATTCAGCATACGGGCTTCATTGCTCTTGTTCCATTAAGAAGAGTTTGTTTTGATATTGCTGACAGCTTGGAAATTCAGGATCTCAAGTGGCTATGGACCATGCAAATATATTAAGTCTGCCTATATATATCTGCTGTCTAATAAAGGCTGGCTGAGGTATTTGAGAAAGCAGGAGATGTCACAGATCACTGAATCAAACAGTCTGAGTTACTCCCTAAGCAACTATCCATAATGAAGACAGAGAAGAAAATATCTTTTTAATGGGGGACTTCAATTTGGGAGACATATGCAACCAGCAGTAAACTTTTCTTCAAATTTTAGGAAAATATAAAGATGAATTCATTATTGTCTGGCAGTTGGTTGTAGCCTAGGGATCTATTGCTATTCTCAGATTGCACTCTATATAGACAGAGGACAGGGAAAAACAATAATAAATACACTTAAAACTTTTTCTAAAAAAAAACTAATTTCTCAAACTGGAAAATTAGAATGACATTTATTAGGTAAGAAAAAAATAGTCAGGAAAATGAGAATGAAGACAAAGATTTTGTTTGAAAGAAGTTTACGAAAGGGGCCAAAAAGCTAGGAGTTCGAATTTAGGTAGAAGTCAAACTTTGTTCAAAGGCAACAGGAAAGCACTAGTTAGAAATAATACAACATGTGGCAACAGGAAAGAAAGAGACCTTAATACACAGCAACATAAATTAAACGTGTTAAGTGTAGAAAATTGATAAGGGAAGCTAAAGACATCAAAGAAAGTCCCATGGTTGGTAGGGTTAATAACAATAAACTTAATTTTTAGGTAAAATGAGGGACAAACTAAATGCTAGAAACAGGGTAGGACCATTACAAAATGGAGACTGCAAAACTGCGTAAACCACTTAGTGAAGGGTCAGGCGTCCATAAGCTTCTGTTTATCTAAAAAGACTTGAACAATTTGCATCCTCGAAGAACTCATGCACCAAGGAGTGTTTTATATCCTGCATTTTTTAAAGTCATTATTAAATTAGTCTCATGACAACTTTTCCACTACTTCCTACTTCCTACCGTCTCTTGTTGATCCACTTACCTTTTTTTTAAATATACTGATATGGTGCCAGCATATTTTCCTTTCCTATAATTTGTTTTAAAGTCAATTTTATTAAAAAAATATCATCAGTGACACAAAGTGAGATTCTAGGATGAAATTACAAGTTCACTTGATAAACCGTACAAGTAGAAATATATTTGAAGGCAATTATAATTGCTGCTATATATGTATGCAGGCATACACACACAGAAACAAAATCCACTCTGACTCTTAGATAAATTACATGATAAGAAAAGAAGGCATTCAATGGAATAAATACTGGACAAAAATACAGTGAAGTATTTAGTGTTTCATTGCTACATGGATATTCTAAGGTAGGAGGGACCATTATCATCTGACTTTCTGTATAAATGGGGCTATTTTAACTATTTTGCAGCCTGTAGCCCAAAAAATGTTGCTGTATCTGTTATCAAGAACACACCAATCAGGAAATTTTTCCCAGTCTTTAATAACCAAAGATAAAAATTAAATCTCATAAATTAATATTTTTTTAAAAAGTCATAATTCTACTCTTGTAGAGCTGAGCAACTCCTTAATCTGTCTAGAAGTTTCATCCTATATATAATGACAAGGGATTCTTATATCAAAGCAAAACATATTGCACAACCAGAACATGTTCTTTTACAAAGATAACTGAAATGGGCCCAAATCTAAGCAGTTTAATCCTATCTTAAAAATAAATTTTAAGTGACTATTGAATTTTCTCCTCAACATCCACATTTTCCATGCAATCGACAAAAAGAAGGTGCCTTTGAAGATTTTTCGAGGAAGAATTTTTTCCTTTTGTCCCAATAGTCACTTGACATCACTTGACATTCTTAGTAGGGACAGGTACATAAGAAAAAAAACACTCATGAAGAGTGAGAGATATTATCATTTTTTTTCTTTTGTTTTCTGAAGGGATACAGCCATAATTTATCTATGTTAATACAGTAAGTATGGGAAACATAACATGAACTTCCAGGGATATCTTCAGAGAACATTGTCCTTTCCCATCTAGGCTGTGTTTGGTACAAGAAAGACTAGGATGGATTTATAAGAAGTGCCCTGAATTTCTATTTGAACAGTCTCCCATGTCTCACATCCCCATGGATCTGACCTGTTCATGGCAAACATTAGAACAGTCACAAGGCTACTTTTTTGCATCATTTTTGTTTATACAATAAAGAACTTATTCTAATGACAAGTGTGACTTGTAGAAAGACCTCAAGTAGGGTTATTTAACTTGTTCTCTTGACACCAAAAGATGTTTTATACAAGAACTACTGTGGTCACCATCTGGAGGCTTACCCATGCAGAAGAAATTCCCAAGGGTACTGTTAAACTGTTTTTTTCCAACTGCAAAACAGCCTCTGCAAAGACCAACATCTGGTCTAAGTATCCTACGAGAGACTTATGCTCACCACGCATCATAAACATGGCTCACTATTATTCTTAGTTCATTTTCTTCTGTCACTTGGGTTCATAAGGGAATGGAAAATGTACAGAGAGAAGAAATGAAAGCAGGAATCACAGTCAAAAATGTAAGTATTTTTAGAAATGTTAAATTTTAAATGGCATCACCTTGGTATGGAAGAACATCCACCAATGTCTGTTTCCAAAAGACCTATGATTTTGTCCTAGAGACAGTAGTTAATGTTCATGATGCTGTTGTGACATCTCCCACCGGGAAACTGCAACACACCACATATATTGGGAATTGTTAGATTTTCAAGCTCCTGAAGCAATGAACAAAGCTGTTCATCCCTTCTTACATTTCCATTCATACATTCTCATCTCTAGAAAGATCACTTCATCTTGAAGGGCCTTTGTAAAACCATCCAGCCTTAGTCAACTTTCACACCGTTCACAAGCATCACGAATTCAAAAATCCCATCATTTTTTACACTATTGGACTCCATAAATCCATACGATCAATAGAAGATATGCTTAGGTACACATGTGCATTTTTTATAATGATTCTTAGATTTTGTTATTTCTAATATTTGAGTGGTATTTTTGTTCCTTATTGCCTTTAATAACATTAAAAAGGAAAGAAAAGGAAAAGCTCCGGATCAATCCTGCCTCAGAAGTGTTTTACTCACAACCCCATACTTGGGAAATACCTTGGCTTTTGTATTTCCTCTAATGGGATATTTATTCCTCGGAGACACTGGTCAGCGAGGAGAATATTTATGTGGTAATAAAAAACTTTAACAGAGGGTTGTTTGGATCTAATAGTCTCAGGTATTTCAACACATCTCTACTTGTCATGTGTCATGCTGAATTACATAGTGGCCTGCATGTGACAGAAGCCCATAATGTGACCCATGTAATGCAGTTTGAAATGTAATGTAGTGGGAGGGGGGCTTAAAGAGAAAGATCAAAAGATCCTTCTTTTGTGCTGCATAAAGGTTGCAGATTCAGAAAGAAAACAACTTCAGACCATCAGGAAACTAGTAAAGATTAAATGGCAATTCAGCAGCAAGCCCACAAATAAATCTGCAATAATAGATTAACTGATAGCTGCAACACATGACATTAATATTAATAGCATCCATTAATATCTTCCAGTTTTACATCATTTTTTTGTCTCAGTCATCAAATCACTACAAAATATTAATTTGTCAATCTAAATTTGGCGAATTATAAATGGTTTGTAATTAAATACAAATACAGAAGGGTAAATAAACATTCACAGAAGATATATGGCTAACTGGGGGAATAGGGAGGGAGTTATCGAGAGAAACCGGGTGTCCTGATTTCCAGGACTGATCTTTGGCCTTTTGGAAACATCTCTTCCCTTCAGTCATACACTTATGCTAATACAACCTGCTTCTGGCTACAGAAAAGACCTTTATAGGACACTACAGGTATATTTGGAAGGAAAAGATAAGATAGGAGAGATTTCTATTTAAGATAAAGGAATGAAAGAAGTCCTTCTGTTCCTATAGAGGATCTGACTCTTCAAGGAAATGATACTAGCTAAGGAAAAGAAATAAACTGTTTTTTACTGGCAGAAATGGTGAAATTTCACCCTTCAGCAATTTGGTGAAAACTGATAGTTGTGGACATTTCTCAGCCTGGGTAGCACAGCAAAAGGCTGCACCATGCGAACTAGCAGATGCAAGTTAAAAAAAAAAAAAAGGAAAAAAAGTGAGTACTGTAGGACTGTGCACCAGGCTGTCCAGCTTAGTTAATGTGCTCTGCCATCCTCCGGTGCTTGCACAGGGCTGGTGTAAACCCAGGGATGAGAGGGCTCCATGCATTTGTGTCAGCTGAGAATTCAGCACATGCTCAAGCTGGTCTTCCTCCTACGGACAGACAAGATTCAGGAGCAAGAGGGTGTGCAAGGGTGTATTATCCCCACTGTATGTACCTGTATCTATGTTCAGGAAGGATGGACTGCCAAATAATTATTTTTGTTTGTTTGTTTGTTTTTGTGGTGTGATGGGCTTCACAGTTCCTCTCCATTTGGGGATTTTTTTTACCACATTTACATCTTGTGGACTCCAAATGGTAAAAGGGTCACAGAGGGGCTGCACGTGGGGAATACGCTCCTTAGCTGGGCTCCTTAGAGCGCTGGACACACTTGGACACACTTGGCCACCCTGGTTGTCTTTCTTGACTACATGGTACATGAGCAGGAATCAGCATGTAGATCAGCCCAGCCAATTCTGTCTCCTGGAAAGATAAAGTCACTCTTAAACATTAGAAAGAAAGTAAAATAAAGACAGTTTTCCCCTGGAAAAGGCAGTTGTTGTAAGTGCAAGAGGCTCCAAGTGAACAATCCTTTCTTTTATCTTTTGGATTTTGCATTGCATTAAATGATTTTGTCATTAATATGTAATTATTACATCATAATTACACTACGATGTCATATATATTCCTTTCATGACACAGCATGCAATTTGAATCACTAAAGTAAAACGAATCATCAAAATAATTTTATTATTATTGCTATTACCGTTATTATTTCACTTTAAGTTTCAGGAACACTTAGCTTTGAAGTATGAGAAAATTCCAGATTCTTTTTTTTCTTCCAGAAAGGAAATGTGGGCACTCCATACCTTTATCTAGCTTAAGGTCAGTGCATCAGACAGGGAGTAATCATCTTCAAACCCAGCAGTGCATTGTCAGGGGGGAAAAGCCTATGAACGGTGTTTAACTTTCTGTTTGGCTCATCTCAGTCCATGCTCCAAAATAAAGTGCTGCTCTCTATGGTGTGTTCCAGCGAGAATAACCCCAAAGTACAAGTAATATAAAAGGATCGAGAAGGTTAGTGTTCAGTAATGAAGCAACAACAGCTTTGAAGGAGCGTGTGAATTTGCACTTAAATATTTCTTGGTTGGTGCAGGTTGGTGGCATAGGGAACCCCTGTCACAGAGAATTCATAAGGAAATTATAACGAGGTCTAGGTATAATATGCAAAGAAATACTGCCTGACCTGGTAGCTGAGGCCTGGTGGAACACCTCAGGTATCTCAGATGGCTCTGAAGTCCTAAGTTTAGACAAAAAGAATGAAACTCCCTTTTCCCTCCATTGACCTATAAAGTGAGTTGGAGGAACCTGGTTCCGATATAAACGATTGTGGATCTGTCAACCACTCAGGCATCTTATGCCATCTGAGACCTCACAAGTTTCCCTCCTGCCCTCCAGCTGCCACTCCAGAAGGCTGCTGGTTTCCATCAGTCCTATTTATCAGTGTTGGGCAGAAGTCTTAGATATCCTGAGTGCCTCAAACAGCACTAGACACCTGTGCTAAGGCAGCTGAATTCCACCACTATAATAGGATTCAGCTTCAGACTTAGACAAAGCTTCAGATTTACTCCATTAAACACAGACTTCTAGTGATGTTCAAGGCGCTTTGACATTCTTGAGACATCTGCACAGCACGTTCAGATGTGACTCTCATAGGACAGGTTTGAAACAAAAACTGGAGACCACATAGAAAGTTCTGTAGTGCCAGAAGTGGCAAAGGGTACACAGGGAGCTGAATCTTGTTCCAGGACAGTGTCTAAAACACTGTCCAGGCGCCAGCTCTAAGGTGAGATTGCCTCTTGTCTACACTCTGTTGACTTAATGGGATCTTCAGGACACCTGCCTTTATGGATGCAATCCCAAAACTGAAGTCTGTCTCCACATTTACTGGATGAATCTCACCTGTGGAGTTTAGAGGGAGGAACAAGCATCTCTTTTGAATTAAAAACCAGTTTTTTTGGAAGAAGGAGTTTACTTCCAAAACTTTCCACTATTTTACTGATCTCTCAGCTACTCAACTCTGTATGTCATGAAAAGAGACATTTGCCTACTTCAACACAGAGATTGCGTTTTCCCTTCAAGGACCTCGTTGTAGATGTAGACAATAATGCTTAAAATGAGCTATTAGTCTGTGTCTGCCAATTTAGAGCTCATCACAGGTACTATTTCCAGAGCTTCTGCTATCACACTTTATGCTGTTGTGGTCACATTTACATTGTGTGTTGTGTAAGTGCACTATATCTGCAAGAGGCTGGGTGTGTGCAAAGAGCAGTGTAAAGACACTCCATAGCCTGGTACCAGGTTATTCTCCTCAGTAGTCAAGGGAATCTCAGCTTCTGCTGAACATCAAAGTATTTCAAAGCTTTCTGCCTCTGTGCTTCTGTCCATGGATGTCTGTGTCTGTACCGCTGCAAAGTATAAACTTGGGCAGATTTGACATTAATTTCACTTCCTAATCAAATCATTAACCTGCTGAAGTGTTTTTTTTTTCAAATGCTGACTATGACCTCAAAAGCATTTCCCTCCAGCCTGGAATTTTCCCTCTACCTCCTTTGCCTTGTCACAACATCCCATGGTGAACATCAAGAGGCCACAAAGCCCTGACATTGTGCTAGAAGGGCCCAGATATCTCCTCCCTTGAGGGCTGATGGGATTTGTAGCCCAGTTGCATAAATGGGAAGTTTGGACTCAAGGCACTGAACTTCAAAATCACCCAAGGCTGATGATCCCCTCAAGATCTCACCTAGCACATATGTAGCCAATGAAGTTTCAATACTGAATAAAATTATGACTTTGAAATTCCATCTATTATGACTTTTCTTTATAGAGGGTGACACAATAACTAAGTAATATAATAATAACAAAAATAACTCTAACAAGCTACGCTTGATTCTGCTACAGCGCAGTCTAGGAGGGCAATCTTTCCTTTAATAAAGCCTTTATTGCACAAATTTAACAGAACTATGCCCTAATTATAGTGGATTATTTTTTTTTATTTGCCACTGGGAGGAAATACAGCAGATGAAGCTGTTTGAGAGGGCATGGTTCATACAGCTGTATTAAATGCTTGCAACTGCTGTCTTTATAGTGGTTAACAAGTCAGGACCAGATATCCATGCATTTTCTGAGTGCCTTTAAGGATGGCATGGATTATACTTGTATTCTTATTAGTGCTTCTCCACTCATTTGCTTAGAAATGGTGTCCGAGCCTACTTTGAGAACTATAAACTCAATACCATCTATAAACCCAATGAGACAGAAATGGATACCTTAAGACGGGTCAACCTCATCACACATAATTTGGGTGTCTAAAAGTTAGTTGTCTAAATAAAATCTAACCATTTTTTTTACTTTGTTTTGAATCAACAGAGAAAAAAAAAAAAAGTGGTTCCCGAGGAAATCCTTTTCTCCCTATAAGAGGTGCCTATGTAGCATAAATCACCAAAAGGATCTCCCAAGGGATGTTATTTTTTCCCATCAGTTCTAAAAAGAGCTTAACAGGAGTATGTCTTAGGTAAAATATGCTAATTTTTAGGCTTCAAAATTTGGGTGAGATGAATCCTATGCCAAAACGTTAATTCTTTGGGATTATAGACTATAGTTGAAAGAATTTACTGGAAAGAATAACTCTGCATTCTTTAGCAAACAGGGTAGGAAAGGGCAACCAGGTCTCTTGACCTCATTAGCTTCTGCACCTCCCTCTTTTGCAGGCTGAGTGGTTCATTCCCGTTCCGTTGTAATCAGTGCATGGAAAGTTATGCCCACATAGATCAGATTACAAGCTGGCAACACAGGAGACTAGATTTGGAATCACTCTAACCCTGTGATATTTTGAGAGCCAACTGTGAAACAGGTGCTTCATTTTCATAAAATCATGATCACACATGCTAAACCACACCAAAGTAAATAAACCAAAGCTGGTATCCACAACCAGAACAACAAAAAAAAGTAACTGTCTTTTTTTATATACATATACATTATGAAAACCTAACTTATTTAATGTCTTATGTCATTGGTGTAAACTCAAAATAGCTCATATAGTTAAATTAAAAAAATAGGTGTTGACTTTTGACTATTGGCAAAACCAATAAAGAGGATGAGTTTACTGATAAGTTTTAACAGGGATTTAAATATTCTAATGATGAATCTTAAATTCAAAGATATGTATGGATAAATAATTCACATTGAAAAATAATTTTGCCTTCCCTTCTCCCCCTCATTTATGGATTGTCCATCAACAGGAGTGTATAAATCACCCTCAACAAATGTTTGTAACACCTAAAGATCGTTGTAGCACAAAGACCTAAAAGAGATACCAATAGAATCAGAATGAAATTCCACTTAGAAATTCCATCTAGAAATTGTCAAGTGTTTTTCCTTTTCTTCCTACTGCTGGTCCCAATAATAGAAATGAGGTGGATAAGATCAGCTAGTTAATATTAGTTCTCAAGTCCCCAGTTTTGCCTGCACATTCCTTCTTGTTCCTTGTTGTTCACTGGAGTGTGCCCAGTTCTCAGGGGAAGCAAGTTAGGTGGCCATTGACCCTAGCAAATATTTTAAAGTGACAAAGTTTGAAAAATAATCACAACCTGTTGGCATTAGCTAGCTTTTTTTTTTAATGGCTTACTGAAAAAAAGGGAAATTTTACAAGTTTTAGGGGCAAACAAATGTCTACCTGGCCAGTCAAAAAAACAAACAAACAAACAAACAAAAAAAAAACAGAATAAAGCCAGAATAGTAACTTCAGTGCTTCATAAATGATGACCATCAATTCCATGCATAGATTAACTGGACCTGAAGAAGTATGTTATTTTGGCATTACATTCAGTCTTAAAGGATTTGACTCCAATCCCCACCTTTACTATGTAATTTCTGTGTAACTTGGGTAAGGCATTGACTTTCTCTTCATTTTTGATTCTTCGTATTTGTGGTGGAGAAATTAAAGGGTTTTTTTTTCCCCATGAGGTGTTGCCTAGTTCATTATTGTTTGATATATGTCTTCTGGGGATATTTTAAGTAGAATCATTCATCTCTTGAGGCCAAAATGACCTCCCCAAGTCCCTTGCAGCCCAATTTTATAAGGTACTGTGATTGCTTTTTAGATGCTGGAGTAATAGGGAGCACATGCTGACAGATGCTTTTAAATGACTTAACCAATAGAGTATCTGTAGTTACCTCTGGGAGACCCTTTCACAAATGATCTAACAGACACTTAAGAAGTTTGTCTAGATCTACAACCTCATTTTCCCTTTGCTCAATTTCATCTCATTGCCTCTAGTTATGATTCTGTGAGCCACCCTCGACAACTCCTTTCCCTCCTTGCTCTGCACAGCCTTCAAATGCTGCAGAACTGCAAACTTCTCACAACGCGATTCAGGACAACAGAGTAGAACAGCAAACAAGCACCTCTTTTAAACCCCAAAGCACTTGGGAAGAGAAAACATTGCCTGCAGAGATGCCCATGTGGATTGTCTATATTAGAGCAGAAATACTTGAGGAGAAATAGACCTGGTGAGCCCTCTTTCATTAAAAAAATAGTCATCAAATAGTGTTGGCCTTACAGTCTTGATTCAAGCACTTAATTAAAGCCAACAGAGGATTCTAAAGGGAGGAGAAAAATTAGAGCAACAACTTTTTAATTATGCTGTAGGCATTTTCTCTCTTATTCTTTCTCCAAAAAAAAAAATCTCCTTCTCTAAATTTACAGTTAGACAGAGATTATGATATGATATTATGGGTTACAGCCTGCCTAGTCCTTCTTAACAAGTACTGGAGGTTGTCGGCCCAGGTTCATGGCCTAAATAACATGGTTTCCCCAGAACAAGGAATGAGAACACCTTCCTGGTTATGGGAAACGGACAGGAGGTAGATGAAACCATGTCTCCTTCCAGGAACTAGACCCTTCATGAAGGAGCGGTATTCTTCCAGAAGGCCCATGCATCCTTTTAACAAGTGTCTGACTTAAAAAGGTTATGATCTGTGCTGAGCTTTCTTCAGGAGAAAAATTTATTACAGTCTCTCTGGGTAATTAGGAGTGCACCTTGCTTCAAAAAGCACATCAGAGTACTTGGGTACTAGAAAAACAAACCTCATCCTGTGCAGAAGAGCTGAAAAGTTTTGTTCAGCAGGGTTCCCACAAAATTCTGATTCAGATTTCAACCCACCTTTTTACCTGTGTTCATTCTGCCATTGGTTGCTAGAATGACAATGTTGTTTTGGCCTTTAAAGCAAGAGAATATTTCCAACATTTCTGTAAATTGTCCAGAATCGCAGTTACACAGATTTAAAAACTGAGTAAACTAAATCTCACTAACCACGAGGGAAGAGATTATAGTCAGGATAGCAGAACTGGTTCTAATTATGAAATGGGCATTCATTTGTAAGAACGTTGTCTTTGTGTGAGCACGAGCAGATGTCTCATGTCTCAGCCTTTCTAGGACAACAGGCTGGAGATATTTCTTGGCTTGCCTTCCCTTTGTTTGTGCCGAATGGTTGAGCTGGTGTCTACCTCATTTAGCCTCTGCACTCAAGAGACCCCAGCTTTGGCTTCCAGGGTGCTAATCTCATCACATGTTGTTACAGCAAGAAAACAAGCCAGCCTAAACTTTTTGAGGTCAGATGTCGCTTTTCACAATCCTTTTCCAACGAATAAGGGACAAAACAAGACACAAGAGCAGGAAATCCTGGCATATTCTGCCTCTTCCTAATCTTTGGAGCAGCAAGTGATAGAATAAAATCTTCCCTGAACAACTGTATTTGGATGAAAATCAGTATCTCGAGTCATCAAGAAATTTTAATGTTCTTTAAATATAATTTAAATGTATAAATTGGCCTGAAACACAACCATTTAAATATATCACATCCATGAGAAGTCCCATGCTGCTCAAGGAAGCCAACACTATTGCAGTTCCACTACCGTAAGTAAGAACCATGAACCATGAACACTCTTGAACTCATCAAGGAGAGAGATAAGAAGAGCTTCCAAAGCTTCTCACAAAGGTCAGGTGTTGATCCTAAGACTTCTTAGTATCCAGCAGTGGTCTTACAGCAAGAAAATCAGAAGTTCTGATGACTGTGCTTCCAACTAGACTACAGTGAATATTTATACTCCCTGCTGTGGAACTGGGACAGGACCCAACCACCGACAAAGTTTGTAAAGCTCTGAAACTCTTCTTGACATAACAGAAAAGTTGGCAATCTCTAAGATTACTTTTTTCCTAGCTTTGCTTATGCTAATAAATTCAACAGAACTTGGGTATGACCTAAGATACGGTCCAAAACTTTCCTTATTAAGGCACTTCCTGATGTGGATTTTTGTTAGGCTGACTGCCATTCTCACAGAGAACATCCCAGAATGGTTCTGAAGCTCTAATTCGTGGATGTGATTCATGTAAGTATTTGAGATTAGTATAACTCTATCCTCAGCCAAATCGATAGTAAAACGCTCGGTCAGAAAATGGCAATACAGAGAGTTTTTGAAAATCCCAGTCAGTACTTCTAACTTTCACACACCAATTTGCCTGACTAATGTTATGTGGGACCAATTATTGCCTGTCATTCATCTTTAATGGATTTATTCTATCAACAGACTGATGCAAGAGAAGTTTTTCTGCTTTACTGATATTCATACAGATACACCAGAACTGAAGAGAGGTACAAAACCATGTACCCTTGAGAATTTTTTGATCATACAACATGGGAAGCAGCTATATTCATTTTTCCCACATTGTTCCAAATAATATACTTTTATCCTGATGCTTAGGATCAAACAATTCTCGGTTTCTTGCCCTTATATCCTCCTTCAGTCTTTGGCCTTGTGGATGGGTGTGCCAGAAAGGGCCCCTCTTATTCCCAGTTGTGGGAATTATTTTTGTCACATTGACATTTGTCCAGAAGATACTAAACTAAGAATGCTTGCTTATTCCATGCATGAAAGTCCTCCTCCCCCATTTGATTTTTAAATGATCTTCAGTAAATAAGTTATGGAGAGCTTTGTGATAAGATTAACTTGGGACCAGCTCTTAAAAGAGTATATATCTTTTCCCACTAAACCTTATCTGGCAGACAATCGTAATGGTTTGGAAAGTTAAAAGGTAGGATTACCAATACTGAAGAGTAAGAAAGTCCCCGTCGCACTAATCTGAAAGTATTTGGATTATTATGTGGATTACTTCTGTAAACTTGTGTACCCTGTGCCGGCAACAGTATTGCGTATTTATACCTGAGGCAAATGAATAAAATCACAAGCATAAGCAAGCAAGCTTGCTGCTGGAGGAATCAGAGGATGAACTCGTTCAGTAAGAGGCAGATAGGAAACTGTACTTAAAAAAAAAGAAAAGGCTTTTGTCTGCCTAAATTTTAATGATGTAAAACTGATAAATAGTAAAGAGATGTTAAATACTCAGGACAATGAGACACCTTCCTCTATCATGTGCTCCTGTTATTTATGAGGAAATACTGCTGGAATTCAAAATCCCTGAATCTCACAGCATATCTGAGCTCTTCAGATGTCCATGTTTTTGTATTGGAGACTAATAAAGAAACACTGTAAGGTTTAGTCTGAAAAGTTAGCTTTGACCAGTACTTGAACTGTAATATTCAAAAAATAAGAAATTGTATCCACATATCACTTTATCTCATTTAGAAAAGTGTACCTTCATCACGAGGTATAGATCATACACGTAAGTTTGTCCTGCAGTTATAAGCCTGAACTAAGAAATGGTCCTACTTTTTTTTTTTTTCCTGGTTACCTTCACCATGTTGTCAATCTTAATTTCTTACTTTTTCCCACCTTTGTCTTTACTCTTGCCATACTCGATCTCCCATTTACTTTATAGATTTCCTCTTATGGGAAATAACTCTGCAGTGTCTCCAGGCACCTTAGCTTTCTACTGCTGTAAGATAACCTTCTCACTCTGATGGCTCACTCGCCCTGGAAAGAATAGGTCTGAGGGGTGTTCTTGCCTCTTTTTTTTTTTTTAATTTTCACCATTCTTCAAAGACTTCATTGTTTTGCCTGTGTGTTTTCTCTTTGCAAACAAATTCCCAGTCACTCCTTCATATTATATATATTCTAGCTCCCTACTGTTCTTCACAGTTTTCCCAAGGAAGAAACAAAAAACAAGCAAAAAAAGAAAAGCAAATTTCCTGTCGGTTTTCATTTTACCCCTAAAATCCCAATGTTGATTATCTCAGCAAAGACATTCTAAAATATTTCACCTGCTTTTTGATGTCTGCATTGCACTTCCAAACTGGTTATTGCAGATTCCTTCTTTTGGTGGGGGAGAGCAGACAACTTGAAAGATGTAATTCATTTGACCTGCTATAAATCTTTCTTTAGTATGAAAAAGTCTCACCCTAGAGCCATCTCTTTCTCTTGTAGTAGGTGTAACAAAGACTAACAAGTCTCCCTGCAACCAGCAACAACCAACTCAATTATAGAAAACTACATCATAGATTTAAATACCATAGGTATCTGTTTATAGTAAGATATATCACAGATTAAGCAAGACTAATGAATCCTAGTCAATTGATATTTCCTAGCAAGACAGAATTCTTTCTTATTATTACAGTCATTTTCAAAGGATGACACCATATTAAATAAATAAATAAAAGGCCAAGTTTCATGAAGACCAAGTTAGAAACTTGGCAAAAGACTTTTTTTAGCTCTCATTACTTTTAATCCCTCCACAAAGAGCAGGTTGTGAACCACTACAGCTAAAGAGAATTGCTGTCGCAACATCCATCTGCAGGTGATGATATAAAAACCTAAGGAAAGGTTAATAATTTCTTCTCCCCTATGTGAATTTTAACTGGAGGAGCTCCAACATTCACCATGTGAGCAAGTTCAACCCCAGGGGTTTGGGGACTGCAATGGCAGATCCTGGGCTGACCATGATGAGACTTCCTAGCATCTACCTTCATTTCTCTCTCCTCTACCTTTCATCTTTGACATTTTCTTTTTTTCTTTCCTAGGAAAGTCCTTGGAGAAATACCTTACCTGAAAGAAATATTTGCTTAAAATTACAGTGGAAAGCAAACAATGCTAGTTTCTGCCATGTTTCCCTCAAATCTCTCTTCTAATATTAAGCAAGAAAGTCTCAGTTCAGCAAAGAAAGTGAAAGTTGGGGCTCAGGTTGAGTTTTGGTTTTTGGTTATAATCTTTTTCTTATTTTGAATTATTTTAATACACTTGCAAACAGCCAGGTTAGTAATTGTACATCTTTGTGCATCTTGGTCGCTTCTTGAAGCAGATATAGAGTAAAACACAGTCAGTTTGCTTTACTCAGTCATTCTGCCTCTACCTAAAAAGCATTTTCTATACCAGTACTTCGTATCAGCCCTTGTTATCCCAAATTAGTGAAACTGTGACAAAAATTGCTAAACTTCTGATGGACTTTCCATGTTGTTTTTTATTATTAGATCACAATTTCAGGTTTACCAACTTTACTGAGTTTAATCCTTTCCTTTGCATGCCTTAGCTCCTTGGCTAGATATCAAACCAAAAGTACAAACATTTTGAGTTAGTTACCCACATTCTTTTCACACGGCGTTACTGTGGAGAAAAAAAGTCATTCCAGGACAAGACTCACAAAAGTGTCCCCTCCAGGTCTGATGGCACCAGCATCTACCAACTTTTTCCTAACATTATTTCATAGAATCATAGAATGCCTAAGGTTGGAAGGGACCTCTAGAAGTCATCTAGTCCAACCCCTCTGCACACGCAGGGCCAGTTCCTAAAATTTGACAAAATCCCTCAACTGTCTTTCCCTGGGCCTGGTCAATGTACTATCAAGGGGAATAGAATGAACTGGTGGCAGAGACCCATCCCCAGAATATCTGCCTATCACTCCGTGATCAGAAAAGAAAGTCATGAGAGAATAATATTCTCCTCTTATGTAAACAGACAGGAGGACTGAGCACAAATGCTTCAAATATTGCACAAAGTCTAGATATATACCACTAAATTAAATAATTCCAGGTCTTGTTCTGGCCAACTGCACGATCTGGATGTTTCCGTAATATCAGACTCTCATAACCTTGAAATAAGATGGCCAGATCTAATCTGTCTGTCAAGAGTAGCTCCTGAGCCATGCCAGCATAGAAGATGTTCCTGGGAATTATTCAGGATCTTGCTAGTTTTCCATAGTCAAAACTGTGCCAGGGACCATAATGAGTCCTGGTGCCTGAACATGAGCCCTGATACTCTTTAATTTACTACAACAAATGCAAGAAAAGAGCTTCTTGAAGCCAGACCACCCCTTTGATTTAAACCTTTCAACCTGATACTTATTCAATTCAAAACTTTTTTTTCTTAACCGAAATTCCTCAACACCTTGATGTGGGGTCAATCAAAAAAAAAAGAAAAAGAAAAGAAGAGGACAACTTGGTTTAACCACAATAATCGGCACGATTTGAAGAAAGTAAGCATGATCGAGGAAGGTAGGAGGGTATCAGCTGCCTTTTGCATCATGTTATGCCAAGATCATCACTCTGCAAGCAGTTAGTAGCATTGTTTTCACTATGCCTCATATTTCATCCTTAATTATTTCCCATTTTGTGTGATCTGAAATAAACCCTGGAACAATTGGCTTCAGCAGGGCACAGTCTGGTAGGAAGAGTACACTATAAATATAGTGTAGAAAGATATAGCTGTTGCCTTTATTTGACAACCTAACTGTTCCCCAAGCACTCATCCACCAGCCTTATAAAAGGAAATGTAGTTACTGAGGTCCAAATTCACCATTGGTTTAAGTGTGTGCAATTCCACTGAAGTCAACACAATTGCATCCGTTTACTTTCGTGGTGAATTGGGACCCAAACCTTTACTGAAGTAATAAAAGGTCATACAGGCAAGGGACCAACTCCTTGTTTAAATGAAAGCCGTGTCTTTGCTCGAAGCTCTTGACATCAGTGATAACATCAGTTAACAAATGAGTTGAAAAGGCAGTTAAAGAATAAGGGCTGTGGTACAGGAATGAGTTTGGATGCTTTATGGGTTTCTTATATTAGCTGAGTCATGGAAATTAATTACTTTATTTCATCTTCTGCAAATTCATGAGCAATGTGTTTCCATGCTGGAACAGAAGTAAGGTTTGGATAAAATAGTGAGACTGAATATCTTTAAGAAAACTTGCATTATTTACTATGAAGGACTAAATCAAGTCCCTCTCTGGTACGTCTCTGTGCTATTCCCTCAGAAGATGTTAAGCTTCGTTAGTGGAACTAAAACTCTTAATCAGACCACAAAAACAGCAGAATTGATCTCGCAACCACTCCACTGTGGTTTGGATGCTCATACAGTGCACAGCTGTCCTTTTGCCCCACCAAAAGGGTGAATACCACCAGCTAACTCTTACTCACTCTCATGATAACAGGATCTGATTTATTCAATTACTGTAGTGCTTAGGACCACAACAGGAGATCAGGCAGGATTCATAGTCTGGATGTCTAGTTAGAAGACTGGTTTAAACAGTTAGACATGTGGGTTCCCTCTGCAGTCGATGGAGACTGTCTAATTAGTAAAAGTGATTACCAAGCAGACAGGGATTCTCCACAACAAAGAGCTTTGCATGTAGCTCAGATGGAAGATGTGCATGGAAATGAACGCTGGAAGGAGGTGCAGGAGAAGACCCACTGGAGCCAAGAGAAAGACATTAGTGAGAGCAATGTTAATAAATAAACAATGTTAATACAAATTGTTAATAAATAAGCAATGTTAATACAAATTCAATGTCTCATCCATGTTTCCATATTTCAGCCTAAGACACCTGACTGGAGTGCCTGAAACTTTTACTTGTCAATAAAAAAACGCTGTGTAAAGTCAGAATAAAGCGGATCTAATCCTTTCAAAATCAGATGGATAAAGATACTAGTTTGTAGTGGGTACTAAATCTACTAATTCAATTTATATTAGTAATGATCATGGTAGCTGTACTTTATATAACGTTGTGGATGTCTCTGTTCTTTGCGAAGAAAATATCTCTCACAAAAAATGGCACTTTCACTTAGCACCATATTATTTATTCTTATTGGCGTTCTTGATATGTTAGTATTTGAAGATTTAGGCTTTACCTTTGACATTGCTAAAAAATGCATCTACTTCTATAATAATTAATAAAAGGGGACAGGAACTGCTATCTAGCTTGGAAGTCAACTTAATTTTAATCCTTAAATTAAGACAGAGGATGCTGCTGAGATATGAGGCATTGTTATTTTATTATTATTATTTAATTATAATAAAATAAACTTGCAAAGATCCTAGAACAATATGCAAAAATAGACATAAAATATACACCTGGATGGGATTTCAGGAGATCATTTAGTCTATCCTCCTCCCACAAGGCAGGAACTTCTACAACAAACTGTTCGTGACATATGTGTATATATATATATGTATATATTTATACATATATATACATAAAAACCTGTTCTTAAAACCTCCCGGTGATGGGGATTACACAGCCTCTCTGGGTAGTGATAGCCTACCCTTAGCAAGATGATCTAATGACTAGCCTAGATCTTCCTTGCCACTCATTGCTTCTCATCCTGCACCCAGCAGACATAGAGAAAAACTTATTTCAAAACTTCTCTCCTTCATCTTTGCAGAAATATTTTCCTTATCTGCGCCCATGTTACTCTCTCCTTTCTGTTTTCTTTGCTAAAATAAGAATATACAATATCTAACACAGATTCTACAAATATTATATCTATATTCTATAAATATGATTCTATAAATATTATATCAAACACACTATATGCAAGGATAAAAAATGTATATTTGGGATTTTGCACTCTCGTGCTTGCTTTAAATGCATTGGTTTTTGATTTACAGCCAGGATAACTGTGGTTCGCATTGTGGCAGTTGTTTTGTATCCTTTAAAATATCCAGGTCAGCTTGTCTTTTCCTCTCACCCTCAAAGGGTTAAGTCCCTAGCTGATAATTCCCCTTGCAAGTCAGATCCTTCATTACAAATAGAATCCTTACAAGAGGACATATTTCATTTTTTAACTGGAGCATATCTAATGATCCAGGGGGGAAAGCCCTGTCTCGTAACATTTGATCTAGGCTCAGACAAGAAGAGCAAGGTGGCATCAGCCTCTTCCTATTTAGTCAGGAGCCAAGGAGCTGCACCAGTGTACAAGTGACGTGCAGAACACATGCATCAAAGTAGCAGCTCAATCTGTACTGCAAATAACACTCCTTTATGTCTCAGCATGGTTGCTGGCCCTGAGCTGTAGTTCCAGTAATTGACATAGTTGCCCAATGCTAGAAAACAAACTCTGAAACTATTCTCATTAGACGTCCCCCTGGTTTGCTGCTCCGTTATTGTAAAACCCAAACACTGAGCTTCCTACCAGCGTGGCTCTGTTTTTAATTAGTTCTGATGGCACTGGGCGACGCGCCAAGGAAAAAAAATGAACTTCCTGTGATTGAGGCTTGTTGCTCAGTGTGTTGCTTCCTCCATACAGAGGCTGTTTTCACATTTTCTAAAAAGGAGCTCTTGACAGAAATAATATAAGTTTTACTGCTTTTGATTTTTTTTTATTCTCCTTTCCATGCTTATAAAAGGCAGCTCAAAGTCAGGGATCCTTAGAGTTACTATGTCATTATTTTGCTGTTCTATGAGTTGGTTGATTAAAGACATCCTAGCAGATTATTATTTTTAATAAAATAAGCACAGACTTCTATTAAAAAAAAATAAGACCAGGGACTTTTTAGTGTTTAAAATAAATTAATTTGGATACGTTCAGACATGGGACAGAGAGGGAGTTGAGAATTATATTTAATAGCATGAGTTGTCACAATGTGAGTGAAATGGCACGAGTGCAGTTCCAACAAGGAAAGTTCATGTCTGCTCATATGCTGGTAAATGATGCTCAGGGTCTTCACTATCTACCTCGTTCATTTCTTTTTCCCTTTTATTAGAGCATTTGTTAGTCGGATGCAGATTCAGACATCTATATTTAAGAGTCTGATCTGCATTTGAGCTGGATGTCTAGGCTCTGATAAGAGATAACGAAGATCCAGTTGATACCATCAGAAGATCCAGTTGACACCATCAGTGGAGTCTGGAGAGCAATTCAGATAATCAAATGCAAGCAGATATTTCTACTATGATTTGAACTACTTTCCAGGCTCTTTTGTCTGCATGGACTGGATCTTCATTGATTACAATGACAGCTTAACTATCTAGTGCTGATGAACAGAATTTTGGGTTCCTAGCTACTGACCTACATACAAGTAGATGTCGACCTTTGGGTGTGTTGAACTGCTCTCCAGACACCTATTTATTCTAGTGAAGGAGCGCAATTCAGTTGTCCACACAAAGGCATTCATTACTTTTCAAGATGCCCCTGGGTCTCACTTCATACCCATCTGCCTCTCCAGAAGAACGTGTCTCTCCTACAGCTCCCGTGCTATGTTTGTCAAACCACATGGATGTCCCAGAGACCCTTGGATATCTCAGCACTAGGAAAATCATATCAGCTCAAACTGAATTGAGCCCTGGATCTTCACTGACTATAACAAGAGCTTGGGCACCAGGTACACATGCAAATCCCCACACTACAACCACCAGATTTAGGCAGCTGAG
>JAWLRI010000055.1:690805-701331 GCA_034781795.1 Crypturellus tataupa | reverse complement strand
CTGACTATAACAAGAGCTTGGGCACCAGGTACACATGCAAATCCCCACACTACAACCACCAGATTTAGGCAGCTGAGCCTCGGAATGAATCCCATTTACTTTGTGACTTTCCCTGGATACATGCTACTCTCTATAATATATAGGTAGGTGTCTCACAACTAATTTTTTTCCTTACAAATTTTGAGAGATGGTTTGCGAGAAAAGGAATAAGCTCAGCCTGAAAACTTCTGAACCCGGTTTGTACAGTTGAATGCAAGCTGTGACAGTCTACTTTGGACTAATCTAACACTTAATCTGTGACAGCTTTTTTATTATTGCTCTAGTACTTTATAAAACTCTTATTTTTACATATATTTAGAATAAAAGAAAAATTAATTATAGTGTCAAGTCAATAAAATAGAAAGACTTTTCCTTTGTTATTGTGCTCATGGAAATATTTCCTTTTTTTTTTTTTTTAAAGAGTGTGAGGAGCAACTAGATGCATAATGAGTGCCATTACTCTGGTAGCTGACAAATTCAGAAAAGACCAGCTTCTAGAAAGGCTTCTCTAGAGACCTGTTCTACCCCTGAGACTTGGACATTATGGCTGTATTGGCAAATAAAATGATTAACAGACCATTCTCTGGCCCTAAAAGCAAATGGCACAACACAGCTTGCATTCGTATAAATAAATTTCTTCCTTCTTGCCACCCAAAATAAGATGCCCTCATCTGTGTGTTGGGAATAAAAACCTTTCTCTTGCTTCCTCTTAAGCTTGCCTGGACAATGTATGGGAGAACAATAAATGAAACAGACCAAAATGTTGCTATGGCCTGGGCTAAAAGTTGGATATTAACAACTAGACACTAATAGGATGGATGGTCAAACTGTTCTCTAGGACTGATTTCTTTTTTTTTAATGCAGAGACATAGTCTCTTGGAACTATATCTGTGAATAAATATTATCATCACTTGAAGTAAGTTTTTGTCTTTTCTGTTAAAACATATTAATACGGGTGCAGTACAATTGTCCTATCATTCATTTTCATGAAAATGTAAATACTAGCTGATCCTCAGAGCAGATGTTTTATTCCTAGAACATAAAAAAGAAAAGGTTTTCTGTTCAATAGGTGCATATAACTTGCAGGGATATATTAAATGCTTGTATCAAAAAATGGAGATGCTACAGAGGTAGCAAAAGTATTTGATCCCCCCATTACCCAAATCTAAAGCTCTTCCTGGTGATTTGGTTGATGTTAGAGGTGGAATATTTCAGCTGGGTCTGCCCTGTCTCCCATGCTCTGGGTCAAACCCCAGTTGCCTCAGGTAGGCTCAAAGCAGGGAGTCTTGCGAGTCTTCACTCGCCAGTGCTAACACTGCATACGGCCGTGCAAACCAGCTGCTTTCCAGAAATAACACTGTATTTTGGAGGATAAGCAAGTATCAGAGCCAGTAGCACCCTGTCAGAGACTACTCTTTCAAAGCTGGTCCTAGAGCGGTGAGTCCTGTTCTTTCTTGAGGATACCAACAAAAGGGTGATTTCTGCAAGCTCTCCAATGGAGCTGGGCTACAGAAGGCTGGTAGTTTAAGACCTGTTCTCTAACCATGTGGTCGGCTGGTCTGATCTGGTCATGGAGTACTGTTAAATCTTGCTTTTCCAAACAGGGTGGATGCACTGAATCTGCCTTTTAAGAACATCCCCTGGCCCTACTGTCTTCTGAGCCATGTCCGGAGTTATTGGTTGAGTGCTGGCTGGTATGGCAGGGACTATTTTTCACACAGTAATTACATACATAACTCAGTCCCAGGGACTGGGAATGTTCCTTGGCACACTTTAATTTACCAGCATAGAAGTAGCCTGAGGGACTGGATTTGCTTAACACAGGCCACCAAACTGTTCTAAAGTGCCCTTCTGGGGAGATAAGAATCATGCAACAGATATCAAGATGTAAATGCTGTTTAAAATCGAGATCCTGTCCAATAAAATATTTGAATTACTTTCATTAAGAGGGGAGGTAAATTCCATTTCCTCAGTCGGTTACTTGCCCAGATTTTATTGGTTATTTTTCTTTTTGCTTAAATATCCGTGCAAGTTTGCTTTAGAACATGTTTTACTAACTTGCTGTTCTGGAAGACCAAATGAGCAAAGAGGATGTCCCTCTTGCCAGTAATTTCACATCAGTGGAAGGCAAACATGGTTTTGAAGGCTGACTTCTTGAACTCCCAAGTACGTTTATACCATCAGCAAGGAGATGCAACTTGCTCCTCAACACTATTCCACCTACCACCCACACATTAAAAGCATCAGCTTAGCTCACAACTGCTCTCCCCATCCACCCAGTGACAATTCAGCACCCTATCTCTTTTTCTGGAGAAATTCCACAGAAGTTTGTCCTTACTATGTCCAATGTCTGTTTGTCCTTACTATGTCCAATGTCTAGGCCTAGAGCTTGGGTTATACATGAGGTAGAGGCAGCGGTGGGATGGGGTGCACAGAACTGCTCCTTGGACCTACTCTTATGTCTCAGTATATTCCTGGTCATTACTTATCTCTGCCTGGTCATTACTTATCATTCTTGGTCATCACTTATCTCTGCCATATACTGTGAATACTGGAGCTCTATCCCAAATGTGGCTCCATTCCAGAAGTGACTCTTCAGGTATCAACCATAGTGGCACTTCTTTTCCTTAGTTTTACAGAAAAAAAAAACTAAAAAATCTCAATAAACCGTTCAAACCTGAAAACATTGATGAGTCTCTGGTTAAAAAAATACTGTCCTTATTTTATTTGTTTGTTCATTTTTCTTTTCCTACCCAACCCTTGGCCCCTCTTTCTAAAGAATTTCATAAAAAGGCCCTTTCAAATCATCCGTTTTCTACCCAAGTTCTCCGGACAGAAAGATCTTGTCCCATTGGTGAGTTTTTTTTTTTTAGATATCGAAACAAGATGTGATTCCTTCAGCTTGCTTAATAAAATTCAATTTTCAGGTGAGTTTAACACATCAGGCAGCAGGAACTATACAGGTTGGCTTTATTAGGAGGGCTCCTTGAGACTGAACAGAGTCTGGCTTTAAAACCTACACATTTATGTTTAGCTTATACGTTTGAAGACAGGGTAGGTCACAATCTTTACTGCTGAAATTCCAAAACGAGTTACCGAAGTTACACAAGGGATTAATCTGACTCTGTATTTAGATTAACTGTACTCATATAAATACTGAATTAGAGCTGATGTCAATCTTTTATGCTAATTGCTAGTTAGGCCCCTTACAAAGACACGCTTTGCTTGGACCACTTTTCTAAGATTGCTATCTATGCACTGTGGAGAGATTTACGCATTTGCTTTCCATTAGCATTAATAGAAGCTGTCCACATAAATCACTCATCACCAGTGAGAAGAGATAAAGTCCTACCAAGTTCAGAGAAAACAGGCTTTCCCAATTGAAAAATCTATTAATAATAAAAATCCCGTAATGTAAACATCTGACATCTGAACTGCACACTAACACTGTGATATGAAATAAAGTGGTCCATGAAGTGATTGCTCCAAGGGGTAGCAATGCCAGGCTATTTCCAAGCCTTTTTTTTTTTTTTTTTTTTTTAAGTTATATAACTCTTAGAGAATTGGTAAAAGTATAAATAAAGCAAATAGCTGAAGAGGAAGGAAGAGAATCAAGAGCATGGCAATTTCAATTGTTATTTTTATTGTCCTTTAGTTTTTCTGCAATATAGTGTCAAATTCAATAAAATGCCTTGCCACGTGACCAGAGAGGATAGGGACTGTTAAAAGGCAGCTTTTAGCTAATCCAGACATAAATGAGCATCAGATCATTTGGGCTAAGAATTTAAAGGTGTCCAGATGCAGCGCTTGCTGCTTTGCTCCTTGTTGCTGTTCTTTACAGAAATTGATGTAATTTATCTCACTAGGCCAGGGAAACACACATAGATCATTGGCCAGGATCCCTGGTGCTTGGCGGTGGGCCAGCCCTGATTATGATCTGTGTAACTGTATGAGATGATGATATTAAAAAGAAAAAAGAAGCAAAATTGTTTTTCCCTTCCTGGAGTGTAAATCTGGGTTCATTCTAGTGAGTTTACCAATAAATTAGCATGGAATAACTAAAAATAACCAAAAAAAAGTTTGATCCAGCATACTGCTATAATTTTACCCTTTACACAGTACCGAGTACAGCTTTTTAAAAGAATGCTAAATAAGCATTGCCAAAAGCCATGTCAGAGTTTCAATGTTACACACATCTATTGCTTTGTGCTCCCTTCCATTCTTAAAAGGAAAATAAATAAAAAACTTAATTAGAAGTCATTGATATGGCACTATGGCATTAAAATTGTCACTGATTAAAAAGCAAATTTAGTACAATGTCATATTTTGCAACTTATGCCTAATCACTTGACACTAATGAAACTAGCAAAATGATGCACTGTGTGCATATGTGGTTGAGCAAGGAAATGAAAAGTTTTTTTTCCTTAGAAAACAAAATATCAATCAAAATATCTCCCAAGAATATATTCATTTAAAAATATATTTTGAGTTTGACCTTATAAAATTATTTTGTTTGACTGATTTAATTCTTATGAGGAGCACATAGTTCCGTCTTCCCAATGCCATGGTGTTCTGCTAGAACTTAAACGTTTCCTTAAGCAAAACAAAGAACTGAAATCAGAATTGCAACATCTACCACTTCCCCTGGAAATTTATTCCAGTGGCTCAGGTAGGCTCAGCTCTAAACTTGAGTTTCGAGTTTATCTGGCCACAAGATCACTAGAACTTGTTCCTCTGACCCTCTGTTACACTAAAGATCCTTCCGGAGGTGTATTTTATCTCTTTGGAAGTAACCCCTGATTGTTTTGATATAGTTCACCAAGTGATACACTTCAGCTGGGGCTTGGCCAAGGTTTCACCACCAGCCTTGATGATGAGGGAGAGGGGAACAATTCCTGTCTCTTAAGGAGCACTGCAGCTGCCAAAGGTTAGATTGATTTTGGCTGCCACAGAACAGCATCCTTCCAGTTTATTAAATGGCTGAGAAGCTTGGATCCACGCTCAACACTGGGTCCAAACAGCTATTGAGTTTACAGGGGAGGCTGATTGGATGAAAGAAGTTGTGAGTGATGAGGATAACTCAGAGCAACTTTGTCACCTGCATGGATGAAGGAACAGGGGGGAAATAATGTGTTGTATTTAGCAAGGAAAGGAGAAAAAAAGGGTGTGAAAACTAGCAAAATGCCCAGATATTGCAATATACAATCATTGTACTCTTAATAAGCTGCTTAATAAGCTACTCATTTCTAGGGTTGTTTATCCTGAGATGAAGCCTTCACAAAAGGAGTGTCAATTGTTCCATGATCAGGATATATCCCAGGGAAGGAAAGATAGACGGGAAGACAGGTAGACACTAACCATCCTTTTAATCTCATTTATAACATAGTACCTTAACTGGATTTATATGGCAGTGACATTCTGGAGAGTCCTATCTGTAATTTACAGAGCTAAAAAAAAGGTGATGAGGCCACAGTGCAAACGTAAAGATCATGAAACTATTTCTAATTTATGCAGAAATACATGAATGGGTGCCTAGACATGATATTTTAATCAGGGAGTTGTAAATTTAGGTTAGTAGTCTTTATTTGTTGCAGACATGGGTCATACTGAGGCTGCACAATGGCATCCAGCAGAACAAAAATAATAAATATAACAAATCAGAATGGAGCTCTTGAAAAAGAAGAGGCTGCCAGTGCAAAATAAACCTTTGTTCTTATGACAGCTAAGAATCATAATAGACAGAATCTTTTTTAAAAAAAAGTGTAAAATTTGTAATTCATATCTAAGCACTTTCAACCAACCACACTGAGACTCTCTATATAAAATAAACTAAAACCTCTTAAAAATGCAGCAATTACATAGATACATATATACATAGGTAGATAGATGTGATGAAAGAAGGGAAACTGTGATAAAAGAAGAAAATCAAAAAAGAACGGAAATGGCTGATTCTTTCTTTGTGACATATTTTCTCTCTCATCCTTGCATATTTGCATTAAAGTGATTGTGAATAATGTACATTTGACCAGTGCTGTCTGCGGAACTAATGCCTATTAAAGTGATGGGAAGTAGCATATGTTGTGCCTTGGGCAGAGAAAGTCCAATCACCCCCACTGTGTGCAAGTCTCCAACTAAAATGCAGGACAGCCTGGGTTTATCCTAAATGAACCCAGCAGGGAAAAACAGGACATAGTCCCTCATTCCACATTTAAGCTTCTAAACTAAGGTTTAAAGAGTTAGATTCAGAAAAAGAAAGGAACTGTAACATCCATCATTTAATTTACACTTGGTGCTAATGTTATTTTATCTTTAGTGCAACTGTCAACACAAAGCAGAGCAAAAAGGAGGGAGAGGAGGATGTGCATTCAGTTGTTCAAAGAGTCATGATGCGTTTACTATATTGCTACCAAAGGAAAGGAAAAAAAAGAGAGAAAAAGACAAAAAGCAAAAACCTTCCACTGCTCCTGCCATTCTTTCACTTTTTCTGCCAGGATACAGTTTTGTCAGTAATTGCAAATCAGTTTGGGTTTGTTTGGTTTCACTTTTAAGTCCCTGCACTGCACTAGAAATGTTCTGCTGTGTGAACAGTCCGTAAAGCTTTTTGAGTTGTGTTACATAATCTTTCCAAAGACCTCCAGCATGAAGTTCAGATCTAAAGCTGTCTTTCTTCTACCTGTGTGAACTTGATAGATAGATGGGGGGGAAAGAAAAAGGCAATTATAGAACTGTGTGAGAATAACAAATTCAGCTGAAGTAAGGAAATAAAATTTGCCGAATTGTCATGTTTAGATCTGTAGCGATGATTTTGCTTCATTACCTTCAGCATTACAAAAAGGAAGAGGGGGCAGGGGAGAGAAAAGAAAGGAGGCAGAGCTGCCTTTTTTTTGTAAATGTAACATTCATAGGGGGAATTTATTTCCATTTCCAGTGAAGTAAATCTGTCTTAAACAGAATTGTACCTCTTAGTGATGTGGAAAAACATTCCCTGCCAATGTAAACCAGGAGCAGCTCCAGTGAAATGAATGGACTGGAACAGGATCCCACTTACAATCAGGCAAGTTCCGAATATCCCACTGACTTGAGATCAGCACACAGGAGGGAGGAGATTTTCTTCCTTTCTATTCTGTCTTTCTTTTTTTTTTTTTTTTTTTTAGAATAATAAACTGCATAATAAACTGATAACCTCAAAAACAGATCATGAGCACCCCTATAAACATTATTTTTTGATGGGGGAGAGGGGAGAGTCTCAGGTGGATGTTTTCAATGATCTCTGTACTGAGTCTGAATTAAAAGTGCTGAAACCAGAAAGAATCTAACTCTATGCTAGGGCTAAGAGTGATTTTCAGATCCAGACTTGCAGTCTGAAATTTAATATCTCCAAAATCGTAAGTTAGCCCTACTCATTTGCACTTCTACCCAGTGACTGCAGCTATGAAATATACCCCTTTTATCTTCCCTTTTCTTTTTTTCCCTGTTTATTGTTGATGCTATTTAACTTTAAAAAGCAATGGACAAACAGAAAGGAAAAAAAAAAAGAATATATTGCTGAGATAATTACAATAAGAGGCAATTTCCATTAACAGAACTTAAATTATATGATTATAGCTCTATTATTTCCCTGACTGTTGCCTAGGAAATCCAGGTTGGCTTTGAAGAAAATATTTTAGATTTTATTTCCTACTTTTTCTTATCTTCTCTAAGTAATTCCTTAATAATAATAATAATAATAGCGCAATTAAAATACTCAGAGAGCCCAGCTGGCTTTCACCACAGCAAGGATCCAACACACTGTGGTCTCAACTCTGTTTGAAGTCACTCTAAGCACATACTGTCGCCAAAATTGGTGGTCCTACTTCAGCCATGCTCTTCTGCCTGTTCCTTTTCTGTTATCATTCTTGATTGTGCAACTGCAGGGTGAGTTACATCCCAAAACTGATCTTGCTCAAGAGGAGGAGGAGAGAATTAGTTTTCAGTTGGGTCATTTAGCTGGCTCTGATCAGTGCAATAAATACATAAGCAGGAAGCCTAGTGCCAGCATGAAGGGGAGGATAAGGATTTGTACATGGGAGAGTGTGTGGTATGAAAGGTCATCTTATTATAATGCTTTTAGCAGAAGCAGAATGATCACTTAAAAGCAATCATGAGCTTGCAGTCTCGTCTTTAAAAAATGAACTCTTCTTCAAAGATCTGCCGGTATGAACCAATAAAGGAAAAAAAAATGTTTTTTTCCTGGAAAGGAACTGAAGCACAGGCCGGCCTGTGGTCTATGTGATCACTTTGTCAGGCCCCTACCCAGGCTCCTTGCAGATCATCCCAACCCTGTCGTGGTCTCAGACCCCATCTGAGCCGGGGATGGTTGAACAGACCTTAGATCATGAGACTCTGCCCCAGGGCAGGTGACAAGGGACATTCTCTATGCCATACAAGAAGAGACAAAGCAAGGGTCTCATTTCAGAGGTAGGATTTGGCTCTTGAGACACTCAAGGTAGTTGTCTCCATGCTGGTGCTTCAACATGATTTTTCTTTCATTACTCTCCATGAAGACACAGTCAACACAGTTACAGGATCGTGAGAGATTCACCTTGATTCATCTGACCAGCTGTTTCTTGCTACATGTATATGAGAAAACTTAATCATGATGTCAAATAGCACGGTCTGACCACTTGCACGATTTGAACTCAACCTCCAAAATCAGGAGATCCACCTGATTTCCAGACTCCCTCTGGGGAGCAATTTCTGGTCTGTGTTAACTCAAATGTTCCCATAATATTTTCTGAAAATATTAGCTGGCCTTAGGCAAAACCATGCTAAAGTCCTGGGTCCTGGCATTGTTTTATTTCCTAAAACAGATGCAGCATAGGTGCCTGTGGAGCTCTCCAAGCTCCGCTGACTGTATTAACTAGCACTTTGATTCGTCCGTAGTTGTCTAGTGCTATTTGCAATGATTTGGATATTCCATCAAGCCTCCTATACATGCCGTGGCCTATCCAGTAGCCTTGGCTTATCTGGTAGCATCCAGTAGCTCAAATGACTTGGATAGGCAATAGTATCCAATACCTGAATATCACCATTGATCCAGGTGCTGAGTCACATCCTAGATCTTCATGAACTAGAACTTCAGGACTATATATGTCCCACTGCAAAAGGCTAAATTTAGGGATCTTAAGTGAATCCCACATTAGATGCCCTGAGTTCACAACTGCCTTTGCCGCTTAGGAAAGGGAGGGCTAAGAGCCTACACCATAAAGATATTCCACTTCTTTCACTAGCAGTGAGTAGGGACAGATCCTTTAGAGTTATTGATAGGTCTGAATGATGGGTCTGAACCAACCCATCATTTTCTTAAATATAATTTTCTAGTCCAACTTTACATATTCACATCTGAAAGTTATGTGACTAACTCAACCATTTTTGATAAAGATGAATGTACAGTAGCACATAACTGTACATTGGGAGTAGTTTTTGGCGGGGGGGGGGTTGTCTTTTTTTGTTGGTAATTTCAAAACGTATCCATTTGTCCTGTGTGTGGGTATGTTTGGCAAAGAAATTACAAGCATCTACCACCGAGCACAGCTGTTCATTGTCATCATTGATAGCAACAAATATAATCAGTCCCAAGCAAGATCACTCCTCTAAGGGGAAAGTATATTTAGCTATGGTTCAAAATCCTCAGCCTGATATCCTTGGTAGTTCAGTAACTCACTCTTTCGCCAGTGGGGTTGATAGAAGTTTCTTTGTTGTGATGGATGCGTTTGCCATTACTCACCATACCCATTCTCCCCTCCCCTCCAGCTGTTTTATTGTGGTACAATCTCCAAAACGCATGAATCTTGCAGTATCCTAGCAGCCTGGTCTGTAACATTCCAGCTTGACAAAATTAGGGCTAATAATTCAAACAAGCTAAAACACCAAGCGAGGAAGGATCAAAGAAGACCTTTCGTTAGAGGCATTGGCTATTGGGAAAGTTGAGAGATAAAGAGTAATCCGATAATCAACCTTGTCAAATCAGAGATTGTCAATATATTGATTACATCATTATAATTGAATTAATTACAGCTGCATCTCTCTAGATAGTTAACTTACAGCTTAATAATAGGTCTCATTTTCCTTGCCAAGAAGGTGAGTTTTTATTTAAGGAGGGTCAGAAATCTTTCTTCAGAACAGTTTTGTCTGTTTAGTTTTTTTTGGTTTTGTTTTGTTTTCCCAAATCGAAATTCTATGTTTGCAAAAGAATACTGACCTGGAAAATGAATCTGTGTGTTTATCCATGCAAGCAGATACAGTTGCCCTGCAAATTTCTGCTTTTGACTCCTTGATACTTCTAAGAAAAACAGTTAGGAAAAAAAATTAAAAGGATTTTGTATGCATTACATTTGAATCAGAGTGAAAATACACTCCTCTGTGTGAAGGAGTCTAATGACTGCATTTGCAATGGACCTATTGGTAAGCAAGCAACTGGACAGAGAATATCAACTTAGTCCCCATGA
>JAWLRI010000055.1:676880-690705 GCA_034781795.1 Crypturellus tataupa | reverse complement strand
GTATGGTTATATTTGACTTTCTCTCACCTAAACTCAACCGCAATAGAAAACCTGAGAGTACATCGAATTAAATATAACATTTTGGAACAGAAACTAAGTGTGAGATGGTGGGTTTGGGGTTTATTGCTGCTGTTTTAGTGAATTTGTTTTAATTTACTTGGTTATCTTTATTTTATTTGATAGCAGTGAAGTCCTGTTTTCAGTATCATCTCTTCACTGCTTTACAGTGTTGCCACTTTATTCATATATGGAGGTTTATTCATATATGGAGTAGGTTAAGTATCCATTCTTCAGGAAAATTATCATAAAATCATAGAATCCTTAAAGTCGAAAGGGACCTTTAGAGATCATCTAGTCCAACTTCTCTGCACACACAGGGAATTAATGCACATGTGTCTAGTTTGAGTGTCTAAATACCCATGGCAGCATGCTATTTAATGGGTAATTCTCTCTTTTTCTGATGATATGACATGGCAAGACTTAAGTATCTTGGTCTTATTTAAATCTGATGTATTTTCTGCTTTTATCCATGAAGTATGACATGGCAAGACTTAAGTATCTTGGTCTTATTTAAATCTGATGTATTTTCTGCTTTTATCCATGAAGGTGTCCTTATAATTAAACTAGAAAGATAGGATGAAATCTACTACTAGATCATATCTGCTGATACATCAGAGCCATCATTAATAAATCCAGTGCTGTTAGGCTGCTCAGTCTATGTTGTTTCAATGACATAAAAGAACACTTTGAGAATAAAACAAAAATAAATAATTCTTTAATGATGAGAAATGTAGCCATTTTGTCGCTGCACATAAGCTGAACTATTTTTATTCAGGGGACAAATGATTAGGATTTTTTTTTTTATATCAAAGTCTGATATCAAAAACTGATATCAATCTGTTGATAGGTCTATAATGAAACATAAAAAGACCAACACTTATTTTTAACTGTTCACATCACCTACGAAGCTCATGTTGCTCTGTGTTTCTTCCTGAGAAAAGAGGATCACGTTAGGAAGCCAGATCCAACTGCTATTTAACTATACATTCCCTCATCTGGGATTCATTCACATCTTCTTTTACTTGAAGTCTATTTACATCCCTTGGAGGCTGTAACATTGAGAACTTCTCCTGTGCAGCCACCTTAGCCCTGTGAACAGAGAGAGCAGAAACAGTGAGGTTTAAATAGAAAAAAAATACTGTGTCCAAGTAGAAAAGCAGGACAGCCCTTTTTGCTGGCAGAGGAAGAAAATATTTATCCCTTGCAGGACACAGCTTAAGAAACCACTGCCATGAATACAGATTGATAGCAGTGGGACCAGAGGTTGAAAAAATGTATGCATAACTCATTGTCTCTGGTTCCAAAAACCTCAGAAAGGCACATATTTTTACTTCCTGATTGCTATCTCTTGGAGGAAAGAAAATACAAACCTTTTTGTTGCTAAAGCAGCATTCTGTGGTCTTCGACTGAGAACAGAGCATGCAACAACAGCTAAATAAAGACACTTGTTGGCTGTGTTGAACATATACATCTAGTTTGAGTTGCATTAGAAAGGAGTGTTGTGTGTATTTGAGGAATATTAAGCCAGACACTTCTGAATCCAGACATTTATAGTAACACCTTCCATCATTTTTATCAGTCACTCTGCATCTCTGTTTTTTTCTTTCTTCTTTTTTTTCTAACATGGTACTACAACTTGTATAAGAATAATAATTACCTCAGAAGACAGTTATGAAGCTTAATTAAATAAAGGTTGATTATCAGAAACTCAGAGCATGTGCAGAGCTTGTTTGCTACAGCTAGTTTTTCTGCTGCTCAGCTTTTCTGCAAATCAAGCCTGGGCTGTACAAAAAAGTGATATGAATCATCTGTATCAAAAGAAATATGACTCATTCGAGGCAGAGACATCCAAGACCACAAATGAAGCATTATTTTGATAATAAGAGATTTATAGAGGAGACTTAAGGAGAAAGATCTCCTTGTTTCTGTAACCTGGCCTCTTATTCCAGTCCTCTATACTGTCTTACTATCTCCTTAAAAACATACATAATCTTGCCTTGAACATCTTGACTGAAAAGGACAAGCCAGCAATTCGGAGAAGATAGAAAGCAGATGAGTCTCAACAATTTTTACATCTAAACTCAAACCAGACTTCAAGTTTCTGTATTTTCTTTTTACTGCTGTTTGCAAGCTGGGCCTGAAAGCGGAAATGCCAAAGCATCCCGAAGACGGGCAGCGTTTGTGATGGGATGAAAAGCAGGTGTTGGAGAAGTCTCTGGAGAGAGGATCTTCTCACAAAAATATCAGGCTGGTTTCGCACAACTCGGGTCCAAGACTTCCCCAAACAGGTGTCTACAGCTTCCACTCCAAAGGGACTCTGTTCCCAATACGCCCCGAGTTGTATCCAACAGCTTCAAAGTTCTCTGAGATACCCTAGAGCATCTCAGGGGCACTGTGACCTATATGGGGATCACTAACTCAAGTCCATATTGTACCTTGATTTCACCTTCCCCACAGAAGATATGCAAAGTATGACTTGAGGTATAAGGCATTTCTTTGAAAACCAGAACTTTCACATTGATCCCCTCATAAAAGGAGGAAAGAGGGCCTACACCAATATTCAGGTATCAAAAAAAGAATTTTCCAGGGGCCTTAAGAGAGGGAGAGGTTTAATTCTTAAGGAAAGGCAATTGGATTTACATTCCTTTGAAAATCCCACCTTTGTGCAACTCTTGACAGCAGCACTTTGCTGCTTCACTAGGTTTTGACGTGATTTAATTGGAGCTCAGCAGCTTTGAAAAACTCATAGGACAGCAAGGAGCGGGGAGAGCAAGGGCAATGGTTACCGTGTACATAGAGCGGGGAGAGCACCAAGGTCCCTGCTCTGCCATGGCCTTTCTTCATGATCCTGATTAAGGTAGAGCCTTAAAACACTTTAATTTCCATGTAATTTAAATGCCTCACATTGTCAGCAACATCCACTTGTGGAGATAAATACCTTAAAGACAATTCAGCTTCTGTAGTGAGGGTCAATATATAAATGAAACAAGGCCGTATGAAGACCTGCGTTGTATTGCCCCATCTGGAAAATGCAAACTATATGTGAGAATCATCGAACTTAAATGTAAGCATTTAAATCCTAGATGGCTAAAGTCATGCTAACCCACTCAAAGATACAGTGGCCATTATAGTGACAATTGCAACTTAGTTAAGGGAGAAAAATAGGTGTTTCCAGGGAGTGCATCATCTCAGACGTATTAAATCCTTATTTTAGATGTATCAGTCTCAAGGATCACCCGTGTATTCACAATAAAGGAAGTCCAAAATGACTGCCTTCAACTTAGACATCTACCTTTTAGACACTGCAATTCCATCTTAAAAAGCACTGAAGAATAATTCTGAAAGGCACTGAAGCAATAATATTTTTAACAAAAAAATTGAATTCAAGTGTCTTCTGGCAGAATACTTGCAACAAGATTCTTGTCAATTAAAAACAGTACTTCAGTACTTAAAAAAAGATATAATTTCAAAAATGAATGCATTCAATTTTAGTAAAGCTTTATGAGTTTACAAGGAACTAACAGAATGCAACATTTTGACTGGAGCATTTTTAAAGGACAATCAAGCCAAATGGATATTAACTGAGGCTCTGGTAAGCACATTCACAAAATATTATTTATTTATACATGTGGACCATGTTTATTGTTACCATATATTCAAATTTTTTCTCTAAAATTTTAAAAAAGACAAACTCTGGAAATTGTTAGTGATTAATTAATTACATCTCAGACATATTCTCTTGGATGGAAAACAACTTCACTGAGGCAAAGGGTCCCTTTCAATTAGAGAACAAGTGAGTGGGAAAAGTGTTGTCTCTTTGCCATCCATTTTACCCCTAGAAGACACTCACATAGGGCAGCACAGGGAGCAACAGACTATTTTTCATCCCACCCCACTGGACCAGTCACCTGTGGGTATCTGAAGATATGTGCCACTGGGGTTGCTGAAGACAGGGCTTTGTGAAGTGGAAGTAGCTCCTTCACTGAAATATATTGAATTGGGAAATATGCTGGGATTTCATTGCTCTGCCCAACCAGAGAATTCTCAATAAATCAGTGGTTCATATGCTTTGGAAGCACATGGGTATGTTCTTAAACTCATGTCACTAAAGACTGTAAGGAAAGTACTCACCCCGCTTAGCAGTGAGTTAGATCCCAACCAGTCTTCTAGGTTCAGCATAAAGATCCAGGCACCTCCAATCCTAAAATAAATTGCTAGCTGATTAACTGCGAGTTCATATCAAATCTACAGATAACTAAGTTCAGCATGAAGAAAGCTTAATTCCTTCCCAGCATTCAACTACTATTATAGCACGGGTTTTACCTAAATTAGATCACTCTTGTTTAGTACTGTGTTGACGAGACAACTTTTTTCAAGCCCAAATAAACATCTCCAGTAACAATGACAAACAAATATGAGAATTACCAACATAAATGCTCATTTTGGTGAAAAAAATCCCTTTTTCCAAGGCTGTTTGGCTTAAATCAAACACCCAGCTAACCTTTGAACCATCTCTTGGAAGTTTCCATTCCAACGAGAGCTTTAGGGATGTGTGCCAACAACCTACACTCTATCCCCAGCTGGCAGGATCTTGGCAGGAAGACAAAAAAACATGTTAACAATGGTGCTTTTTTTCTACATATACAGTAAACCTTATGTGTATCAACACACTTGTTTAAACAGCTTTTTGAATCTAACTCACAATCTTCATGAATACATAAAATGTTCCAGATGTTAAAATGTCCCAGGACATGCATTTTAACCAACTTTGGTTTGCATTTGTAGCCTGACATGCAAAGGGGGGCATATTGATTAGAATTACTGGCATATTTGCCACTTTAGCTTCACCACTTCCTACTGAGTGGTATTTGCTATGAAATGACTTGGCCTTGTGCTGTTTATCGGCACTAAGACGCTCTTGGGACCTTGGCTGCTTTGGAAGGCTCCTCCCAAAAAAAAGAAGGAAAAAATATGCAATTTCACAGATGCAATAAGGGAGAGGAGGAGAAGACGGAGAGGTTTGTGAGGAGTGCAGGGTCTGGCCAGGTAATGCACAGATCTGTGCCCATGAGAAGGGGCTGCTCGGCCGCAATTCAATGCCATGTCCATTGCGAAGCCCTTTGCACTGGTGCAAAGTCATTGCCCACCTTAATTCTTGCCCACTATTAAATTTAAGACTTAGAATTGCCTGTAGCCATTTGCTTTTACTAACAACAAGCATGCGTGCAGTGCCAGAAAATTCAAGGGCCTGGGAGAAATAGACTGCAGAATGCTGCGGCTTTAAAGAGAGCCTGTTAGAACTAAGATATCCTGGATGATTTGCATGGAAATTATCATAAAGTCTTAGTGGAGCTTAGAAAAAAAAAAACATTTTTGACTGATTCTGACCTTGCTTGTGCTGATTTTCTGCTGCTGTTTCCTTGCTGATTTTAGTTCAACTACTTCTGATAGCTGATTTCCATCACTTTTTTTTTTTTTTAACCGAAACATAGGATTTAGATGCAACCTAAGAGACTATCATAATATAATTAATGCTTTAAGAAATGGGGCATGGGAAAGCTTGGGTAGTTCAAAGCCTTTGGGATTCTTATATTTAGATTATCAATCTAACCCAATGTAGCTCAAGTGCTAAAGAGATTTGTTTAGATTGGAGACATTAACGTGGAAGCACAGGAAGACACAATTCACTTCACCTAACTCTAACCATCAGAAAGTTAGACATCTGTCTACACTATTTAGTCAGTTCCTCTCACAGTCAATGAGGAAAGCAGCAAACCTCTAGAACGGGCTTCCCCATCCCACAATAAGAAAGGAGGATCTGGAGGATCCTGTCTGCTCCCATTGACTATTGAGAGATGATCAACAGCTGAGACAACTAGTTTAGATTAGGTAGCTACCGTCTAGACATTTAACGTTACAGGAGACTAATCTACCCCCCAGATATTCAGTATCTCTTTAGAAATCTCATGAGTGTTGTTGCAGCAACAACTACAGCTTTTTCGTATTTCTGCTTCCTAGAAGCAAATTTTGATTTGCTAATGTATCTGGTTTTCTCCAACAACAATTCATTGTCACTGCCCCCTTTCCTTTTCTAATCATATGTGTATTTATATTACATATACATTTGGACTAATTGTGTTAATGAATCTACTGCAACATGCATGTAATTTATGGTATTTTTTTCTTATGCGTAGAAAAAAATGGAAATCTGACAAGGTCTTCAAGTTTCTGGATCTGAATTTTAGGCATAATATACTTTCCATGTCAACTATTGACCATAGGAAACTTCTGAAACTTTAACTTACCAAATTATTATTTCATATTCCTAAGGTTTATTTTAAAACCACAGTTTCTCAGCTGCTGTACTTAGATTGTCTTGGGTTAACTAAGTCGTGTTAACCTTTGAACTAGTCCCATCTTTTCTTCCAAACTTAGTTCACTGAGGCTTATCAGTCTAAAAATTAAGCTCTTGTCTGTTGAGTCCTATAATGTCCTAGTCTATAGCATGTGGTTTTAGCCACAGCCAGTGACTATCAGCTGAATAGCTGGAATAATCAGCTTTTTTCATCATTTGAAAACAGAAATATATATATATATATGCAATATATATATATATATATATCCAATATATGTATGTATGTTTGTATAGTCTGTATACATCTTAATAATATCAGATGGATTTATTTGCAGGAAAAAAATTACCAGATAAATACCTTGCTTGGATACTATACAGATTAGCCCTCATGCCATTTAAAGGAAGAAAACTACTTTGTAATAGGAAAATTATTTTTATATCTCCTATCTCACCTAGTGCATTTCCCTTCCATTCTACTGATAATTTCAACATACTTTTTATGAAGAGCAATTCCAGACCCCATTATTGTTCCAAGCTCTGACATTCACAGAGGAAATGAAAAACTACCCTAACCTTCCTTCCTGCTCATAAAGTCCTGGAAGAGGTGGATAAGACCACAGAATCTTTTGACTTAGGGTATGATTTTTTTTTCCATTTACATAAATCCCCCAGGCAGGCAGTAAGAGACATTATTTCAAACCCAATCCCAAATATTTCATTTGGAGCAGTTATCTCATAATTACAGAGCTGTTGCCAATTAGCAAATAGAGAAACCTGTGGAATAATTTTGCATTGTCAGGCATAGAGGAAAGGATGGCATTGATGGGCTTTTTCATGCATTACATATAGTCCTGAACTAAAGCAGACAGGCAGTGTGACCAAAGAAGTTCTTTGGTTATGGGGTACTCATCCCCTCTACCTATAGATTGAAACATCTTTTCCTCTTGCAGGCGCTGTCTGCCATGAACTAACCATTGCTGCCACAATGAGTTCATAGGACAATAGAGAAATGAACAATAATATAGAAAACGTGAAGGATGCACTTCATTCACACACCCAAAATGTACTGAGGAATAGAGATGATATAATTAACTTTGGTGAAATCTAGAGGGTTCATGTCTACATGTATATTTTTCCCCAGAATCATAGAATCATAGAATGCTTAAGGTGGGAAGGGACCTCTAGAGGTCATCTAGTCCAACCCCCCTGCAGTCTGATTTTTGTGGAGGAAGAACCTTTCCTTAAACACCAGCTAAACCAGAGCATCCTCAGTAAGAGTCCTCCTGAATGCAGATCCAGTGAGATGAAGACTGCCTCTTCAGCCATCAGAAACTCCTCCTGGAATACTCCCTTTTAATCTATCTCGGACTCCTCATTCACATTTGGTTCAAAGTTTGTGATTTTAGTTTGTTGTTATTTCATGTCATTTTCTTGAAGATTTCTTTTCTACTTATTGGTCTGGCACATGCTATTTAGATTTAGATGAAATCACAGTCGCGAGTAGCACAAAAACTTTATAGATGAGGACATGGGGCCATGGTAAGGAGCAGATGAATCAGGAGGCAAAATTGAAGAACTCATCCACCTTCACCTTATATTAACCAGTTACGAACCAGACATGTCTTGCCATATTTCTCTAAGTAACCTCTCTGGCATTTTTTGCTAGCTGAATTTTTTATTGCTGTTTTTTTTTTTTTTTTTTTTTTTCCTTTTTTAAGAAGCTCCGTACTTGGATATGAGTTTGGCATTCCTTTTGAAGATGTGATTACTGGCTTTTCAAATGAGTAAAGGTGTAAATGATCTTCTCACCTGGTAGAAAACATACACCCACCTCTTCTCAGGTTGGAGAATGAGGAACACATATCCCAAAGCATTCTGTTTATGTCTACAACAGGTTAAAACTGAAGCTGACGTAGGTATGGGGTATTTCCTAATCTCCTCACCAGGCCTTGCCAATGACTCCAGTGCAGGTTTCCAGTAGACCACATGGATGTTCTACATGTGGTGTGTGCAAGCACATGGACTCTAGTTTTTATGTAGACTCAAGGACAGAAGGATGAACAAATGTGACCTTCAGGCCGTTTTAAGAATAACCTGAACAAGCAATGCAGGTAAATGCAGATAAACTGTACAAGACTCCTAATATAAAAGAAATACTATGTCACTACAGCTTGACAGTCAAACCAAGAATGGCTCAACCCAAGTATTTGAAAATGATCAGATCTCTGCATATAATTGAATAAGATGGAGAAACTCTATGGTCTCCTGAATGCTGGAGAATAGATTACTAAGTAGATGTCATTCCTGCAACGTGCAATAGATGTAGGACATTGAATATCATACACAGTGGAAATCTAATAACTGCAAATACTCCTGACTCCAGAGCACGAGAGATTCTTTACTCATTAATAACCCACAACCAAGGAAAACTCACCTACAGTGATGGGCTTCCTTCCTACTAGATCACTGGTGCTATGTAATCCCATCACTTCCATGAAATCCTTCTTTCTTCAGGTATATTCTACTTGAAAAGTTACTTATAATGAGGATATTAAAATCATATCCTTGAAAGACAGCATATTTTTCACCGATTTTGACCCATCCAATATAAGAGTGAGTCAGACTCAGGAGAAACTAAGGTCAGACGCACTTAAATCAATAAGAATTTTGCTACTAAACAAAATGGAAGCTGAATCAGACTTCATAGTTACATTTCTGAGATTTTTAATAGGCAACACTGTGTTTTTATAATGTCTCCATTTAATAGCTTATTCTTTTAACAACATCCATTCTCCTTCCTTTAAGTTACAAATAAATAGAAATTGTTGAGCTGATGCTTAGAAGGGGTAAAATAATGCAACAATTGCTACAATAACAACAACAACAACAACAAAAATTAGGATTCATCTCTGGCCGTGCATTTGTTAAGGATAAATTGGGTCTAGTAATTTTTATTGCACTCACTGTTAAACAGGCCACCCACTATTTTCTTCTAGAAAATTTTAATCAGTGCCTTAAAAGCATTTGCATGATTCCTAGGATCTGTAGCACCTCAGGATGTGCGAAGGATACTGAAGATGCTCACCACTTTCTCTTCTTTTCTGTTCAAAAAATACGATTATTTACTTTGAGGATAAAATCAGGTGCATAGGAGGCATCACTTACTGCTGGCCTGACACCGGCAGGCATGACATTCCCTTCTTTTGCATCAAAATCACCCAAATGAAGAAGAGTTTTCCCCATATGGATATAGATATGGCTAGGTTGTGCCATTCGGGCCTGGTGCCGAGCGAGTGTGCCCAAGCTGCTGTTATAGATGACGGACCTATAACTCCTTCTGTTTGTTTGAAATATCATTTGAGTTTTTTACTGTTTTCCTGATGTCCAGAGAGGATCACCAGATTGAACACAACCTGGCACACTTTCCTTCTTTCATATGAATTTTTCTCAATGCCTTTTCCACATCTTCAAGCAATATGACAGTTGGCTTAGTGCCAACCTACCATTTTTATGTAGACTATGAAAGTAAATAAAAAATAAAATGGAAGGGAAAGGATGAAAGGAAGAGCAATGTAAATGGGGAAAAGAGCAAATAAAATAATATAATTTTTAAAAGGAAGTAAAAATAAGATATTATTAGGACAGCCTGTATTTTTTCCACATAATTGATTTTAGTTAGTAGCAGAAGGACAGGAAGAATCAACATATAAAGGGAAGGAATTCCCATAGCCCACATAAGTGCTGTTTTCCCTAGATCCAGTCTGTACTTAACTTGTTCCTTGTGCGCTGCATGGTGTGGCGTGCGGAACACATATTGCACTGCTACCTCGTAGAGTAATGAGTTAGTTAATGTTGTAAAGCAAGCTGCGTACATGCCGTTCTTTATAAATGCTAAATACTGTTGTTATCTGGTGCAAACTGCTGCTCCACAGATCTTATGAGAAGGGAACTTGACGCAGCTCTGGTGTGGACCTGATCGTAGGGCTCAGTCAGGCTGCACTCACATGTTTAGTTGCGTAGGTGATTAAGGGCTCTACCAAAGCAGGACCTATAAATGTAGGGTGCGGTTTCAAACCATGGGTCATGGCCAGTCTGTGGAAAACTTGTTCATGCTTTAGGCTTCAGGTTAACCAGAGAGATTTGAGAGAAAACGAGGGAACCCTGTCTATGTCTCTAATGCAGTTGCCAAAAGCTTCTGCTGCCGTTTGCAACACCAGGAACCATGGGGGAAGAAACACCTCACAGATGTTCTGCTGGCGAAGGCATCAGGAAAGCCCTTCCTTGTCTCCCCACCACTATCCACATCCTGAGATATGGTCTCTAGATAACCTTTTGCATGACCTTAGAAAGGCCTGATCTGTTTCTCTCTTTTCTCCATAATAAAAAAGAACAGAAGATTTTCTTTCAGTTTATGGACACAACAATCTCATTAAAGCCTCACCATGACTTCCAGAAATTTTAATAAACCAGCTGGTTAATCACAATAATATCCCTCCCCCCTTCACTTTATGGAAAGATCCCGCGTTCAGGAAATATAAAACTCTCAACACGTTGACCACAGCAAGGATTACAGCCTCATGCAGTGACACTTTTCCAACTGTAGATCTTGTGTGCTGCACAAACCTCAAACAACCTCATAAACAAGTCTGCAGCAGACCTAACGCCAGGCTTGCCAAGGAGAACATCAAGAGTGATTCTGTTAATGAGGTCTGGCTGGAACTGAAACACCTCTCCTAAGTGTGTTATTTTTAATCAAGTCATTTCCAGCAGGAACCTTTATAGAAGTGCACAGTGATTCATTCCTTAAAGTGTTCACTTGCAGGCCTCAGTCCTGGGCCACTGATGTCACCGAGAGCTTTAGCAGTGACGGTTGGGTGTTGAATGAGATGCCAAGGGATTGATACTCAATGATTTCACATCCACAAATCAAGGTAGGATCAGAGTGTTCAGACCCTCAGAGAGAAGGCCAGGAGCATGATTTAAAAGCTGCTCCCTACAACTGAAAAGTCAATAACAATTTAGGGAATTGCTATTGCATTACGCCAGCACTTTGAGCAGAGCAAGGCTCTTGCTTGAGGCTCACACCTGGGGCACCCCAGAGCCTCCTGAAGAGGGGAGACCAAGTGTGCTCGGAGCCTGTGGTTAACAGTGGTGGCATGTTCAGTCCAAGACCATTTACATGCAATAAAAAGTGTATTTGAAGAAAGCAATGCTTTTCTCTAGGGAGAAGGAAATTCAAAATCCATGTGGAAAGACTTTCCTCTGCAAAGACTTCAGATCCATTTCTCCCAACAAAGGCCCATAAGTCACCAGGTTACTTTAAAGAAGAGAAATCGTTTTTTGCTGTAATTAAACCACTGTGAAACTAGGCATATCAACCATGAAGATAATCAAACTCCCATCTACAATGAATGTAATAATTTGGATGGGTTCAAAGCATGTATTTACTCATATAGAAATGTATTCATTCACATGTATTCACATTCAGTTGTCCAGAAAACTCTCTAAATTCTGGTTCCCTGTAAAGTCTGAAGAAAAATAAAGACATACAGAGGACGTTCATCCAACTTCTTTGGATACCATCTTAGCATAGCACAAACCAGCTTCTGTGAGTATGTGCTTCTATCCATGGAGAGAGAAGATCTACCATTTAGAAGAGATGCCTTCCTATTAGACAAATGGAGTATAATGAAATCAACCTCAGTAGACCACCAGAAGAAGTTTGATTGTCTCCGTGTATGCGTGCACAAAATGAGGGATAAAACATCGGCTTCAGGTTAGTGATGGAGCTAAGAAGACTGCATATTTGCTCACTCTCATGCAATGTCTCTATTCACATTTTTACACGTTTTCTACTCCTGGAAATTTGCTGTTTCTGGATAATGGTTCCCATGTAGTTATTTAATTAAAACCCTCAAGTAGTCAATTTTATTCCAGAATTTTGGAATAGCTGTTCTGGTAAACTCTGAAGTGTCAAGAAGCCCTAAGGCATGTGAAAAGAAGACTGTGCCTGTGTCAATGAGAATCAGTAAAAAGGAAGGTAAAAATAATAAGAAACTTGCGTATATTGGCAAATGGCAATGAGAATGTTGCTGGTAGGATCATTTTCAATCATTCTGGGATACAAGCAACTAAGACTGAGCAACTAGTTTGGAGGAAAAAAAAAAGAATTGGATTAATTCAGTTTCTTTTTAGATGCACAGTTGATCTTCAAAGTTGTGACTTATTCATTATTTGAAGTTACATTCCAAATAATATGTTTGGGGCAGTCTTGTTCTCAAGTCTAGGAGCTGTTCATTGTATATGTTTGATATGTGAAAATTAAGCTGGGCTAATTAGTTTTGATTACACACATAGTTTACGAAGTGTTAGCTCCTTGCCTTGATTAATTAACATAGTTCTTAGAAACATGTGTTACATGCAAAAAAAAAAAAAAGAAAATACTCCCACCACAAATATCTTCTAGAAATACTTGTTTGCACAAATTTTCTTGCAGTAAACTTACTGGCTAAGCTATTCATAGAGAATTAATACACTGGCAGCATAAACAGAGCAAAACATGTATTTTATTTGAGCAAGTAGTCAATGTTTTGTAGACTTAGCCAGCACTGCTCACTGCTGAGTTTGTTAACTGCGCTCACTAATTTTGTAGCCTTTGTTCCTGGCATGGAGCATTTATTCATGCATGTTTAACTGCATTAGAGTCAGTGAGACGGCTGGTGACTTTGAGCACACCGGGAAGGGCTGCACAAGCTACCGCTTCATCTAGAAAGCCCAGACCTCACTCTGATCGCGTGACCCATCCTCACTTCTTACACTCCTGGCTCCAGCATCACTGACCTGCATGGTCAGTTATGGTCCCTCATGGTCAAGCCTCTCAACCCAGATTCATTCCCAGCACACGCTGGCTCCATCATGCACACTCAGACACACTCACCTTCAGCTCCAATCATGCCCTCTTCCCTCCCGTAACATGTACTCGCTCAGACACTTTCACATTTGGTTATATACCCAACCCCTGACACTCACATTCGCTTATGTCTGGCTTGCTACACCCACACTTAATTACAATCACACCCTCGCACTCCCCACGCACTTATAGCACCAGTGCTGCCCGCCTCCCCCCACTCGCAGGCGTAATCACATGCGATTAAACCTGCAATTCTGCACTTATGGTATAATCCTTCGCCGGCGTTCGCTTCCACTTATGTTCAACAGCCTTCCCTGGGTTGCACGTCTGCTCGTCACATTCGTGTACACATGGGGAAACCAGGTTTCTTCTTCCGTGCTGACAGCATGGGTTTAAGTTGATACTGTGTTTGTTTCTTGTTTTAGTCCTTTCCTTTCCTTTCCTTTCCTTTCCTTTCCTTTCCTTTCCTTTCCTTTCCTTTCCTTTCCTTTCCTTTCCTT
>JAWLRI010000055.1:633280-656446 GCA_034781795.1 Crypturellus tataupa | reverse complement strand
TTTCCCACAAGCTTTCAGTCATCTACAAACTTTATCATCAATAATAACAACTGTTCTCACTTAATGTGGAGGTAAACGAATGTCGGCGCAGAAACTGAAACAGGAAGGTCTAGAAGAAATTTGCACCCTTAGTTATTATTTTCTTTTCATCATCCATTTTCAGATTTTACTGGCTGAATTTTGATCCATTTATTGCATTTAGTATTTTGTCTAATTATTGTAATGGCAATCAGCATCCCCGTGCTGGAAGTTACATGTGCTCTAGAAGTCAATCAAATCTGTAATCTCGTTAAAAGGAAGATAAACAAGTTCATTTGACAGTATCAATTTTCTGTAAAGCCTTATTGATTAGTATTAGGTGCATTCTACGCTTTTTTATTATTATTAATTCAGTTCTTAGTCAAATAAAATTAATGACATAGAACTGATGCCAGATTAAGTATATACTTATGCAGATTTTTCTGTTCATCTTTTAAAAGTTTTACCAGCAAATTAGGTTCTGTGTTTCACCAAGTCATGAAAAGCAAATATTTATGTTCCAGCTTTTAAACATTTCTTTGAAAATTCCTCAGATTTTCATATTCTAAGATAATAAGTAACTATAGACATTTTTTTCTTTGTTTTTATTTACAGAACTTCTGTTATCTTTTGTTTGTTTGTTTGTTTAGTAATAGCCTCTGTGAGAGACAGGTTCCTAAACCAGACAGTCTCTTTTGGTACTGTTCTTACACTGGTAATTTCTATTATATTCTTTACTTACATGCTTTTGCACCTACAGCAAATCACAGACATGCTTTAAAATTCAAATTTTGCATAAAATTAGGATTTTTTTCTTATTCTTGAAGTTTCATGAACCTGGAAGTCAAAAGAAAGGAGTAGCTTTCCACGCACATGCAGAGTGCTGAAAATAAGATGGTCCATCGTTGTAAGAAAAAAAAAATTAAAGACATTGAAATATTTCCATCCCCTATTCTACCACACTCTCCCAAAATAAGTACAAAATCAGAACTTCTACTCACAATAATAATACATATTCTTAAAAGAAATTGAAACAGAGAGAAGAACCATTTCACAAGAACTTTACAGATAGTATGTGTCACTTTCGAAGTGCGTAAGGGGTACAAACTGGAATTTGTAGATCAGTAATAACATGGTTCATGGTTCTTGTTTAGTCTTCAGTTTCCAATGTACTTGCTCTGCAAATTTCACCTTTTTGAGATGTACAGGGAAAGGCCCTATAGAAAAGGGGACAAAAAATTCCTAACAAACTGAGTTGCCTGGAATTAATCCTGGACCTTTGAAAGACCATGGGAATTTTGATATTGACTCAAGTGAGGGCAGAATAGGATTATTAAGAAGGCCCCAAGGCACTGAGTACTAGAAATCAAGGATGTAGTGTGATATTGAAAATAAAAGGAATTATTTCCTTTCAGGGTGTTCTATAACTAGGTGAAAGCAAGAAACTAGGAAGTTCACTTTGAACCAGCATTTACAGGAGATAAAAGGAAGCACATTGTTCTACACTGCGAGTAATAGACCTACTTTCCATAATTATCTTTGAATGCTATTCAGTGAATCAGATTTTTGTTTTTCATCCCAGAATTATTAAAGTGCAAAAAAAAAAAAAAAAAAGAAACCATTTAGGTTTGCAGAATATAATCTTACCATCTATAGTCTTCTAGATTTGTTGTTATTATTGTTATTATTTAAATCAATTTGTTAAATAGATCAATTTGGTGGTAATATATCTGATTCATTTGTGAAGTGAGAGTGATTCATGTCCACCTTGGGAATCTTGAAAAGCTGCAGTGGAGATGAATTTCAAATGAACATTTTAGCTTCTGGGTATGCCCATCTCATTGAGGTTATGTCAGATCCTGACCAGAAACTCTGAGGTATGGGGCTGACAAACACAATAAAATACCTGCAAGAGATGCACATCATAATTCTAGAACACTTATTTTAATGTTATAAAAATAGCAAAATATGTTTAGTGTTCTTCAAAGGTTAATGAGACATTGCCTTCTGGCTTTGTTTTCGCATCATTCGCTCTCATAATATATACTTAATAATAACCACAGTGACGTATTTATCTGATCTAAACTATGTTTACTCCTCCAAATGCCCTTGAAATTGGAGCGTTCATTTATGTGTTGATTGAAATAGCTGAAAGGACATCTAGAATACCCGGTCTCCATGCCTATTTGTCTTGCAGAAAGACATTCAATGTTCATGTGAAGACACCAAATGATGGGGATTCCATCACTTCCTTGATAATTTGGTGAAAAACACCCTTGAGACCCAGGCTAGGGGCTGCTCCCTGCTTGTTTTGTGTCTATCTGATTGAACATGGCTCCCATATTTTGAAATCTGTGAAAGTTTAATTGTACAAATACAGCCAGGTTGTGACCATTGACTTCAGGACCAGACAATAGTCCAGACACTGTTTAGTAGTATTAAGAAAACAAACAAATAAACAAGCAAACAAAACAGATCAAGTAAATAATGGGTCAGAATTTCAACTGAGATTATTTGGCTTTCAGCTGATGCACTTTTACTGTGGACTGAATCAGTCCTCTCTCTTTGCACTGTGTTCCAAAATGATGAGATTGAACCCAAAGAGCTGTCTCCTGTTATAACACTATACTTTGCTTTTTAAACAGGCATTGGACAACTTTTCCATACTCGGAAATTCTAGAGCCAACTACAGGCATTACCCTTTTCTAAGATAGTTTTCAGAAATGCTTTCATTATGTAACATTTCTACTTTTAATCTTAAAGGACGGGAGTAAAGGGAGAAAAAGAAAAATCCTAATCTCTTTCCACCTGAAGCACAATTGTTATTTTACTTTTTAAATTGTTTTTCTGCTACCTTTTTTTTTTCCAGTACTTTGTGCAACAATTTTTGTATGAAGGAAGCATCATTTGTTCGTTGTTATTTCATAATTCTTTTCACATCATAGACAATTTTTAAGGAAAAGTTTTTCCAAATATTTCCCAGATCCAAATTCACACCGAGATCAAATTTCACAAAGATATCATAATACTAGCATATGTCTGACCACTTATTCAAAGAAAATCCTCTTCAACTGGTACGTTCTCTACTGATCATTCCTAATTTCCTGTGTAATTTTATTATCGACTTCACACTGTATATTAATTGGCAAAGGCTCGGTGCTTTGGCAACTCTTTAATTCCATTGGCCATAATGACGTAGCCCAAGGTGTTGGATGGATATTAACAAAAACATAGGAAAACTAGATGATCCTGGATGGGAATGGGAATGGATCTCTTCTTCTCGGCATTTTATATCCAGTCCAAGACTTGAGAAGCAGAAGGTATGAGTTTCACAAGGTGAAACTCTGCTTGTGTATGTGCAGTGGCAGGACATTGGCACTACATAGAGACATAAACAAAATTGATGCAAGACAGTCATTCTTTTCAGTGTTTCATAGATTTCTAGTATATAAGGTAACTGAGTAAGGCTGGGAAATGTGATATAAGTCCTGGTTGGAAAAGCAAACACGCTAGACAAGATAGTTATCACAAAAGCTGCTATCTTCTCTGTGTGCAGGCAACACAACTGAGGCTCAAATATTCACAGAATCCCCAAATCGCTAAGCTTGGAAGAAATATCTAGAGATCATTTAGGTCATGCGCCCATTCATTGTTGGATCAGGTAAGCAGATTGCCCTGGACTATCTCATTATAGAAGGCTGTCAGATTGATTAAGAATCATTGCCTCTTCATAAATCCATGCTGACTATTCCCAATCACTTTCTTGTCCTTCATATTTTTGGAAATACTTTCCAGAAGGATTTTCTTAATCATCTTTCCAGGAATTTAGAAGAGGTTGGTTGGTATGTAGTTGCCTGGATCCTCCTTCTTGCTCTTCTTGAAAAGACGTATGCATTTTTCTTGTATTCAGAGGCTTCCTCTGTGATCACTATGTCCCTTCAAAAATAATTGAAAGTGTCCCAGAAATGGCAGTGACCACTTCCCTCAACACCTGTGCATGCTGGGAGCATCCCATCAGGTTCATGTTTTTGTGTATATCCAATTTGTTTAAGTGTTCTTAACCCGATCCAACTTCCCTGAGGGTAAGTCTTGCTCTATGCTTTCGCTTCGGTCTCTGACACCTAGGAGTCCTGAAAGCAAATTCAACCAGTAAAGACCAAGGCAAAGACTGCACTGAGGACCATTTAAAAATTTTTTTTTTCTTATGTGCTCTGTCACCAAGTCACATACCTCATTCAGCAGCAGGCCCACATTTTCCCTAGTGCTGCAGTCATACTTAAGAGAAACCTTTCTCATTGCTCTGTACATTACTTGCCAGACTGAACCCCAAGTGGGCTTTGGCTTTTCTTCCCTGTTCCTGCATGCGCAGATCATGTCTCTATATTCCTCCCGGGTCACCTAACCCTGCTACCACCTCTTGTATGCTTCCTTTTTATGTCTGAATTTAATCAGAAGTTCCTTGTTCATCCATGATATGCAACAGAAGGTCCCAGAACCGTCTGCCATTTGGTCTAATCAGTTTCTTCATCTGAAATTCAGGCTTCTGGAGCCTATCTAGAAACAAAACTTACTTTTTCAGCGAAGTGAAAGAATAAACTTTCTAGAATAAGTGAGGGTTTTGCCATTGAACACAGTAGGAAATAGTACTGTATATACTTGTTTAATTTTGCTAATTCTGGGAGTTCAAGATATTCAGCATTTCACAGATTTTGTCTCTCACTTTGAATGAAAATTTACATTAACTTTCTATACTCATTTTAAATATAAATTCTGACAACAATGTTTCTTTTTTTCTATTGCTTTTTCCTCTCAACTTATCTGTATGGTATACCGTGTATTGCATGTTGTTTGTAGTCTCTACTACTTAGATGCTACTTGTGCGCATTGATATGTACTTTGGCAGTGAACTTCTGTAAATCTCAGTGATTTAGTCTTCTCTCTGCAGTGAGTACAAAAATTTACACACTAAAGTGCAGAAAGGTGAGAAAGCCAGTTTATCCAATTATAGTTAAAACACGGATTTTGTTTTTCCATGGTTACATGTCTTCTGACTTTAGACAAGAGCACATATAGGGCAGATTAGAGGAACTCACTATGGCACCAAGGATGTTTCATTTCCCAGGTTATTAGATGGATTTTATTAATTACTGGCAGCTCATCTGCTAGGGAATGAGATGGGCAATGGATAAACCAAATTTGAATATGTAAGAACTACTTTCTAAATTGCTTCCTTTTTCACCTGAAATCCATCCAAATCTTCTGCCCTTGTGGCTTTGCCCTTGGTGTCTCACTGTCTTCAATAACTGATGAAGTCATATTTTGCAAGCACTGAAACAACACAGGATTGCCATTTGCTTCCCAAGTATTTCTGAAATAAGATGTCTATGAAACTCATTTATATAATATATATATATATATATATATATATATATATTTGGAAAATATCTCAGCATTTTTTTTTCAGATCCATTTGTTTTGGAAAGTTTGCTGAACTTATAAAGTGGAGTTACTTCAGACCAAAGATGCAAGAGGAGATGATTTACACCAGGAGACAGTTTTCTTGACTCTCATTGTTTCTATTGGGGAGACTCAAGCCCTGAGTCAGTATTCTTGGTCCTAGAACCGCGTGGTAAGATTATGTGAAGGTTAAAAGAGGAGTTTGAAATTGTGGAGATGTAGATCTAATCACCAGCACTGTTCCAATCTTCTTTTGTAATCATGAGCAAGGCAGTTAGGATATCATTCATCATAATTTACTTAGAACAGTAAATACCAAATGTATCAAATTTATAAATATCTAAATATCAAATGTCCGGGGTAAGACAGTTCCTGACCAGGATTCTCTGCCTTTATATATTCAGAGATGTAAGTTATTTTCATGCACCAAGCAAACCAGGGGTTAAATCAACATAGATTTTATTGCCGTGAAATGTTCAATCAAATGTGGTCATTATCTTCCAAGACTCATGTAAAACAGGTAGTTTGTATAGGAAATAGAAATATAAAAGATTATGTTTTTCACCACTGAATTATAAATTAAGTTAAATTAAGTGGAAGGAAAACAAAAACAAAGAAACCCTCCAAAACAATAAATAGGACGTTGTTTGTTGGTGACCAAGTGAGCACTCACATTTAAATACAATCACAACAGCTGCTGTACAGAACAGAATTAATTGTACAAAATAAAGAAACAAATAGCAATTAAAAATATCAGACCTCTCCAAATGACCTTCATCTGGCAAAGGAAAATAGCATTATCTTCTTCTCTCCCCCATTCCCCACACAGCTATACTTGAAGTCTTGTAGAACCTGTAATGAGGTCAGAGGCAGAGAATATTTTTATTACAGTTCCTGTATAATTATGTTAATTGATTTTCCTTGTGTTGCAGGCTTGTTTTTTCTATTAATGCTGTTTTTCTCTTGCCCTTATAAATACATTATTAGAGCAGCAGAGTTATCTCTCCAAAGGGTAAAAGAAATCAGATGACCTTGGAATTCACCAGCAGCCCTTTTGGATGCTCAAGATATCTAAGACCAAAAATCATTTACTGGTGTTAATAAAAAGAAAAGCAGTTAGAGAACACGGCTCTTAGGATGCTAAAGCAGACCCTCGTGAGCCTTGCTGCAAAGTGTGGAGCCACAGCTGTGCCAGTGAGTCATGTTCAAAGGAGGAGATGAGATGGGGAAGTATTTACACAGAGGTCCAGGATTTGGAAGGACTGTACATTGTGCTTGCTTGTATCAGATTTTTTTTTTTAATTTTTATTTTTTTACTTTTAGCAAAAGTTCAAGAGAATCTTCAAAGTGTGGTTTCCTTGTAGTTGGCGAGTTAAGGTCTTCTCCCAATGAATGCTGGATTTTATCTTTAAGAAGGAAGAGTCCAAATTCATCCCTTGTGTCAGTTCTCCAAGGCAACCGACTGACACCTGGAAGGAATTAGGGTTTTAGATGGCAGCAAACTGCTCTGTGTTGTAGCACTAAGGACAAAACTCCCGACTGTCTTCAACTGAAGGTGGCAGCATCATCAGCGCTCATCTGTGGTTCCTTCCCCTTTACGGCCATATGGATGTTCCAATTCTCTTGTCATCTGCATAAAACTCTCCCTTGGCTACATTTCTCTAGCATTAAATGGTACTAATGGAAGCCAGTGTGAACAGAGGTCCACAAGTTAGGGCTGAGGCTGGTAGTGCGGTGAGGTGGCTGGAGACACCCAACTCTGTTAGGTTCTCACCTTCAAACTCAGTCACTACAGCTGCTCTTTGTGTTCATCTTTTGCTCCATGAATAACATCTTGCTCTATAAACAGATGCACGTGGGTAGTCAGTGAGTCTAGTGGGTTGCTAATAAATCCAAGTAGCAAGGCCTGGACTTTCTGCATCAAATGTATCAAATATAGCACTAAATTACAGTATGCAAAGTAAGTTATGGGACATTCTCATTGGGTTTTGAGATCTGCGGAGAGAAAGCTACATTATTGCTGAACTTTATAAAGTTGGATAATGGACTGAAGTACAACAGGGTCCCAACAACTAGCTAACACTTGAATGAAGTGTCTGATGCGCCCAATTTTGATGTTTACAGCACTTAATGATTCACTGCTTGGGGATGGAGGTTTGGACACTTCTCTGTACTGCCTAGATTTTTTGACCTGAATGGAATAAACAATTTTATCATCTCTCAAAAGGAGAACCTTTTTTTTTCAGACCAGATTTATTTGAAAGTCGAAACGATACAAATATACTTGAATTTGCCACCCAGTAACTTCAAACTATGCCCTTCCTTCAGGCTGAACTAATTCATGAATGTGTTCTGAGATGGCAACATTTCCACAGGGAGAAGGACTAAAAACATTAAAAAAGCAATGGGAATGTTGTGCTTGCATGTATGGAAAGTGGGTAAGGACTTAGGTTGAATTTTCCGAGGAACATCAGTGAATTCTTTGCTTAAAATCCCAAGAAAGTTACGATTTCAGAGAACAAAGACATTTTGACACCAAGGTGTTTCTGACAAGTAGTTCGGCAGAAAAGGCTGTATTGTAATAATTATTTTTCCTCTCAATAAAATTAATCAAATACCTACAGATTAAAAAAAATCAGAGAGCATGTGGAGGTTGACAAACCGTGCAGGTACCTTTTTAAAGATGTGAAGTAATTAAAGGAAAAACAGGGGAAGGACCAGGATTCAAGTCCAGATAGCTTCTTAATGAATGGTAAGAATCTCAGGGAATTCAATCAGCTTGAATAAAATCTGTAATGAAATCTTTCTGAAAATCTGTAGGGGTCAGTAGGATTGGAAGATGAGGGAGTTCAGCAGTGCTCAACTTCATTAATATTAATAGATCAAAGTTAATCCAGGTTCAAAATAATTTGTTTGAGGAGCAGAAGCTAAGAGTAACTATGCAATAACAGAAGATATTAGTGTTTAAATAAATTTTTGTAAGGACTTTGGAATATATCCTGAATAGCTGAATATTCCAAATAAAACTGTATGCATGTTATTTCCAAGATTAGATATTTGAATAGGATAATAATAAAATAATTCTGCTTTCTCAGAAGTTTTACAGAATAATCTACACAGTGAGTCATTCCCCCTGTCTCCAAGAGTTTGATATTTTATTGATAAAAATTTAAAAGATTTTTTTCTTTTCTTCTTCCCCTGCATCAAAATCTAAACTTTAAATGTCGTCATATTTTGAAGAGGATCACAATTAAATAAGTTTATACTACATCTTCATGTGGCAAATCTGTGGATCAGACACAGTCAAATATTTAATTTTTTTCTTGCACTCTCCTTTTCTTCCTCCACACCCTCATTTTGAGCAATAGAATTAGGAGTTTCTTTTTCCCTGTCAGCCAGTGGTGAGATACTTTCACCCTCAGGTATCTCATGTTCTAGAGCAATATCACAACGCTTCTTTTACAGATGTTACTGGGGAACATTCATTTGATTTTGGCACTTTTCCACAGTTGCCAAAGCGAAAAACTCAGTCATTAAATGTTGAGCTCCGTTAGGTACTTAGCTGATCTTTGTCAGTTAAGGAGGTGGAGGTCCATGGAGACACATCTCCTGCACACAGAGGGAGCTTAGATACCTCTACATAGAGATCTCAGTTCTGTGCCTACCACAGGTAGGACAAATCTGGGCCAAACCACAAGATTCCATAATGTTTGCAGATTTCCTTACACAAGCTGATTAGCTCCAAGTATATTTCTTAGTTGACAGAACTCCCTGCTGATGTCAAGGGGAACAGCATCATGCCATAATTGCTTTGACCTTTTAAATTCAGCCTGGCTCCCTACAACATAGTTGCAAATGCCCTTGGATAGTCTTCACATCCCCCAGGTTTGTGAATCTGAAGCTGATCATCTAAAATGTAATGCAACTTAACTTGCTCTAAAAATGTACAGTGTAGTCACCTGTCTATGTATCCTTCAGATCCTTTATATCTGGTTGAGAAAAACATACATTTCCAGAGCATGATTCATCATTATTTTGGGGAAAAAATTCATCTTCACCCTGTAAGTACCCTTTCCTCTCCACTGATTTTGTGGACAATGACTAGTCCACGCACAATGGAAAATACCACTATTAAATTCCAACTATTACCTGTGGATAGACAGGTACTTCCACAGGATTCCTCCTCCCTGCCTTGGACACCTGGTGTGGCTTCAGCTGATTACCCAGAGGTATCTGGTTAGTGCTATTTTCTGGGATACTCCAGTTCCTGCTCCAGGAGAGTCCTCATCTCCTATCGGTTTCATGTCATACCTGCCAAAACCTGCTGTCTTAGATACCTTAATGCATCTCAAATGGTGCTAAACACTTACATGTAGGTGGCTATATGTTTTCTTACTGTAGCAAGAGATGAATTGTCCTTTGGAAGAAAAGTTCTGGTTCTGTTGACTTTAAAAGGAGTTTAGACCACTAGCATAACTCCCCCTTATAACACCAATCATTTCTAACTTTCTCAACATATTTTTTATTGGAGAAACAAGAAAAGGAATGGAATAAAAATGTTGTTAAAGGACAAGTTAGAATGTGGCTGGAAAAAGCCTCTGGGCTCAAAGAAATTTCAGCTCAAAGTATGCCTTATATGTTCTCTTGTTTAGAGTGTGTGGTAGGTAGTAATATTTCAGTAGCACAAGAGCAAGGTTATTAACCTTTGGCTGCTTCGGACCAAGCCTATCTGTCTTAGCTGAAATTTTGTTTTTGTTTTTTATTTCTGTGAGTGAGTGGGTTCTGTTAAACCTCTGCACCTCAGTTGGATTCCTAAAGACAATACAGCTGCAGAAACAAGTTGCTGAAGGAAAGAAAGCATCATAAAATCAAGGCAACGCAAAAGGTGACTCCAATTGTCTGCATTGATCCAGTTGAACGGAGACCCAGATATGGCAGATTGCGGTGTTGTGGGACCAGGGGACGAGAAGAGAGGGGACAGAAGCCCATGAGGTCATTTAATCTGAAGTTCACAGAGGGATCAGGGCTCTTACTGAAACTGTCTTTTTTTTTTTCCTTTTTTTCACCTTAGTCTGTAATGCTCTTCTCCCAAGAGACACCATGGCTGCTTCTTGAATGATCAGGACAGTTTCCCAATGGGTTATGGCCTTGCTCCAGTGCAGCTTTATTGTACATTCCTATGTCGGGCTATGCAGCCCCCAACGCTGAATAGTTCATTCATCCAACGACCCAAGGATTCCTCTCTTGCCAGGTTTCCGCAATTTTTCCCAGTGGTGAGTGGATCAGGCGTTTCTGATGGATCAGAGGAAGCCCTTCTTTCAGTCTAGCCAGCGAGTGAGCAAAGCCATCACGCTGGAACCGTGTCCCCCACCTTGCACGTGCTGGCCCTATCTATGCTGCCCAAGAGGAAAGTGCTTCACATGAGCCTGGGACAAATATCACTGTGCCACCTCAGCCGAGTCCAGAAGTGCTTATAAAAAACAGTGTTAGTGTATCATTCAGAACAATCAAATACTACGTGCACGAAAAAAGTAGTTTAGAGCAACAGAAATTTTAAAAAGTGACAATTTCATCACACATTTACTGTACACTGCTGTTCCTAGGGTTGAATACTTTCTCACACTCTTTTTTTTCCTCACTTTTAATCTTTCTCATTCTCCTTTTTTTTTTCCTTTTTTTTTCTCTTTTTTCTTTTTTCCCCTTTTTTTGGATTTGGTCCACTGGAGATAAATCACCCTCAATGATATATATATTTAAAAAAAATATCAGCAGCAAGACTCTCTTGAAATAGATTCTGTTTGATGTAGCTAGTCTGTCTTTTCTGTTTTGCCCTCTTTCACAGCAGCCTCTGAAGTTTTCCGCAGGGGGGCTTTCTCCGAGTTGGCGTGTCCTTGGCCGGATTCCGCCGCTCCTCCGGTTTTGTGCGATGTGTGCTTTTCCAAGTAGTTCAGCATTTCGCTGAGAACAGTTTGGAAAGTGCTTAGGGCAGCACATATTGCAGGAGTTCCAAACCCGTGAGTGATCAAACTGCAAAGGGGGGAGAGACAGAGAGAGGAAAAGAAAGAAGTGCACACGCACACATAAATATATAGATGTACTCACATACATTGAAGAGTTTACAGTACACTGACATTGCTACAGTGAAATTCGAGCTTTGCTCCCTAAACTATTTATTACCTGTGGGAGAAACAGAAAAGAGAAGAGCAGTAGAGCAGACTACATGCAGCTTCAAAGGTTGTTTTTGGTAGGAGCATCAGCTCTGAAACACCGTGAGACGGATCCTCGGCTGATGTGGATTGACACAGCCCTGTTGGCTTCAGAGGGGCCAGGAGAGGATCTGTGCCCTAGGCTCTCTAGCGCTGGAACCGCTCCACTCCCAGAAGGGATGACTTCCTTCTCAGGTAGATGAAATCAGCTGTATGCAGCTTATTCACACTCCCAGATCAGACTCTTAAACAACAAATTTCGATTAATATGTGTGGGCATATGGTTGCATCTGTACTGGGAATGGAGCAATGCCAAGGCCCAATCTTTGACCCTCATGGCAACTGGCATGGTTTGCCTGCCGCTCTCCTAAGCCCTCTGAACATCCAACAGTGAAGAGTCCAAATTGCCTGTTGGGAATGGTCGTTGGCCAACGCTAATGTCCCCCAAATGCCCAGGAAATGTTTTGGAGAGAGGTAGTTCAGCCAGAGACTGTTCTAACAATTTAATAATAAAAATAATCAAGTTCCAACAGCCTTGCCATTGTGGTGTTGAATTTGCTAGTGTAAATTTATCTCAAGGCACTTTTTGTCCAAATAAGGAGCTTTCTCAAGACAACACCGAGTTGCTGAATGTCAATGGTGCTTCTTGCTCACGATTACTGAAATGATTTATTAATCCAATTGCCAAGAAGAGTTGCAGTGGGCTGGTCTAAGTTTAGAGGAGCATTTCATCACACACGGGGGTACCTATAGTCAACCAAAATGCTCTTGGGTCAGAAGCATGCAGGTTTCCAAAAGGTCTCTTTTCAGAGATATCAGCACTGTGAGGGTGTCTCAACTACCCTAGGACATCTTGGATGGCTCTAGAGACCTGATTTTAAACATTTGACTTCAGTTCTATCTGCCTAAATTTCATGCTTAGAATGTGACATAGCCATATAAAGCATAGGACATCAAATAGTCCTGTATGCCTTTGTCTGGACAACTAAATTATTGGTATAGTGGTTCATTTTGATAGGCTCTAAGTCCAAAAAGAAAAAGAAAAAAAAATCCTGCAGTCCTCTCACAAGACTGTTAATTTTCTTTGAGAAGGTAGATGGCAAAATAATTTAAAGGTTGAAATGTCATTGAGTTTGAAAAACTTTATTTTAATTATTTCAGTTCTGTCGAGGGGATAAAGAAGACAGGGATAGAAACAAGATCTGATTTTTGAGAAATCAATATTTCATCCTGGTTTTGGGTGAGAAAAAACTCAGATTTTAATGATCCTTAAAAGCAAAACAAAACAAAACTATTTTCTGTCCCAGAGCAGTTAAGAACTTGTCTTTATGCTGACCTTCTGGCTGTTTGAGACACTATGACAGTAAGCCCTGATCTAATGCAGAGAAATGCATGCAGGTCAGAAAATGGGAATATTTCACTTTAGAAAGCAAGAAATCCCTTTTCCTCTGCGCTTTGGTTTCCCAGTCATCTGCAAATTTCAGAAATGAGTGGAAAATAGTGGCATAGTATCCAAAGCAAAAGATAGGGCATGGGCAATTGTCAAGATGCTGAAAGTAGCAAAAAGGACCAGGAGAAAGACGTCAAAACAACTTCTTTCAGTGATCTTTCTGTCTCTGCTAGAGATGGGAATACCATTTGCTAGGAATGCTGGCGTCCTAAGGAATATACCAGATTTATGGGAGTCCAAATCAAAATGAGAGCTCACTTTGGAGATATCCCCCCATTGCAGACTAGGAGTGGTGCAGGCTTTTGTGAACAGTCTCCCAAAGGCAATGTGAACTGCTAAATAACTAGCTTTTAGGATGTTTATCCATCAGTCTCCAGACACTTTTCAAAGGAGGAAATTATGTTTATCACAGTTAGTAATAAGATGAAAATGGTAATTAAATATTTACAAGGATTCTTTTGCAGGCAGCAGTTAATGATATCAGGTAATGCTTGAAATTTGGACTTGCTATTACCAGAAAAAAAACTTCAATATTTTTTCTTGAGCATTAAAAAGATATGAAAACACCTGACTTTAAATTTGAAATATTTGTGGGTTTTGGGGGGAAATGTCTGACATACCAGGAGCAAAACAATCATTCTAAGCCATGTTTTTAATAGTGGCAATACAAACATCACCAGTAGTAGTCAAATAATAGCATTTTTTTGGTTTTTAAACCCAGGATTTAGGAATCTGATGACTTCAAGAAGATTCTGGTTTGCATTTTATCATTTCTTGCTTTCATAAGTCCAGATAAATGACTGAAAATGCAAATGAACTTAAAATACCAGAAAACAATGAAAAGGAAGCCCAAATGAAACATTACTAGTTTTAATGTCTCATGACTTTTACACCACTTTGGGGTCTTCTGGGTTCTGATTTTGGAAAATGGTACTACTGAGAGATAAATTAAATATTTACAAACTTGCATGCACCAGAAACTAGTTTAAGACATTTTTCAAGAGTTGGCAATATCTGAAAAACAAAAAAATCATTTCCAGTAGATGAAAATAATTTTTTTTTACCAAAGATTGTGCAGAAAATATCCAAATATCCAAAATTTCCAAACACCCAAAAAATGTTCTCAAATGATGAGCAAAACTGTGGGATGGAAAAACTCCAGGATGCAACAAAGTCTGGTATTAAGGTATTTAAGTGCAGGCATCTACAAGTATGTTTATGCAGCAGTTGTGTCTAAACTCCCATTATAGTCAAAGGGAGCTTAATCAATTCCTACACATCAGTGTCTACAGTCTTTTGAGTTGCCCAGGTTCACAGATAATGTGGAGGGTTTACAGGAGGCCAGCACCCTTTTAAAGAAGTAATGGACGGATGGGATACCTTATAGCATTTAAAAAGACACCCCATGCTTTTCTTTACTCAACTATATCATCCTTGAACATCTCGTCTAGATCCTCACTAGCAACAACAGCAACCGAGACGCTCAGCTCATATCGACACACCAAGTTCTTGGTATTTTGTCCAGAACAGGATACTAAACTCTTATCTGAAAAAAACCCACTCTCAGGAAAAGGATTATCTGCAGGGAGTTAGGGGCCTGTCTCTCCTACAGATCTGCCTTAATATATATAGTAATCATCATAAATATATAAAGTAATCATCAAATATATCATTTTTTTTCCAAGTTTGTATTTCCTATGGGGAAAAGTAGTAAAATGGCTCTCCAGTGTGTCATAGGATCTCTAGTTTGGATTCCTGATTTGTGTATTCTTCTCCAGAGCTGAGGATATGCAAAACCCACTAAATTCTGCATGATGCTGTGCCTGCATTTCATTGAGAGAAACCATTTTACAGAAAATTTCTGACCAGCCCTACTTGCCATGCTCCTGTGAGCATTTTTAGCTCCACTTTCTATAATGACTGAGAAGTTTTATCTTGTGGGTTTTTTTTCAATAATTCCCTCATTCTAATTTTGTTGAATTTTATTCATCTGCAAATTAAAGTCTTTGAAAAACCTAAGAATGTTGGATAGTTGCCCTTTACTGATGAAAGTGATTCCAGTCAGGGGACAAAGTTTAATTTTATATTTAAAAGCAAAGTATGATGGTCAGGAGACTAATGGTAAAGCATTCAAACGTGCTTCCTAGAAGTCATATTTAATTACCTGATTTTTCAGAGTGACTGAGCTCTCACTGAATCCAGTTGTGCTATACCCTGCACCTATACAGTGAGTTACTCTCATTGTGATACTTTAATTTAGATTTAATAGTCTATATTAAAAAGGCTGGATTCATAATGGAGTCACCTGGGTGTTCTAGCTCTGTAATGTGCTACTATTCATTGTGACCCCTATAAACTAGTCACTTAATTGTTCTAACAGGCAAGGCTAAAATCTCTGATTTTGGTACTGTACATGGAAATCTGGAGAAAGAAACCAGTGAAGAGCAGGCCAAAATATTACAAATCCTTATGCTTAAGGACATCCAGACCTGCCTGCAGCCCTGCCCAGTGCTGTGATACAATTATGTCTGCTCATGTTTTAATGATGTCCTTACTCAGAATTGAAAAGATCCAAGTGTGCCTGAAGGCTTGGACTCTCGTTTGGCAGCTACCTCAAGGACTCCTCCATACCCTAGGCTGGTAAAACTTCGACATGCTGCAAAAGAAACAGATTCCCTCTCCATGGGGGAGGAAGAGGCCATCTGCACTGAATATTCACATCCTCATTTAAAATAAATAAATACATTAAAACAATAAAGAAAAAAAAGAGAAAGCTTGAACTTGTTGGTCCAAGTTTCTCAGAAGTTTGAATATGAAAGACACTGTGCATTTACTAAAGTTTAACAAGCATGGTGGATGAAAAAAAGAGCAATTAGATAAGATTTTCAAAATTGATGAGGAAATGAAAGCATATTTTAATATCTTTAATAATATAAGCAGCATCCTAAGTTAGAGTTACTTGTAACTTCAAGATACTTCAAGATATTCCCCTGAAGATTACCCAGGGAATTAGTTAGTGCTAATCTTTATTGAGAAAGTGGATAGGCCTGACTATGTTGCACAATTAGGTTGTGTATCAAGATCAACACTAGAGCATGACCTGTGTACGGTACAGCGATAATCAGTATATAGAATCTGAATGACTAACAGTAGATGCAAAAGTCACAAAACTTGCAAAGTAGGTCCTCATGCTTGCTTTCCACTCATAGCTAAACTTCATTAAGGAAATGTCATTCTAAGTGGGTGTATCTCTTTTTATGGTTCATAAAAGCAATGAAGATTCCATGAGAAAGCAGGGAGAGAAGTGCTAGATCTAATGCCTTGTATTTCCAATATATTCTATTTCAACTGTGCAGGTTTTGGACCTCAGGGCTGATCTTCTACACTAGGAGAATGCCCAGGGGAGGTCTCTGGAACATCCAAGACTGAGACGATGGGGTTGTTTCAAAGCTGCAGGCCAAAGATAAAACTAGGGGACTATAGTGCAGATGGCACTCACAGAAGGGCTTGGGTTCTCACTGAGAAGTGTTTCTAGCAAAGCGTCTTATATCCCAATAATAAACCATTAGATAGTCCTGTGACTACCTGGTTTCCAGTGAGAGAGAAAAAGAAAATGTACAAACTTCAGGCTAGCTATGATGGAAAAAAAGACTGATCTTGTTGTCTATCACTACCTGAGAAATCAAACACACCAAAGAGACTACAGAGAGATCCAAGACAACTGGATTCTTTTGAAAAAGAGGAAGCATGTTCCTAATACAGGCATCAAATTCTTCAGCCTCTTCTTTCCCCTACATCTCAGCCCCAAGACAAGGCACAAAAAGTGAATGAGATTCAAACAACTTGTTATCATGCATAGACTTTTCTTGTAAAGTAATTAGTATGGCTGGGAAGCTGCAATCAGAACCACCAAGACCTATGGGCACAATCATGACAGAGAACTAAGCATCTTTCTAATCCCATCATTTGGGAGGGAGAAGATGCCATTCCTTTTCTTGTGGATTAGGAGTCTGCTTCAAATGATTTAAGAAATATTGTGTTGGACTGAAAAAAACAAACCCCTAAATCAACCAAGCATTTTTCATCTTTGAGGAGTGTAGGTGTGCCTTTCTCTGCAATCTTGAAACTTATTTGTTCATGAAAAAGATAAAGAAAGCAAAACTGAGAATGTCATCTCTTTCCTGCCTTCAGAAACTGTGTCCAGTATCACAAGACTCAAAAGACAAATAATACATTTTGGCAGTATTGATCTACTCACAAAAATCTCTTATTTTTTCTTAAAGAAAGAGCAGTAAAAGATTCAGGGTGTGTAAAATAAATAAAGAAAAAAATAATAATAATAAAGGAGAGAGAAATAAAAAATCCCCAAATGGAAAACAAAGAAGGAAACAGTAAGTAGAAAGAAAAACAAACAAACAAACAAACAAAACGGGAAAAGGAGAAGGATCAAAAGAAGAAAAAAAAAAATGAAGTAACAATTTACTGATTACCATTCCTCAGCCCTAAAAACCAGTCCTTCTCCAACAGTTGAATCTAAAAAGATGTGGATACAGATCATGGAAATCAGGGACCTCTAGAGGGCACCAGAGCTGTTTCGCCCAGAGCTTCAGAGCTCTCCAGGCTTCTTCCAGTTCATGCATTCAATAAAGGTTGCTACCACTAATCAACACGACTGGAATTATGACAGCAGCTGTTCTAACTACGGATGGACAAAGAGGAGCAACAGAGAGAGAAGAATATGCAAGGGAGCAAGCAGATCTGTGAAGGCAACGTACCAGGAAGGCTTTGGGATTGACTCTTTGTTGCAATTTAAAAAGCACATTGAGCTTCAAAACCCACTTCGTTGCTCTCTTTTACCCTTCAGAAGGAAGAACGTGGCTTTCCCTCTGCTCCCAAAGCCCGAGCTGCTGGTTTCCGGCTTGTCTCTCTCCGTGTCACCTTGTCAGCGTGATGCTAGGAGCTCGCGGGAGGCTGACAGCTCCGGGCTCAGACTCGCGGAGCGACAAAACTCTTGTCTCAAACAGTTTCACAGGAAGGGTGTTTCATATCAGCTGGATTGCCAGACAAAACACATGGAAATTTGTGAGGACGCTGATTGCTTTTATTATCTGGCTTTAGTATTCTGAGCCTTTTTTTTTGTCTGTTTATATAATGTTTCTCCATTGAGAGAAGTACCACTTGCAAGAAGATGTTCCTTTTGCTGTTTTGCTGGTTTTATCTTTTATATAAAAAATCAATGATCTGGATGTAATTTCTATCTTGACTTAGTCATACCTATTAATAAGAAAAGTAACCTTGAAGTTAAAGAGTCAAATCCAACTTCTATAACCAGTAGGTATTCTTCCTTCCCTGTACGATGGATGGAATCATTAGGATATCTAAGTTTTTGATACCATACAGATTCCTACAATTACAAGTGTCCCTAACACAGATGTAGAAGATATATTTATATCTCAATTTTACAAGTAAGAAAAGTGAGATTGAGGGACTAACTGATGAGGTCAGGAAATCTGTGTACTTGCAACCCAAGAAAAGTGCAGAGGTCTCCAGAGTATAATCTCAGCAAATAAGATTTTTGTGCAACATTTTTTGGCTTTCAAGCACAGAATTTGGATCCTTTTCGGTGACTTATTACAGATTTTCTATTAGATTATTCTGAAAAAAAACTGGGCGGGGGGGAGAGGGAATGATTCAGTAAGTAATTTTTGACCTCTGAATTATGCAGTTTCTAGTATTTTAGTACTGAAGAAAAACTCAAAAGATCATCTGCGGAATGAAAGTCCTAAAGTCGCGTGTTTGACATTGTGGAAGTAAAATTTGGCAAAAGGAATATGAAGGCAGTGCTATGAAGGCAGTGAAATGTGTCAGTGCGGTGCTCAGATCCCTGGCTGAGTCTGTGGGAAGCTCAGAAACTATAGTAGAGTGGAAGAAATAAGTAGATACAAGTCCTCTCTCTAGCCAACAGGAGAGGGGTAGGGTATAAAACACAGAAAATCCCTGCATGAGTGCTTTGGGCATTTGCTCAGGGTGCAGGGATGTCCCAAGTTCTGATACTTATGCAGAAGGTTGAAGAGGTACTTATGACTTAAACACATAACAAATAAAGCAGGATCCTTGCTGCCACACTCCAGCTTTCTCTTAATGCACAAGCTGCTATTTTATGTAGTCACACATTCTCATTCTCACTGCAATCTTATTTTTCACTCTGCAAAAGGGAATAGCTTGAGGGGAAGGGATGGAAAATGGACCTGGTGGCTCACACGTGCCTGCTTGTCATTGGCCACCATTTGTCTGGAAAGTAGGGGCAGAAGATCTCATTTCCCTGCCAGAGGGAGTGCTGACCTGTGTCTCACACATACAGGATGAATGTGTTGACCTCGAGGATACTCATATGCCATCATTGAGTCCTCCTTTCACAGCTGCAAGAGGGCATCTCACTAAGATTTCAAGTTCACTTATTGAACTCATTTGAGCCTCCTAAACAGCATGAGGGAAGCAAAGGATAGAAATCACTTGGTTAACACAGGCTTCTCTCATCACCAGAGCTGCTGTGGGGCATCCAGAGCAAGGGACAGGACTCAGAAAAATGCCTTGGCCTCATGGTATGGCAGACAAAGCTGAAATAGGATGCCCTTGGACTTCTGAGATGACCATAGATGAGTGAATCCCCGCAGAGTACTTAACCTGCAGCTGGGGAATGCCCTTAGTCATCTACAACTATGCTAGCAAAGTAAGAGTGCCCGGTTCCTTCCCTGGTTCTGAGCCATACATTAATTTGATCTCATTTTCACACCTGAAGTATTTTAACTAGCCAGGTTATGGCAATATCTAAACTTCCAATTTTACTGTTTGGTACAGAAAGAGATGATTTAGGCCAGATTCATACAAGGAACCACCATAGCAATCCAGCTTTATGGGCCATTACGTTCCACTGTCTGGGACTATAGCTCCATGGTTTAACAAATTAGTTTGTATTTATCTTTGGGGGGATCTTAGTTCCCCCATTCCCTCTCTGAAGCAGTCCAGAAGCATATCTGTTCTTTGTAGCGGGGATCTATGCAACTTAAAATGTGTGGTTCATCTAGTCTAGTTCCCTGCTGTGAAGCAGACCAGATGCACTAAACACTTCGGAAGATGTAAGGTACCAGAAAGACAGGTGACGTGCAAGATGATGCCAGACAGTTCACAGAGACCTAGCTGCACACCATCAACTGCAGATGGATAGGGCTGAATGATTGCACCGGTGAACATTGCTTAGGAATCAGCAGAAGAAATTGTTGACCTGCCATGCATCTAGCCAACTCTGCTAAGTCAGTGGCAGAAATATGTGCTGGGTTTAGCCAAGCCTTCACATATTCCTTCAGACTACCTGAACCATATGGTCTCTGAGCATGTGCCTCAGAGCTCCCATGCTTTCAAACAGGCTTGTCTTCAGCTGCTCAAGATTGCCCTGGTTCATTATTTTCAAGCTTTTCTAAAGAGACCCGCTCTCAAATCGCTATGTAGGTACTTTGATTATATCCATATTTTTGCTTTCTTTAACTCTACCAACTCCCCTTTTCCCTCTCATCCCCTTAGATAATTGAGAGCTGTCTCTCAGTTTCACTGAGTGTGCAGATAGGCGCTTTTATCTGTTCTGAAGCCAAAGAAAACCGACTTCTAATACTAGGGAGGGATTTGTGTAACCCTGTATCCTGGAAAAAAAAAAAAGAATCAAGATGAAATCTCTGCTTTACTGACATCAGTGGGATTTGAAACTGATTTTGTTTAAGGATAAATTAGAAACCCATTTTTTTTTATTCTTGCATACACAGGCACATGCACGTATATGTAGAAGTGAGAGAAGAAACTCTGAATTACAAGCAAGGAGGCATTTTAAAATATCTAAAAAAATTCCTTCCTTCCTTCCTTCCTTCCTTCCTTCCTTCCTTCCTTCCTTCCTTCCTTCCTTCCTTCCCTCTCTCGCTCTCCTTCTTTCCTCTTTCCTTCTTTCTTTCTCCTCTTTTCTCATGCCGGCTGCATTTTGAAAGCAAAGGACTGGAGAAATGGTATCTTCTCATTAAAGAGACTGATTTTTGTCCTAGTACCAATGTGCGGGCTGTGTATGTTAATTCTTCTTTCTCATTGAAAGTCTCATGGTCAGCTTTGATATTTAGAGTCAGCTTGGTGGGATAAAATTCTGTGATAATATTAGGAGGACCATGGATTTTATGGCTTTGCACTCCGCTTCAATGCACTCATATATACTAATACAAGTATGTATATATTATATATATTATTAAACAAAGACTTTCAGTGCCCGCTTTCTGACCCTGAGTCCAAATGGCACAATCTGGCCAAGTCAGTCCACTCCGTCTTTCTTAACCTCATAAACTGCACCCAGATCTCTGGGAGACATCCTGATCCACCTCCTGAACTGTGCCCAGGAATAGTCAGGAACAGTTCTAGTTAGTCTGGTGAATAGAAACTCTGGTGAAAAGAAACTCTGGGATCCTACTAAAAAGCAGCACAGTTAGCCAAAACATACCCATGCCCTGGTGGCTTTTTTTTTTTTTTTTTGCTTAGTTATGTGGATATAACTTCTCTGCAATACGATAATCCAAAAGGCACTGAAAAGAGAGGAGTCTTGTATAAAGGACATCATACAACTCTCTACGAAGTTGCAGGTAGTACAAAATTATTGCTGGTGTGAATATTTCTCCAGAATAGCTATTCATGGGCAAATGATACTGAGAAATAGATGTTCCTGTTGCCTAGAGCTTTCTGTATTCAGGTCAGGTGAGTGTCTTCGACAGCAGCTGCAAACACGCAGTTGTATCAGGGATGAGATCATGTGGAGGAGAGTTTGGCTTTTGCCTGTCTAGTTGAGTTGTGCAAAACTCAGCAGTTTTCAGACTCACTGGTGGTTTCTTTGAAGATTTCCCTTGTTCTAAGTTTTTGCATGAACTTTGAGTGTAGAGTTTGAGCAAACCCAGCAATTTTGATCCCTTCCTGGGGACAGCCTTGCATTTCTAGTTGGACACATGCTTAAAAACTTTGATGAATTGGGACTCGGTGGCAAACTTCACAGGGAAGTGTGAGCTTGAAGAATTAAAACAGAAGAGACAGGAATCTACCTCAATATGACCTGTGCCAGTTTGCAATCCTTCATTTTAATTATTAGTGTTGAGGAAATAACATCAGAAACAAGTAGAGCATATAACATCACACTTACCAACTGTAAGGTAATTTATTCCTAAATTGTAAGTATATACATATATATGTACATATATATATATATATATACACACTTTTAAGTATAAACATATAGACTAATTATCTAAGCTCCCATTCGGCTGATGATCTAGACCTGCGTGATCAGTCAATACAGTCTAGAGGGAAATCAGTGCCGCACTAAAGTAAATGCTTGCTTAATTTTACTACAGAAGTCGTCAACTTTAGGGGACACGATTCCCAAGACAAGAACGGGAGCTGGATGCCTGGCTGAAACGGAAGCACCTAAATGTAGATTATTCAAGTTAGAGGTCTGTGTCAGGTCTGTGCTGCATCTGACCTACATAACAGACCTCTATAATAGATGGAAAAAGTAGCCGGTCTTATTTTGGCCTCTTCCTTCCTCTTTGTCTGGCAGACCTGAATAACAGGCAAGCTGAAGAATTTGTTTTACAATGATCAGAGACCTCATAGAAGCTTGTCTGATTAAAACCTAGGAAAACATCTATGTAGGATCAAGACCTGCACTCTTTTAGGTCTGTTTTCTGTCTAACACCTATAGCCTACAGTAGGCATGAAAGAAAGCACTGAATGGACTTGGAGCTGCTTGCAGAAGCTTTATTTGCTCTCTAATCCACTGGAATAAAGTAGATAAGGAAGGAAGGAAGGAAGGAAGGAAGGAAGGAAGGAAGGAAGGAAGGAAGGAAGGAAGGAAGGAAGGAATACCAATTGCTAGAATTTGTAGTTGAAGTATTTAGTATTTTTGTCTGACTACTATCTCTTCTTTAAACATAGACATTCTTGAGGGTTAGATAACCTGTA
>JAWLRI010000055.1:611507-633180 GCA_034781795.1 Crypturellus tataupa | reverse complement strand
TTGAAGTATTTAGTATTTTTGTCTGACTACTATCTCTTCTTTAAACATAGACATTCTTGAGGGTTAGATAACCTGTATCTCATTTACCTTGTGTGTTTGTAAAGGGGAATAATCTGTATCCTCACTAGTCCTTCAATCCACCTATGACCATTCCATTTAGATAGCTGTGTCCTAATGGGTGTACTTGTGTAGAGAGGCATTATGCAGCTTGTGTGTATAAAAGAAAGTATGTAGAGATGTAGGTGGTGTGTGTGTGTGTCACTGCATGGAAAAAGAAGCAATGCTAGTTAGGTGTATCCATAATTACATAGGGTGCACACTGTAGGGTGTTAGGGGATAATAGGGTGCATAAAGTAGTAGGTACTACTGTATATGTCCATGGTGCATAACCATAAACAGTGTGTGTGCCTCTGGAAAAAAAAAAAATCTTAATTTAAGAATGAAAATTTTTCTCTCCTCCTGGATCAACCTGTATACCTTGACCTTCTCTGGGCTGCATATTGGGATAAGACTAAGGAGACAACATCCCCTCAGGGCTCCTGGTTTCACTGGAAGGATATCTGGGTACTTGTTACCCAATAAATTTCCCAGGAAATAAATTTCCTGGGATGCTGTGGGACCTATACAAAGTCTGGTTGCCGGAACAAGTGAGATATCACACTATCACACCACCTGGCTGGTAGCTAGTTCATATCCTATCGGAATCCTAATAGCTAAAAATTGTTGAGGTGTTGGGGCCAATCAATCTCTTGGCAGTATCTGGCACACAGCCTAAATCAGAAAATGTATAGCTGGGTAACAACTCCTGAGATGTTGATTATTGCTGGTCCAAAGCCATCTGTGCACTTTCACCGTCAATCTGAATAAACTTCTAAAGTGGACTTGGTTTGTTTGCACAATAAGTCCTCATAAGGGTTCCTTAAGCCGTCTACACCAGTAGATTCAGTATTGCTAGGACATGGAGGCAGGTGCTGTATCTAAACATGATAGTAATTTTTCAGCAGAGTTTCTAGCATAGTTTTGGTCTGAGACATCCAGATCCCAGACCGTTTCAAGGTATTTTTCAGGAATTCTTGCAGCAAGACCATTCCCAGGAGGCAGTCTGCCTTGAGGCCAATCTGCTGCAGAGGCTAAAAGAATATGTAGTATAGACGTGATTAACTGGTTTCAAATGGTCTCAGTAGCAAAGAAGAGGCTCTGGAACTATTTAATTAATTGATTTGGATGCAACAATGCAACATTTACTGTTATTTTTATTCATTTACACTGTTAGTCAGGCTCAGCTTTAGTCACCACAGTTCTGCGCTAGCCACATGGTCTTTAGGGTGATGTGATTTGGCGTGGAGAGCAAGACAACTCTCTGGTCAGTTGGGCAGATCTAGCCAGAGGCTTTAAGAAAGGCCTGGCTCGTATTCAGGCTGGTCCTAGAAGTAGGGTGTATGCAACTAGCTTTAACCACATTTCTGGACAAACATGAGCTTTTAATAGGTACAGACATAGTCTTAGTCTTCTAGGAAATGGAACAAATACTCCTATATAATAGTCTTTAGTGCCAAACTCAGAAATAAAATATCTACTGATGGACTTTGCCGCAAACTACATATAATGTCTCTGCTTCTTCTCCCTCCCCACTTTTACCAAAAGTAGCACTTCTGTTCCACTTTCAAAGTTGTACCTGAAATGTGTTAAATGTCTCTGGATGTCGAGGTCTAATATTGGAGTTGGTCTGGAGGATCCGAGGGGTGATCTGTCTTGACTCAGAAGGTCTTGGAATTCTTTACATATTTGTCTAAAAGGAAAGAGGAAATCTTTAAATAACATAGGTGTAATCCATCTTACATAGTTGATTCCCACCTTTAGTTTGTAAAAATTTTGTCTTTTCCTCAGCATTTCTTCCATAACAGAGGCAGTGATGCAAGAAATAAAGAAAAAAGATTCCCCCCATCCCTGAAATGATTTCTCAAAGCCAGCAATATGAAAAATCCCTTGAAATCTTCCCTTGAAAATCAGCAGTTCATACCTGAAACCAGGTTGGTATTGACATTTTAAGGTAAGGTTTCTCTCCTAGATTGTGTCCTGTTTGGCAAGTTAAATCTGTCTTAGCTCATCTACACTAGAAGCAAGGGTTATGATCAAAGAAAAAAGTCATTAGTCATCCTTAGCTTATCAACCGCTAGCAGTAGAACATGCCTGAAGAGTTTGTGTAAATACATTACTACTTGTGCATTTGCTTGCGTGCATTGGTTTATCTGCAAGTAAAAGTCATAGAAATTCCGGCCTTGAGTAGTTTGACCCAATTTTAAAATGAAATACAGCACAGGAATTGTAAAGGGAAATACTCTTTTTGTTCTTTCATTTCCTGGTTGTGTCCATACTCTGCTTCCCTGTGGTTCTGGTGCAGAAAAAAAACCAAGAGCCCCTCAACCGATACCTCTCCCAGAGGTCTGTCCATAGTGAGAAATGATTCCAGCAGTGACTATTTTAATTTCCTATTGAAACATACTTTGTTGTTGTTTTCCACAACATTTCCACCCTGCGGCAAACTACAGTGTCTGTAACAGCCTGGAGGATTCACATCTAGTAGAGCCTTTTACTCTCCAATGACTGTAGTCACCGAGCTGAGTGACTCTTTTAGCCTTAGTACATTAGACACACATAGGTAGGGAGATAAATTCCATTATTAGCTCTGCTTTTTACCTCTCAGTTTCACAAGTAATTAATAGTTTCAGTAAGCAGGGCCTGGAACCCAAGTTCTTCCCCTTGGAATGGGAAACTCAGGCTCTCTCTTTCCTATCTCCCATCTTCGGGGCAGCCAAATTTCTTTAGGAAGGATGGGCAGTGACATTGCCCTCCCTGAGCCACTTAGAATATCTCAGCCCTGGGTGGTTAAAAAAATCTCCTTGTATGAGACTGTATGGTATAAGTGATATGTGACCTAAAATGAACTTGAAAATATATCCTTTCATTATTGCAGTGATCTCTGTTGCAGCAATTTCTTTTGCAAAATAAACTAGAAATGTGTTACCAATGCATTATTTTAGTATAGAAGAGAAGTCAGATCAGATCCATGTCCTTGGAAAAGCAGTAAGATACTCTCTAGACCTTGGGTGGTGAAAGATAGCCCTCATTTTTGAATGATTTTTGATAGTCTAATAAGAAAAGGAAAGGTGTCTGGATCTCTCTCTCACAAAGTCTCCAAATGGGGCTATCGTCGTCCATTGGCCATTTTGGAAAAGTAGACACTTATTGTGGGACCGAGAAGGCATGATGCCCAGCAGATGACCCAGCACTCTGGATTACCCTGAATGTCTTACATATCGAAACATCTGCTTATGAATTAGATGCCTAATCTTGCCATAATAACTACACGTACACTAATGAACTAAACAATGCCATGGGGTCTGAGACTCTAATCTTCTGATCCAGTTTATATTTTTTAAGGTTTCCTAGCCTGCTAATCAGAGTGACTGTACACAGACTGATTTCTGAGAATTGACCCTACTCTGAGATGCCTCCCACAGTGTGCCCAGAGGTTGTTTGGGAGAGCTCCAGGAATCATTCTAATTTAATAGTATAGATTATTACAGTGTTATTCCTCATCCTGTGCATAGTTTACTTTGTTAGTATACATGCAACCACTATATTTGGGTTCAGTCTCTAATACTAGAGGAAAGCACTTGAGTCTTTGTTGTCCGTACTTCATTTGTTAGAAGAATCTTGCTTTGCATGTTTGGTCCTAGATGAAGTTCAACTCCCTGGTTACAATCTCGCTGTCCTTTAAGACAGTGGCGTATTGGAAAATGAGTGAACTCATTTTCTTTGTCTTTACAAAGCCCAGCTAAAAACAGGGAAATTCTGCATACCTGCTTTTAATATACATTAGGGTGTTGTTCTCCTGCAAGATTTGGACATAAACTTTGACACCATAGCAGACCTAACAGGAGGAAAGATGCAGAAAACGATTTCCTGCTGTGCCTCTGGACTTCATCCAAGCCTGATTTCTGTAAATGATTGTCATCGGTATGAACCTAGACACCAGCTGCTTGAAAGGGAAGCATCAGCTTAGCCTTTCAGGCAAAGAGAGGTATTCAGCAGAAATGTATGTAAATGCAGCATACAGTTTTAATGAATCAGGTCCTTAGAGGAAAAACAGTTCCTTTTAACAACTGAAAACAGTCACTCACTTTGGCTTCTAAACAATCTACTATCCCCAGTCGGCCCTGTCAGCTTCGCTCCTCTCTCTCCACTCCAACCTTTACTTTCTACCTGTTGAAAAAGTTCATCTTGCGAGTTCTTATATTTTGACAAAGGAAAGTGTCAGAACCAAGTATGCAATTAAGTTCCTTTCCATCTTCATATGTCAAAAGTCTTTACTGAGCCTTTCAGATTTGAAAGAGGAGAAAAAAACATTTTTGTATTATACATGAAAACCTGCAAAAGGCAGTAACCTACTTTTTTCAAGGGGATTTCTAGGTAAAGTGATGTCTCAGTGCCTCCGCTACGAATAAAACTTCACCTGGGGTAGAACCATGGGGTAGGAGGATGGCTATTTGCTCTGAGATGGACTGTATCTTTACATAAGCAAAGGAATATGTTTATACCTCAGAAGCCTCAACAGAAAATAATAATAATGATAAAAATATAAAAAATAAATATATATCCTGGTCACTTCTGCAAAAAAGGCGCCTATTGATTTTTTTTTTTTTCAGATGGGCAGATGTTTCAATATATAGCCATGAGAAAATAAAAAGTGTTGTAGCGGATTAGAACCCATATTACTCATTACCCATTCACTAGCAGTAGCCAAAAATATTTTAAGGAACATATACAGGAATGAGGCAAACAGGTTCATGGGTCTGATGTATTCCAAACATGTCCAAGTATCCAGTACACAAAGACCAGACACGAGAGAGGTGCTCAGCAGGTCCTGTCCACCCTGTCTCAGCCATCTCCACTGATGTTAGCTACCCTGCACTGGTGCTAAGCAAACCTACAATAAAACCATTATTCACATTCAGCTGTTCTGGTGTGTGTAAAGGTGTATATATCTGGTACTGTCTCTCAAAGGCCTTTTGTACTCTGAGATTTTTCCTTAGACGGGCTGCTTCTCCATAAGTGGAATTGCTGGCAGAGCCTTCAACAGTTCTGTCTCTACATCCAGATTAGGAGATGGGCTTCTCCCATTGCTTTTCTTTTTCTTGTCCTTTCAACTCTTGGCCAATGCTTGATTCTCTCACATCCTGCCCTTGCTACTACTTGTGTTCAGTGCTGTATGCTGGCTACAAAGCTCAATCATGTCTTCTTCCTGCGATCTTCATCAGATAAGACTACTTCACTGTCTGCACCATAAAATTATTAGAATTGGATGTGGCATCATCTTGATCAGACCAGCTATCACCCTCCTAATAAGGTGCTGCTTTAAAACATGTGAGGGACCATTTCCAAGAGGTAGTTCATGGCAGAGAATGCTTCTAGTTTCATTCACTGTACTAGTATTAACCTAGTCTCAAACAGGGTAGGACTAAACAGGGTAGTAAAAAAGGTTATTTCAAGATTACCCCTGCTCCTGGTGGGGTAAAGATGCCCAATGCCACCTAAAGGAGCAGTCCCTAGTCCTCACTAGCTCACAGACTACAGTTCTGTGAACTGCAGCTGAACTACATCTAGGCAGGCTGGATGGGGAGCTCTCTGGATTCCCTTGAATATGTTGGGAACTTCTAGTTTCTAAACTGTAGAAATTATCAGCTCTATTTAGCTGCCCACGAGCTGTATGGTACTAGAGTGATCTATAAGTACTGCTGTATACAAGTTAGAAAAGGGGCACTGCTCTACTGGAGCGGCAGCCTGTAACCAAGACGTGTCCATCCCAACCATCCCAAACAGCAGTAGGTACCTATGTCAAGGGAACTAAGTCCACGAAGTTGAATGTCTAAATCTCAAACTGAATTTCAACTCTCTAGTAGAAATTACATCAATATTTTTGTTCCTTCCCCTCATCTTTCCTCAAGATGCCCCAAACTGGGCTCTTGACTCTGTGCCATAGCATCCCACTTCACTTTCCTCCACGGGCAAAGATTGCCTTACGTAGTTTTACCACCTGGAATTTTAGTGTCATTTCTGTTGAAGGCCTAGCTATGCACTGTTTGTTGTTGTTGTTTTTGTTTGTTTGTGCTGTTCTAACTCATAAGGCAACTATGAACTCAAGGAAAGTTGAATTTAATGAACATTACAAACCTACGCAACCACTAAATAATTGCAAGTCCAGACAAATGACTAAATAACTGTTATCAGATAAGTGGAATGTGGCTTGGAGGTGTGATGTTAATATTTTGACTCTATGGACCTCTGTTTCCCGTCCTCTGGATGGGCTTGGTCTGGTGAAGTCACTATTCTGCTTGCAGGCAGGAGAGGGCAGTAGCAGCACACACATTGACCCGCTGGTCTCCTATGAATGGGAACCCTGCAGTAGCATATGGCCTCTCCTTACATCGCTGTCGGACCACTCCAAACTATTTACTAGTGTTTTGGAAGGGAAGAGAAAGCATTATATCCCTTTAAAATGGAGGATAACAGTCTAAAAGTCTAAAGTTCAAAGACGGGTTGGATATGGAGTAATGCAAGCCAATGACTACCTGCTGCAGTGGTAAAGGAGAGTGGTACAGTAGATCGGCAATGTGGAAAAAGGTGGCCAGACTCTTCTGTGCCCCTCAGTGGGACATCTTTTGGAGAAAGGAGATGACAGGCATCCTCAGGTGATAACAACCCATGGCAATGTGCTCTCTCCCCAGTACCAGATGAGAAAGGAGGAGATTTGCATCTTTATGTCTGAGTTACAGAATCTCCTGGGAAAAAATATAATCTTAGTCTTTTCTTTTGGTCCAGAAGTACAATCTGCCTCTAAATAGTTATAGGGGGGCTGATTTCAAGAGCTCTACAATGATGGAAAGACACAGTTTTCAGAAAAGAGATGTGTCTTGCCAGTTTGTTCCTCTGGGCCCTGGGCAAGAACAGGAGTAAGTAAAGATTAGGTTATATTTCACTCAGATTATTCTCTTTAACTTCCAAAAAATTTAGGAGCATGATGAGTGAAGTCTCCTATCATGCTCACAGGGGGTGAATGCCTCATGGTATTCTGCTTTCTAACCAAAGGAGAATCACAGGCTGCACTCTTGACGTTCACCAACCTGAGAGGCTTCAATATGTGCTGTCCCTGAGTCACCTTGAGAGCTCTGGATACCAGAGGACACCAAGCTGCCAAACCATGCATGGCCAGAGATCCTTTTCCCCACCAGAACATGACAGGGACCTCTGGATGCCACAAACAGTCCTTGTGGCTGTTGACCATTCCCACCCCAGCAGCATGATTACTCTCTACAGGTTATATTCAGGATTGGATGGTCTCCAAACATCTCCAGCACTGGGTGAGAGAGATGAATGATAGTCCAGAAGCTCTGGCTTCTGGCCCAAGCTCTCCTGCAACCTCCCTGCCTAACACTATGTAAGATCATGTGGTTATGATCAAGGCTACCCCATGCAGGCATCTTGCACACCTAGTGCAGGCCTGCATTATTCCATGAAGACTAATTATCTCTGTTTACCAGGTTTAATTCCTTCCCCATCAAAGCTAATTAACCTAGATAAAGTGTTATCCTAACATGATGTTACTGTTCTGGGGAGGTCAATGCTTTGTTTAGAGCTAAGTCAAGCGCCAATCTGTTTCTGTAATGACTTTAACAAAGCCTTCTAGTGTACACTGTTCTGGCTCTTTTAACTTCAGAACTCCTGCGTTTTCCTCCAGAGAAGACCTGTCCTTCAGCAGAACCTCACCTGATGAGGTTGCTGAGGTGCTGAAGGACACCACAGTGTGGTGAGCTCTCCCTCACCACACTTACCATAATTTTCTGTGAAAGAATTGGTTGAGAAAGGTGAAACTAGAGAAAAACAGAACTGCCTAACAGAATTTATGGCATTACAGAGGCTTGCTTGAGGTGAGAGGCACTTACCACTTCCAGGATGGTTGGTATGTATGTTCACACAATTCCCCTGGCAACAAAATCTGCCCTCCCAGCACACACTAATAAGAATAAACGAAGTAGAGCAGAATGGAGACACCATGGCCTGACACCAGGGCAAAACCAGCATCTATTCCATAGCTCTCATGTCCTCATCATCATCCTCTCCAGTTATCTGTATCAAATGGTATTCCTACTCTGCGAGGCTGTATGTGCTGGTGTAACCTCATACATTACACTGTACCCACTAAAACCTTATTGCAGTAAATAAAGTTCCTCTTACAGTGTCTCTAAAGAGGCACTCTCACTTGTTTTCACTAAGCACTGTTGTGATAGCTGTCATCATAAGCCTAACTCCTTACTCCCACTCACTCCCTCCCGCAGCCCTCAGATTCAAAACGAAACAGTGACAGACATATTTCTTATTTAGATCAACATTGTTTTTCCTTCACTTCTTACTTTGTTGCTAGGATCATCTTTTTCCTTGCTGTCTGCTCTTTCTGTTCCATGTGCTGTCTGGCAATGTGCTCTCCTACCGCCTTGGCAGGGAACTCTGTTTCGCAGGTGTAGCCAAAATCTCTGGCCAAATGCAACGCTTCGCCTGTGGGCAAACAAAATGGATCAGTCAGTTTTAAGGGTTTTTTATTATTATTATTATTTTTCCTATAGAATTTCTTCTGTCACTGAAAGAAAAGAAAGGAAATTAAAAAGAATAACAAGTCCGTTTTGTAGTCATGCATCCAAAACTTAATACAGGTGTCAGCCCCGTTGGTCTACTTCTATTCAACCATCAGATTTAGCCACCTAGAAGAAAGTGTATTCATGTCATGAGAAACTACCAGAGGGTTTAACTGCCTCCCATGCCGTCGGTGTACTGGCCAAGGTGTGTAAGCTTAGATCTTCATTGGTATTTAAAACCTACAGGAGGTGAAAATAAATCTGAAGAGCCAAAATTCAGAATTTAGTGCCTCACATCCCTTTACACGAAGGAAGAATAGCATTCAAGAGAGTGTTGTGAGGATAAAAAAATCAGGTCAGCTTATTTTTCTCAGGGGTTAATTTAAGTAACCAGGTACTATGTAGACACACTCTAAAGATGAGCAAACTCCTAAGCAGAGCACCGGAAACATTCCTGTTTCCAAAAAGCTTACATCCGAAGTTGACCAGACAGATCAAAAGAAAAGGCAATGAATATCATAGTCCCTAATTTATAAATAAGGAAAACAAGGAAAAGGGAGTATGTGTGACTTGACTGCACTTTCTAACGCATAGACAGAAACTGAATGAATCTCTGCCTCACTTACAGAGCCTGGACCTTATAAACCACCCCCATGGCGGGTGTCAAGTACTTTGGAAGTACCTGCTTATTCCTACTGAGAACTTAGGGAACCCGGACTGAGCACTCTCTGGTCTGTGTTCTCTTACTTCAACAGCCCTGTTGTGGGATCACACTTAATCTTTATCTGAAGGGAAATAACACATTTCTAGGTGGCATTTTCTCTCGTCTCTAAGTAGAAGCCAGCAACAGGTCAGCTGACCTAAGGTGTATACTGAAGGACATCTATATGAGTGACTGCCAGAGACTTGCTTCAAATAGCTTTAGGGTGTTTATCGGAGATGTGTTCCAGAGCCAAATTGAGAGCTGGAGCATGGAATTTTGGAAATTAGATAAAGTTCTAGTTAGGAAGGATGCAGGACCTGTAGTACCTCCCTTTGAGAATGTCTTCAGTGGGATTCACCTAATTAAAGGTCAATATTGACATTTGACATGGGACTCCCTAGTCAACAGACAGAAATTGACACTTGAAGAACATATTCTATAGTAAAGTAGAAGGCAAATGTGAGTCAGCTGAATCATGGACAAATTCAGGTCAGAAGGGACTTCTGGAAATCATGGTTCAATCTCCTTCCAGAAATGAAGACTTCAACCTTTCTCTGGGTAATCTAGTCTGGTGTTCAATTGCTAATAACCCAGAAGCACTGATTTCTCCTCGTTGATTACCATTGGACATGCAATGACAGAAGCAAGTGTGACACAGATTTTAAGATCTCTACACTATATGCACACACTATATATATATATGTGCATGTATGACTCGCCAATCTCTTCCATCGAATGATAACCGTAGTCTGAGGTATAAATATAAGTCTATTTATGCATATAGCTTTTATGATATAGGGAATAGGTATTCTAAATCGTAACAACAAATTCAAAATAATAATAAAAATCTGGAGAGGAAAATGCTCTTCAGAACATCTATCATACCTCACTGTTGAATAAATATGTCATTTTCTACAGGACAAGAAGACAATGTATTTAGAAGTAGATTGTGTTATATTTCTATGCATATTATTTGTTAACCTTAGTAAATATATGTCCCTTGCAGAGTAAGAAATTAGCCTGTTTAGTGGGGAGAATTAATCAGTAGAAAATGTCATAGAAGTTGTTCTTCCTTTATCCACATCAAAATTTTGACAGGAAAAAAAAAATGTTCCAGGGAACAAAGAAGCAGGAATGTAGGAAACAGAGATCATCTGATCTCTTTTATTTCACATTTCTCCAGCTTGCTACTCCTTATGTCAGGAAAGAGAGTCACACTAAAGTTAGATACCCCTAAAATCTCTTTTTTTTGTATTTTTTTGTAGTCAGTTGCCTCCTTCCAGTAGAAAACCAATTCCCCTGCATGCAATATTATCAGCTCTGTCCTTTAGAGATGGAGGATGGGTGCTGGGAGTGATTGACTCTTTCCTCTTAAATCCACTGCTCTAGACAGTGCAGCTTTTCCTGTCTTGACAATTGACCAGAGAACTTTGCATGATTGAAAAGGACAGTAGCTGAGGTTGAATTGGCAGAGACAGCTCGGGAAAGCCTCCGTGGAGGGAGCAGACCACATACCTTGACAGGCTTCTGCCAGCAGGTGCAAGGAGCAGCCTGGGACTCTCCTGGGTCTAGCAAGAGTGAGAGATGCTCCTATCTGGAGTGAAGGCAGCAGCGTTATCCCAGGAGGGGACACTCAGCATCTGAACCTCCTTCTCTCTCCTCCGCTTCACCTCCTCTGGGGGAGGAGGGACAAGAGGGAAGTGCAAAAAAAATCTTTTTTTTTTCCTATTCATAAGATGAAAAGGGAGGAGGAAGAATACTAAAACAAAAGCTGAGGAATGAGCAAAGTATGGCAGTTGATAGTAAGGTGAATATAAGTAAGCACTGACCTATTTTCTCAACAGTATTGCTCACCAAATCATCAATGCAGTTAATTCTGTGTGCGATAAATTTAGTGTTTTATTTAGATTTGACATGAAACCAAATCATATATTTGTTTGTAAGTGATCTTTTCTGTTTTTACAAATACATCTGATATTTTAATTCAGTTATTGCTTTTACCTGTACCTGAAACCACATTTACACTTAGTCTGAGCCTTGTAGTGACATGTCCGAACAGATGAAATTTCCATCTTCTTACCTTTCTTACTGCTACTGGGGCTACTTTCAACTCCTTCAGGACAGCAGTAGATCTTAACCCTGGCAATGCTGATAATTAGTGGAAGAACCTTTATACTGTTAGCTAAACATTTTTTTAAGTATTATTTTATTAAGAGCTGATAAGAAGAGTAACCTTTCCCTTCCTCTAATCCGGGCACTAGAGGGCATCCGTGACTTGCAGGTTACACAAAACACTGCTGTGGATCATCCTGCAATGCTATTTTCATTTTCCCACTCTGTGTTTTCACCCATTGCATTGATTTATGTGGATAACAACACAAAGAATAGGACTGAGCTGTGAAAATAATTCCTACTCCGGATCCCAAAATTCCTCATCAAAGACACTAAGGATGCAAGTTGGTCAGAACGAGAAAAACACCAACCAGTGATCAGCCAAAAACAAGTGAGTTAGGGGAAAACAAAGGTCACAAAATAATTTTATGAAGTCCATATCTTCACATGACCGCTGCAGCCTAGCAATTCTCAACAATCCTTCTTTTGTACTTAGCAATATTCCCAAAGGCTCAGTGGATTTAGTCAATTTAGAGGAAGAAGAGTCTTAGCCTTGTGAGGGACTTTCAAGATATCTCTGGTCAAGACACCTAATCACCACACAACCAGTTTTTGCCTTTTCTTACCTCAAAGCGATAATCAATAGGTCAAGCACATTTTTACCTCCCTAAGATATGGAAAACATCAATACATTGAAGACTGTGAGGACCTCATTAGCTCCAGTAATAAGAAATGTAAAGTTGGCCTAGAAAATCAAGAGTGACCTAATCCTAGATTATTATGAGAAGTCCTCACAGTCACCCGAGATACAGGGATTTAATAAGCCAAATAAATGATTACGCCAGCTAGTGAATTGACATCACATAGGAAAAAATACAACGTTTCTTTTTTCTTTTTTTTTTCATGTCCTCTTCTTCCACTGGGATAAGGACGTGTCTTTCTGCTTCCTCCAACAGGAGCCACTGATGATCAATCTGTTTTGAAGGATCTATTTGACAAAATAGTACCACTTGACTATGTTATGGATGCAATATTTACATATACAAGGGGAGGACAGTTTATACACGCAAAAAAATAAATCGAAATGCCAATTCTGGCCAACAACTGTTGATGTAAACTAAAAATGGACTTTGTCTTGATTTCTATGTGGAGGCTAGCAGCTATGGTGGTTCCTTTTCTGAAAATTCTAGTTTAGGGTATGTAGGCAAAAAGGGCTGTACCAAGGTGAACTCAGTCTCTTAAGCATATGTTGTTAGGAGACCTCTTGGTCTGAGAGTCTTACAGGAACCCAGTCAAGGAACAAAAGCAATGCCATGGGCTTGAAATTGGCTTACTATCAGCTTTGAGCAAAGGGCAGGGAGACAAACAGCTCCATCCTTGTGGGGAAAAAAAATCATTTCTAATTTTCAGTAAAAGTAAATTGTTGTCGATCTCAAGTCAGTAGTTGAAAGAGAGCTTCCTCCCTTTCCATAATTTTTAGTGAAAAGGTATATCCATACATCTCTGCTTATTCTTCTGTGCTAAAACTGAAGACCTGTGAAAGACTGTAAGGAATGGAACATCTTTCACTCTCCTAGATGGGTAGCTTTTCTAAGATTGAAACTCCATTAGGGCTCTCTCTTTATTACAGCCAGGTGTGCTTTGAACACACGTGTGTTTCAGAGCAGCCCCAGTTCTGTGTGCTCAGTGGATCTGCACATACAGAGTCTCTGAGGACCTGAATTTCTCCTCTTTGGTGCTGAACCATCTTCACTGTTGTGTATTCAGCTCTATTCCTGTCTTGTAGAGTCTCCCTTCTTGGAGATATTCAAAACCTAACTGGAGAAGATCCTGAACAACCCAATATCTTATTAGAGGATCTCCAGAGGTGTCTTCAAGCCTCAACTATTCTGTAATTTTGTGATTCTGTGGTAATATATGCTGAGACCTCAGTCTACTTGCCTAGATCTGTATAGACCTTTCAGATTATGACCCTGGATGATGCTAACCTTTAAGATGGAGTGAGTGCTCTCAACTGCGAGAAGAGGGATTCCGAAATTCCCAGGGCTGCTAATCATAGCCCAGCAGTAGAACAGGTACCTAGTTTTAAGAGAGAATAGAAGATTCAAGTAGAGCTTCTTCCTTTTTCTGAGGGGTTTGAATCTGCATCTCCCAACTGAATGCTCCAAGAACCTGCCAGTATGTGGTGAATGATATTTATACAATAAATAAAGACCATGAAAATAACTTCTGAGTCAGTCTAGAGTTTATCTGAAAACAGATTTCATGCAAATGAGGGGGAGGAGAGAAAGGATTGACTAAAAAATAAATTTTTGTGAGAAAAATATCACACTTCTGGATCTGTTCCAGGGAATTCACTAATTAAAAAAAAAAAAAAAAAAAGTGGGAGGCAAATTGGCGTAAGACATTCAGCTGTCTCACAAGAACACTTGGGTCATCAATTTGTAAGTCAGATCCCAGAACAAAAAACACAGATTAATGCTGAGGAAATTGAATGACTAAATCACTTGCTAAACACCTCGGAGTGAAATTCTATTTTGTCTGTGGTTCTGTCTGTGTCTTTAGGCAAGTCAAGTCATCTCTTTGCATAAAACAGAGATTATGATATTTATTATACTGTGCCCAAGAAATGCTGTATACAGGAAAACAATTGAATTAAGTTTACATTATATTGCAATATTATAAACCCTACCTTCTACCAAAGAAGTCAGGAGTGTGACATTTGCTGCTTTTCGTCTTCCTGCAGGCAAATTCAGTCCCAGTCTATCTAATTTTTCTCGCAAGCAGCGTCCTCCGTTCTTGGATTTTGCTCTGTCATGAGAGAAGGGTAGGAAAAAGAAACTCATCTTTAGCCTTTTTTTTTTTTTTTTTCCATTCATATTGCACTAGAAATCAAATACATCTTATTGGCAAATGTATAGGGTAATGTCTGGTCTGATGATGTCAATGGAAAGTCTTTTGGAGTCAGATCCTTAACTCCCTATTCTATACACCTACACTCTCGTTCCTGTAAAACAGAATGGCTGCATCAAAGCTGCTGATTGTGAATGGTTTGGGCTAATTCTTGCCTCACACCCAGGAATGATTTAGGAGAGTAATATTTGGCCTGGGAGAAAAACTTGTAGAGATTACTCTAACATTTTAAAGGAAAGACAATTAAATCCCAACATACATCCTCATGGTCTTGCATTCTTAATACCTTGGCATGGTTTCGATGAGATCTTTGATATGAGCGTTTAAAGTGAATATTATGTGACTTGAAGAAGGCATTTCCAGGGTGAAGCAGCAGTCGAGTGAAATTTTTGAGGATATAGATTTTTGATTTTGATGCCTATATAGGCAGTTAAATGTGACTTATGCCCCTGAAACACTTTGGGGATCTAGTCCTCTGCAAGATTGCAGGAGACAGCTCTTGGACTCCTATTGTGCCAGAATACTGCAAATTCTGTATCATACTTTCAGTCTGGGTATGAGGATCAATGTGGCCTTCAGTGACAGCAGTGAAACAGCCTATGAGTTTCCAGCTAGGTTTGATCAAAGGGCATTTGAGTAGTTTGTGCCATCTAAGCTGATGCCTCGGGGACATTGGGACTTACAAATACCTGGCTGAATTAGAGTTGCTTCCTTGTGTTTTTCTTGCAATGCGTGAGCAGTCTGCCACTCTCCTTCTTTCTGTGTCTACTCTGCAGAGCTGTGTACCCAAACCCTTCCTTTTCCTCTAGAGTCTCACAAGAACCAAGCCAGTGTCTTTTGCTATCTCTGTCCTCCCTGTTTTCAAAGCAGACTCAAGGAAATCTAGAAGAATAAGGGAGCCATACACCTCCACACTCTATTTGTTGGTTCATCAAGGACTGTGATTACACCTTGTAAAATATTGTGCTTTCAAATAGTTTTTCAGCCACAAGTCAGATTTACAGGTCTCATGAATTTTACCATGCCCAGAGGTTGTCTTTGGTTTGATTTTATTATTCAAAGAAATTTTTTAGAGTTAAAAAAAAATCAATTCCCTGAAAAAATGTAAATTTCCTGTGAAAATGGCAATGCTGTTTTAAATTTTATTCTTTTTAATTGAAAACACACCTAGAAACACTTTGTTGACAATCTACATCCTTCTGATTCCTCAATCTGTGATTGCCCATCCAAGTATAAGGAAAAATATATATTTGGGAAAATTATTTCACAGGAATGACAAGCCATGCTTGCAGTTGTCAATCTTGCCTTCAACTTACCTTCTCAAAATGCCTCCTAAGAGGGAAGCATTGAGGCATTCTGGTGGGGAAAGACGCCTCTTCACCTCTGCAATGGTCACCTTGTATTTAGAAGTAGAGCTGAGCAGAGACAAGCGACCAGGTACAGAGCAGAACAGGTCAGTGGGATTAACAACACAGGTACCACCTACAAAACAAATGAAGCATTAGAGGCAGAGAAGTCTTGTACTCTGTATTTTGACAAATTCAGTCATGAGGAGCAATTCTGGTGTGTAGTTGGGGTTGGTTTTTGGTGTGTGTGTGTTGTTGTTGTCGTCGTCGTTGTTTTATTTTGTTTTGATATTACACCAGAGCTTTTGAGAAAGATGAATGGACTGAAATTTCAGTTCATTAGAAAAGAAGCATTAGATGACAGAAATTTTACAGTCATAACAGATCATTAGGGCTATCTCATTTGATCTCACACTCAGCAAAAATTATATGTCACCAAAAGCTTCTTGTATCCAGTATGGAAAAAATCCTATGATTTCATCAGATTCAGGGATCACTTGTGATAGTTCACAAAAAAATCAGATATCTACCCAATGACAAATGCTCGTTTTATCTCTCAAAGCAGTACTTAGGATCATAAAGATGTAAGCGTGCTATAGGTTTGCAGGGATTTGCAGGCAGAACAGTTTTTCGCACCTTTGAAATCTTATATACTCCTTCTCAGCACTTCTGCTGGTGTTAATAATCGAGCTTTATTGAGCTATGTCACTTTATCTCAGATTAGTTCTAGCACTGTTCGTTTCTTGAAAGTGGCATTTATTTGGCCTGGGTGTAAAATTGCTGAACGATAACCAAATCTTTCAGTGAAGATGGTGATCAATAACTCCTTGGGCAATATTGAGATTTTACCTACATGCATAAAGCTAATCTGAGAGACAGCAAGAGAGAAAACTTTCTCTGGAGCTGAACCAAGAGGATAGGACAAACTCTTAGAAAAAAATCTTCAGGACTAGCACATATTTTATCTAATATAATACTAAGTGCAAGGTGCTTTTCCTTGATCTATTTTAACCTACCTGACTACAATAAAAAAGAAATCTGTGAAAACAAAAAATCTTATGACTGTATGCACAATTCTTCCCTGGGGAAAAGATGAGAAAAAGAATGAACTGCATATGACAGTGGTATAGCATATCACATAATTTAGTGTGCTATTGTGTGGTACTGCACGGAATTCGGAATTTTTCTGTAAAGATGATAATATAGAGACCTTCGTACAGCAAAATGGCTTTGTGCACCTTTTTTTACATTATAGGAAAAATACTGTTTTATTAAACCTAATAATGTATTTTTTTTTCTTTTCTATGAACACCCTGCTCCCTTTACACTGCAAAAAGAAAAGCTTTATTATTATTAGAACTAGCGTAGAGTAGAGTGGAATAGGAGTAGAAATTCCCTTTATGATAGACCCTAAAATTTATACCCTATCTTCTTACATAAGTAAATCCTCCTAAAATCAAGGTGACCAAATATGTTCTCTCTTAACTAGAGACAGAGGAATATAACTCAAGATGAAGCACATTATTGCTTGCTTGTAAAAGCAAACAGTTCCTAAGTATTTTAGCCCTCAAAAGTATGTTTAAACATTTGCATGGACAACAAATAGCATATCTGGATATAAATCTCAGATGGATGAGATTCTGACTCTGAATAGCCTAATATTTTTGGTCTTTTTCAATTACAGTGTAACCAAGTTGTTAGTGGCCACTTCTCTGATGGGATACAAAGACAAATTACGCATTCAAAAAATACATACAGATGAAGGTCACATATGCACATTTTTGCCCAGCTTTATGTTCCGATGTATGAGCTCAGATGCTCAAAAGCAGAAATCTGCTGCCACATGCCTGAATTTCTTTCTTTTTCTTTCCTTTTTTTTCATATTTGAGGCAAGGCTGCCCAGAAAACTATAAATATTTTCAGTCAACATTTTCAAGCTTCTGGTCTGTAAGGTGCTTTTGAGAAGAGTGTTAACACTGGGTAGATTTGTTTGTTTGGCATCTCTTGCCACACTGATACACAAATATATATACACACATGTACATATACACGTGTCAAGAAAACAGTAGCAATGAGTACATATTTATTTACTTCATTAAGTTTGTAAACTTTATAATCAGTGAGACTGCACTGAAATCAATGTAACATTAAAGTCTATCTCCATGCCAGGTTAAGCCTGTATGTGCTCCATTTATACCAGATAAATAATTGTTCCTTTAATCCAAAAATATGTTATCTTGCAGCTGCTCCTACTCTAGCTAAATTTACTGGAACACTTCCCATTACTACTTAATAAAAGGTTAATTACAACATAAAATATTTAGTAACATCTTGACAAACAATTCCAAGTAAGCCAGGTATTAGTTAAATGTAAAATTAAACAGGGCAAAGTCATTTCCTTTCCAGAAACACGGAAAACAAGTTGCAAATTACAAGAACGTAAAATCTGTTGCATATAATTATTTCACTGTATTAATTATTCATTGACACAGCAACAGAGAGCAGTGTGGTGCTTTCCAGACAAAGCTATGTCCTTGTCTCAAATTGTGTTCAGTTTTCAAGGCAAGACTTTCCTCCCCACAAACACCACCTTGGAGAGAAGAGGGATGATGGTCCTTACACTGAATGAGAAACAAACAAATAAAAAAAAGGAATAGCAATAAAGAAAGGTAAGGTTGGTGGAAATGGAAAGGATAAGTATAATCTCACTTAAAACCACAGGATAAGTATAACCACACTTAAGTATAACCAATCTTGGAGGTTCAGGTGTTATGTTTCCTGCCAAACATGCACTCTTTAATGTGTTCTTGTTTTGTAATAAAGTAGCAGAAATGATGTTCTGAGGAAGTGCAGCTCAACAGAGAGAGGACAAGGTATTTTAGTTCATATTAAGCAGCAATGGCAAGGACGGGTTTTTCCTTCCCATCAATTCAATGCCACTGTAGATGCTGTTAGAAAAGTCAATCACTGCTCAGTCGTTGGGCTGCTCTTGTGATAACAGGGTCTTTGAAAGGTGGGACACCAACAGAAAACAGTTAAAGAAGCAAAGGAAAATGCCTGGAAAAAGGAAATGGATATAAAGCGGTTCACAAGTCTGGCAGCGCAACCCAGACATTCCTATTCCTCTCTGGAGCTTGTACTCTCTTAAGAAAGGCTTACAGGTTAGATTCTGGTGTCAGGACACATATGAAATAGTTACCCTATACGATCAGCCCCATATATAGCCACAATGAGGTAATGTTCCCCCTAGAATACATAAAGAAGGGAGACTGCATGAGTTACTCCCTAATCTATGTTATTGGTCCTACTTTGAGGCTAGGAAAAATAAGATCAGAGCAGGTGGAAGCTGAGATAACCGATACGATGGCCCAGCGGATTTTCTCAGCAATTTACTGCTCTGGGCTCCACCAGACATAGACTTGTGAACTTTAAAGGGGCTCCTTTTAGGACAGCTGATTATTCATGCAAGGAAGTGATTGTGTGGTCTGATCCAGCATCAACTGTTGTCATAAAATGCTGTGTTAGATATGACTATATCCAGGGGTAGTTGTACAGTTCTAGTTGCAAAAATCTAAGGGCACTAGTGAGACAAGATTTAGATGAAGAGGGAATATCTTTTATATTACAACTGATAGATTTGGAGAAAAAAAAGAGAGGAGCTTTCAGGCACACAAACCCTTCTTCAGGGCTTGTCTTTTATCCAGCTCTATTCAATTACTTCTTCTTTCTTCATGACAGAATTTTACCCTCTGATCTGTCATCTTCGTGTTGATTTCAACAAATTTAATTGTTCGAAAGAAGAAGGACAGGAGGAGAAGAGAGACACTTTGTGGAGAAGGAGAAGCAGACCACATCTGAGCGGAAGACCCTGGGCCCAATTCTGCCATATCCTGAATCACTTCAGCTGCAATAAATTCAATGGGGAGGTGGGATTATTGTCAGATGGAATAAGAAAAGACTGTTCATTTTTGCTAGCACTCTTTTGGGGTCTGATTCTCTTCTCTCTGGCTGACTGGCTCAGCCTTGAGCATTGTGTGCACCTTTTGTGAATTGCATGATTTCTTCCTTTCCTAAGCTTAAAACTCACAGAAGTTGCATGATACTGAATGTCAGAAGAATATTTCCCCTTCCTTGTTCCTATCTGCCCATTAAATGACACAAATAAATGCTAAGAAAAGTCAGTGCACACTGATGATGAGTTGAGTAGATGACAGCAATGAGAAGGACAATAGGGCGATACTCTAATCCAACAGCAACACACTCCACTCTTCTCAACGCAGTGAAAATCCCAATAAGTCATGATGCAAAACGGGATTCTGTTTTGATTTGTATAGATGAGCAGAACAACAGGATGGCCAGATATGATTTATTCTCTAAGCTATACGCTTGGACATCTGCTGAAATGCTAGTCCACCGATACCTTTATCACTAAATATTTATCTTCCTATTGTCAAAATATCTATTCTCATACTATTCTTCCTCAAAGTAGGTAAAAATATATTTTATACTTTTCATAATAAGTAATGTTATTATAATAGAGAGAAATTTCCATCAATATCATGGGAACAGGCTTAGACATCAGATATAAACTTTTTTTTAAGTATGTGTAGAACTTTATGTAAGTACACACATACCCACACTATCCAAGGACACTTGTTTGTTAATAGTAACAGCTGTAATATGGGTGATTTGTATTCAAGAAATAGTAGTACCTTTTCCAAAATATTCAGGCATAAATAGAGTGCAATTATTGAAGGAAACAGCATAATTTACTGTTGGCAGTGCTGAGGAGGGGGTGTTTTATTTTCCAGGATATACGTATGTGTGTGTTTTGGTGTACATTATTAAGTATAAGCATGTGTGAGCGCCTAGAGATTAATCTTATATAAAATATTAATAACATGCTATGCTTTTTATTAGTCCATTATTTATATCTACAGGTGCTGTTATTAGGCGTCTACAGCTTATATTCTCTACTCTATTCTGAAATCCTGGCAAGGTTACAATATGTTACAAAACGAAGGCATCAAAATCTGCCCATCTTCAGCTTTTGTGTGTATCTCTAGCAGGTGGCAAATCTAGACCATCAGTTAACTGCATATTTAATCTAATGTTCAGTTCTTACAGGTCTATAAGCTATTTACATTATCTTCAAAATAATGTCAAACAATCAGTAATTAAAGTCTGGAACTAAATATTTAAAATTCTAAAACTCCTGTACTTCAGTTAGGAAAAATATAGATTTATTATTGCTTTTCTTTTACCCCCACTTCTGCTTCCACCTCCCCATTCTTTTGTTTTTTGCTTATGAGTTAAAACTTCCGTCAGGTAACTTGCATCATGTAACTAGCCAAATAAAGCAAATCATTTTGTGGTCATGAACAATTTTAAGAAAAGGTCCTTCAGCACAATAATCACCCAAAGAAAGCACACTAATGTCCATGTGCCCAGGATACATTTAATATATAAACTGGAAGATAAGTGTGGATTACTCGAGTGGGTTTAACATCTCATATAACCTAAGCATGTCTACTCAGTGGGAACAATGAGGAATCAATAGGTTTTAAGACTGCTCACTTAACCACAAAGAGCATTTAAGAGAACTAAGAGTTTAAGTTTAGGCAATGCAAAATATAGGCTGGGAGAAGCCAGAAACTGTGGTGGAAATACAATAATATAAATAACTAGGATCTGGTTTTGGAACTCAACTTTGACGATTGCACTGATGGATGGAAGGAAGGAAGGAAGGAAGGAAGGAAGGAAGGAAGGAAGGAAGGAAGGAAGGAAGGAAGGAAGGAAGGAAGGAAGGGAGGGAGGGAGGAAGGAAGGAAGGAAGGAAAGGAGGAAGGAAGGAAGGAAGGAAGGGAGGAAAATAAAGATCTTTCTTAAATCTCAGCTCTCCACGAGCA
>JAWLRI010000055.1:522729-591362 GCA_034781795.1 Crypturellus tataupa | reverse complement strand
ATACAGAGGCCAAAATGGGAGCTCTCGCAGGACACCAGCATCCCCTAATCTTGCTCGTGAGTGGCACCAGGAGCTAGCGTGGCTGTCATCCAAATGCCTTGAGTGCCTGTGCCTGGTGGTCTGGTGTAATTAGTCTGTGATGGCCCAGGGCTGTACTTGGCATGTTTTGCAGTGGGCTCTGTTTTTGCCTTCCTGTAGGCCAGTTGGAGGTCCTGCTGCCTTTGAGATTGGATGGCCCCCGTATCTATGAGCGTGTGTGTGTACTGCCAGGCTAAAGAAAAAGCTGTTGCAGGACACCAGCATTCCTCATTCACTCTGTTGGGAGCGGCACCTGGAGCTGACGTGATTGTTCTCTTGAGTGCCTTGAATGGCTGTGTCTGGTGGTGTGGGCAGGACCCTCCACCTCTGTGAGAGCGGGAAACTTCGCTCTGTGCTGCCCAAAGCAGAGCAGATCGGCATTCGTCATGAGAAGGATTCCTATTTGACTGACCCTGAGGTTGTTACATGGATGAGAAAGACATAAATACCTGTTGTGGGAGATGTGGTCATCAAATCAGGGCCTGTCAGGAGAGAAAAGAAGAATTGTTAAAAATTACGTGTAAATTGAATTATGGCTTTTGGTTATGGATTACGAGAAGCAGCAGCACAGTCTGGGCTCTCCCCAAATTGTAAGATGGGTTAGTTGTTGCCAAACCTGGGAGATGCCTGTATGTTGGTATTTCAACTCGGTGATCATGCCCTATTCCCTACCATGGTGTTGGCGGAGTATGTGTGCCCATGGCAGAGGCAAAGATGCTAGTGCCATGGACACAGGTTTGGTTTCAGGACTGTTTCTTCCATTAGGGTGAGCCCAATTTGTGCTACTGTGTGCAGGGAAGAAGCTCGCCTTCTCCAGTTGTGCCCAGGTGAGGAGAAGTTGTACGATGATGGCCCCAGAGCTGGTTGGTAGAGTAGGTGGGTTGATTATTTGGGAAAGGAAGGTTTTTCTGTGTATGTGATGAAAGTGTTTGTGGAAGTGTGGGATAGGAGGGGAGTTTGGGAGCACCTGCGCAGACGATGCCAGCGTCTTCCTTGTGGCGGCAGTTGTGGATGCCCAGCCCTTGGTGAGAGCACTGTGCAAGTGACTCCTCATCCCCCGTGCAGGCGAGCTCGTCCAGGAGCACAGGGCCAGCGCCTTCACCAAAGAAGGCTCCTCTGTGGACAGAGATGGCGTCCCCGCAGCCCAGCTGCTTGCACGCCACCGCAGCGTCCCTCAGGTCAAAGCCGTCGTCGCACACGGTGCCCCAGCTGCCGCTGTGGAAGAGCTCGAGGCGCCCCAAGCAGGGGCCATCACCATCTACCAGGCGCAGGGTCATGTCTGGGGAGGCGAAGGGAGAGATGTGGTCATGTGTTGGTCCTCGTGGAGCGGCCTTCGCGGTGACGCTCCTCAACTACCTGGTACCAGTGTTGTTATCTGCTCCGTAGTCACTGTCCCTAGGGAAAGGAAAAGACACACTTCCATCTTTGAGCCTGGGTATGCGCATGACAGAGACCTGCTACCCTGCACGTCTTTCCTTACAGCCGACTTTACAGCACAGATTTGCCTTTAACATTGTGCTTTGTGTGTGGAGGATTGGGCATTCCCCATATAAAAAGGATGGTACTGAATTTGTCCCACTACTTAGAGCATGCAACCCCACCACGAGCCATTCAGGAATATTTGCATGAAGAGAAATACCTGTGATTTCCATCGTCATGGGCTCTGTAGGCACTGTCCCAAGAGAAAAAGCCACACTTTAGTGAGTGATTGGGGTGTTTTGGGTAAGCTAGCAAGGCCTGTGAGGTCAATGCAACATGAAGGTGCAGTGAGGCTGACATTGAAATGGGAGGGAGATATAACTGCCTTCTAGTCACTGTGTTTTGCATTTTTAAGGCCTTCATCATCATTTCAAGCTTCACCATCCCTCCAATACCTGGTATAGACATCTTGTAGGCTGACTGGTGATCTGTTTGCTGCTTATGCATGTGGATCACACTCATGTGTACAAGTGTTTTTATCTGCATATGACCTCTCACAGGATAGTGAACAGTTAAAGCTGATGTGACAGTATTGTAAAGACAATAGTTTAAGCACAGTTTTTCTCTGATGGGACTTTGTCTTCCTTTGTCCACTGCCCAGCATTCCCAAGGGAGTCCTGTGTGACTGGGCCCTGCCATCCCCGTTCTCCTGTGGTGCCACATACACCTGGAAGGATCGGTCACACCATTCCTTCCCCTTTCAGGTTCTCACATATCTCCCTCTTGCAAACAGACCCTACAGGCCCATAGGATTGCTGTGAAACCACAAAATCCTGAGATAAGTCAAGAGTATCACAAAAGACAATCATATTTGCATATTCTTCTGTCAAAATTTCTACCTATTCAGCAATTACAGGAAGGCGATAATTTATATAAAATATACCAGCAGTCTAACTTGACCAGACCTAGTTAAGGAGAACTCACCAGCTGGAATGCGCTCTGTTGTCACCAAGGGAGTTGCTGTGTCTGCAGAAAGAGAAGAAATAGAAAGGTGTGTAGTGCTAGTTGCCCTACTGAGAAAGTTGCATAGGGTTCTTCAATTACTAAGTGAAATAAATGAATTGGGTGGTTTTTGAGAACCATCTGTGTAGGAACAGCATCATGACCAGAAGGGAGCAGGTTGCAAAGCCTTTTTCAAATGTGAGCACCTCAGTCTAGTGACGGCTCATGGTGACATTCACCTACATGGGCAATTTCCAGTTGTGGCTCTGGGACATCCTCTCCAAGAGCGACAGATATGCTGAGATCATGTGCTTAACGCTGCTGGAAATGTATTTTTAAAGACTGATTCTCTGTTGCCGTGTAGGAAATAGCACAAACTGACAGTTATTTCTTTTGAAGGGAATTTTTAGTAAATTCTTCACTTTCCGTTTTTTTCCCATTGCTCTCTCTTCTAAGGCCAAGACATTTTTCAGCAAGCCCCTAGTACTCTTTCTAGGCTCTCTAACTGCACATGACATCTGTGTTCCCAGTCTGAATACAGAGTTTCTGGAGAACTGGAAATTCACTTGAAAGTGCCTTAAGGAAAGTTACTAAAAATAATTTCCTACTAAGTACAAAAAAGGAAATTTGATTTACTAGTAGTCACAGCCTATATTTTATGGAGATATCACCACCGTGATGACAATATGAAATTACAGTTCAAATAGTAATTCTTAGATCTGCATCTGCATTAGCAGCAGACCATTCCCCAGCTGCTATTGCAGTAGACTCTTGCTGTCTGTGAGTCGTGGGGACAGGCCTGCAATTTGTGGCAAGAGCTGCATCCAAACAGCACAGTTTTTTTTACCTGGAGACACTGCCAAATCCTTTCTTCAGGCCATTTGCCACTATAGTGAATACTGGAGCAGTAGCCTGCAACATAGTGGACTATATCAAAGAACCCATTCCTGAATTTGAATGCTGTTTTAGGATGGATAAAGGCTCAGGGCTATTTTTCTGTCAACTGATAATACATGCCACACCCGATGGACATAAATATTGTCCTTTTTCAGGACATGCTGACCTGTGCAAAATATGATCCTTATTCATATAGATAGTTGTGTCCTCCATTCCAAGTGTGTGCAATGGAAGAAAGGATTTCTCCTTTTTTTTTTTTACCATCACTGTTATTTGTGTTGCAGTGCAGTCTAAAGGATGACCACAAATACCTGGAGCCCACCTCTTCCTGCAGTGCCTTACAACCTAAGAGGTATGTTTGTTTCTTGTTCAGATTAATGTCTGATGAACTTCTTGTCCCTTCCTTGTTTATACTCTAGCATAGCAGATGGCTGGCACAGCATCATTTCCCCAGAATAGTAGCACAGATATTTCTACACATCAGGCTTATTTCTGAGGGCTAGGTACTTACAGAACATTCTACACATTTATCTCACTTTCAGAAGGAAAAGCCTTTAGAGATCTGAAGATACAAATTAGTTTTATGGGTCTGGAGTATATTTTTCTTTCAGAGAAAGAAATCACGTACACTGATGACAACATAATTCCGTTATTCTGAGTTTGTAGGCACCATTAAACTGCATCAAGGACACCTGCCTGTGTTACTCCTTGGTAGGTCCATGATTACAATATTTTCATTTTGGGACATTTTGCTGTCACCTGGCAGCCATCTAAAGCCAACTAATGCACATCCATTCAGGAGGGCAATGTTTCCTAGTGGTCTCTTTTCCTTTAATTCCTTTTGCTGATCATGATCAAAGCTCTTTCCATCTGAGTACAATGTTTATCATTTGGTTCTGCAAAAGTTGGCTGTAAAGAAATGTCAGCAGTAGTGTGCTTGGCTCATTTCCCAAGATCAAGGCCTAAACTACTACTAGCCTACCAAATATGATTTCAGAGAGAGAAAAATAACACTGACAAAAGATAAATAGCTAAGCTGTAGATCCAGGTGTTGAGTAGTCACCAGCGATGTGAAAAGCGTTAAAAAGAAGTTTAGTAACAGGACTTTAGCTATCTAAATTTGGATGGGAATAGTGAAAGAGAAGCAGATCAAAAATTTTGTACATGTTTCCACATCTTCACTTAAAATGGTTTTGTTGTGATTTACCTGATATTAAAAACGGCTTATGTTTTTTCTTTATAGTGCTAAAGATTTAGCAGTTAGTTTCTACTGGTAGAAATTAGGGCAGCTAAGTCCTAGACCTTGAATGTGAATATGTTTTTCAAAATAAGGTGTGTGAGTGGAGCAGTAGACAAATTTAATTGTATTTTCTAATGCTGCTGCCATTGATACTGAGTCACAGCTCTGAACTTATAGCTGCATAGATAAGGCTATAGAAGAAAAGCAATTTTAGAAAAGAAATTTCCATTTGCCCTTGGTAATTGTTCATCATATTATGTGGCATCGTGGATTAACAGATGGTGTGAGTGTTAAATAGCCATCCACAGTTGCCATGCCATAATGAACTCCTCAGCCTTTACCACTGAAACTTTGGGACAGGACAGATAGAGTGACAGAAGGAAACACAAGATTTGCATGATCTCTGGAGGACAAGATGAGAATTCAAAATTACTTTCATAAACTGAACAAATGTCACAAATCAGCAAGTTGAAATCCAATAAAGCCAACTGCAATGCACTACTCTTAGGAAGGAGGGAACCAATTCACAAATACAAAATCATCCTTGTAGCTGGCACAGCAGGACCATGCAAAACTGGAAGTAAAGTTGGTGCCATCCAGTCTCAGTCTGCCCTCACAGATGCAAATATGGGAGGTAATTATTCTCCTTGGCACAAAAGAGACCTCAGGTGCTCAGCCAGGAATGTCGCATTTAAGAGGAGTGAGAGAATGGGGAGAGCTTGGATGAAAGAATCAAGAAATATATTAGGCTTGAAAATCAGGAGTTTTGAGGAGCAGTTTAAAGAGGTGAAGTTAGTCTTTATGTAAATTTTCCTTCACTATTTTGAGGAGGATGCTGAAGAAGAGGTTAGCAATTGGTTCCTCCACTCCATGGAGTCTGTACCTCCCTATTCCAGTTGCTGCTACTTCTTGTAATGCAAGAGAGAGTGGGGAAACTGTTTCTGTTCATCCCTTGAAGGTGAAGCAGGACAAATGTGATACTGGGTGAGCAGGAGAGAGATATCCTGGCCCCCAAGTGATCCAAGGCACGCTGTGTATCTGACAGCTCCTACCTCCGTTCAGTAGCTCTGTAGTTGTTGTTGGCTTGCTACCCGCTGTGGCAGGGGCAGATGTGACCAAGTAATCCATTTCTGTGATAAAATAATCTGTGACAGCTGTGAGGAGAAAAAGCAATAGGAGCAATGAGCAATAAATGATCAAATGTGAATAAGAGCCACAATTGAAGAGTTCATTAAAATGATTAGATTTCCCATTTTGGTGGAACAGTGAGAAAATGCAAGAAGTCTCATTTCAGAGAACAAATGTGGAATCACTTGTAAATTTACCTCAGTCTTCATCACCACATAATAGTGCACCACCCATAACAGAAGTACACCACATAATAGTATGAAATATCATAATAAATAAATAATCAAAGCTTCCATTTTCAAGCAACATTAGTTACTTTAAAATGTTGGATTGAAATACTGTTTTTTACCCTTCTTGACTTCAATTTTATTTCTATTGGATATTATTTTGTCATGACCGTTCTTACGTTCTTGAGCAGTTGTGGAAGGGATTGCTGGAACTGATGTACCACTGTCTCCTGTAAGTGGGGAGGTAGAAACCAGTGATCCTGCTGTGCTTTCAGAAGCTGTGAGAAGACAGAAAAATAGGAAATTGGATGTTGTTGGGTTAAATAAGGGATTGTTCTTTCTCACAATGTTTGATTTGTAGTTGCCTCCCCTGAATTTGTTACAGATTTGCATGGTCACATCAACTTAATTGAGCCAAGAAAACAATATTAACAGCATATTTGTAATAGATAGCACTTGCAGAATTGCTGTACTTACTTTTATAAACTGTGGTTGGGCTTTCAGAAACGGATATGCCATTTTCCTCTGTGGTGACAGTGGGTACAAAAGATGTATCTGAGGCCAAAAAAGAGTTGAGGAAAGAAAGAGAAGGGGGGAGAGAGAGAGGCAGCAATTAGGAGTGAACATGAAAACTGAAATCTTGACTAAAGAAAGTAGATTTGGGCTTTCTGGGAAAATGAGTCAGTGTACTAGCCCTTAATCTTTACTGAAAAAAAACTATCACCTTCATTTAATACTAAATAACAAAGACAGTAGATACCTGTGTACCTGTGTTATTTCCTGCTGCATCCCTTTACTACCAAAGGTTCAGTACTTCTGTCTTGTATTACTCAACATTTTCTCATGTGTCATATACGGTTTGGGGTTTTGCTTACCTTTATATGCAGAAGTCTGGAGTTCTGTGGCAGTTGTCATAATTCTCTCTGTTCTCCTAAGTGTTGATGCAGAAATTGAGCTTGTGGTCCTCTCTGAGGATGCTGGAAGGTACAGGAAATAAATTATTAGAGAACTATAAGAATGGTCGTGAGAACTGAGACACGATTGAAATAACTTAAATGTCAGGTTTGTGAACCGTTGGTTAACGCACCAGCTCCTAAATTTTGTAGATCAAGACCTCTAACTTGAAGTAAATGATTAATGCCAGAGCTAGATGAACTTTGGAAATATTTGCCAGTGATACTATCAATGCATAAATAGATGTGCAAAATAGGCTGCAAAAGCTTAATGAGCTTTGATGTTCATAACTATCTACCCACTATCTACTTCACAAATTAGCATAAACTGGCTTGTTTAATACTTTCCCATCAGAAAGGTGTGTGTGGGGTAAAGATTTCTAGTAAAGCTGGTGGGGAAAATAAGCGTGCTATCTACCTGCTTTGCTTTTGGTGCTATTCCACATGCCTACTGAGGAGTTGACTAAGAGGTCATGCAGTGTCTAATGAGGGATGTTCTAAACCATCATTAGAACAATCGGATTCAGCAGGACTCTAGGGCATGGCTGTTGTGAACTGCATTTCTATAATCATTCAAAATTGTGATTTAGCAGATGGATGTGGAATTGCATCCCAAATTTAGGATGTGGAAGAATGAATGACATAATTTCTTGACACTATGTGAAGTGCTGGGTACTTTTAGAATAACATAAACTAACAGATATGAGGAAAATTGAAAGTTCTACATGAAAAATGCTACATCCATAGATAAGAGTCTCAAGCTGTTCTGAGTCTTGCCTCTTGCTTTGCTTTATTCCTTGTGATACATTAATCTTGGTTTTATTTGCCAGTAAATTTAATGGAGAAGATACCTGTTCGTATTTCTATCCGCAACCATGAGTGATAGTGTAGCTACAAACATATTTTCACAGAATCACAGAATCACAGACTGGTTAAGGTTGGAAGGGACCTCTAGAGATCATCTAGTCCATCCCCTGCTCCAGCAGGGACACCCAGAGCACGGGGCACAGGGTGGTATCCAGGCGGTTTGAAGATCTCCAGAGAAGGAGACTCCACAGCCTCTCTGGACAGCCTGTGCCAGGGCCCTGTCACCTTCACAGGAAAGAAGTTCCTCCTCACATGGAGGTGGAACTTCCCGTGTTTCAATCTGTACCCATCACCCCTTGTCCTGTCACTTTCATTTTCCTTTAAGATTATTAGAGCCTGATATTTGAAAAAGATAAATCTGACATAACTCCATGACTCTTCCTTTTAAGATCATTCTCATTTAGTATTGCCTATTTAAAAAAAATTCTGGAATGCCATTTTTTTCTTTGAACAAAATTATATAAGTACTTCTTACATTTTCTTAGATGACACTTATAATTTTAGATTGCTATTTGCCTGCATACACTGTAGTCTATAATCTTAAAATATGTTCCCCCTCAACTGAGGTTTTGGTTAAAAAATAATACTGTGGATTTTGCAGAGAGGTAGAGTAATATCATGTCTTACTGATACGAATCAAAAATGTTTCCCTCCACCAAACTAGCACTTTAAATGAAATTATTGGATTTTGGTGCAGAACGAGGGGAGTGGTTCACCTGAAGTGGAAGTGAGGACTGTGCTTAGTGCTTAGGTTCCCTATCATCTAATGCCAGAGAGCAGAACAGGCCTGGAGATTTTATTATGCTCTTCATTATAAGTAGATCAAGGTGTGAAGGAATAGGGATTGAACTATTGGTCTTATGGTGGGGACTGGTAAATCAGTTTATTACTCAGTTTCTCTCAATTTTATTTACCTGCAGTACTTTCAGTAATGAAAGGTGTAGTAGATGTTTCTTCCTTGTTTGATGAGGTGGAGACTGTCCAAGCTGGTAGGGACATGAAACAAAAGTCATTAAAACTGAAAGGCAACAGGTTAGGGGTACTAAAATGTGTTTTCTCATTCCAGACTTAAGTGATTTAGAGAACCAGCCTTTCACTTCTGGGTTACATGTGAGTGAAACCAGCATTTTAGTGCCCATTTCTTCACTATATATTGATGAATAATATTATTTCTCATTAGTTCAAGGCTTTGAAATTCCAGGAAACATGAACAATGTCCATACTTTAACATTTCCAGTGGTGTTATCATTATTTCATGAACACACAGGTGGAAAAAAACAGGAGTCAATCTTGTACCTGGAGTGTTAGGATCATTTTATGTTTTCCGTAATTATTAGTAGTGAATATCAAATGTAGGTTCTATGAGTGATTGAAACAACAGAAATAATGTTATGATGGGTAAATAACTAGTAATGAGGAGAAATTAGGAAGATACGTCTTTCCAGAATACCATCTACCAGAGCAGAAATCACATTATTTCTGAGTTAAAAAATAGTGTTTAAGCATTTGGGGAGACAGTGAAGTACTACTGAGATGCCCTCTCAGAAGTCCTGACTTACTTGGTGGTGCAGTTGTGGAGTGTGCCGCATCTGTGAATGTGGAAAAAAAAAGCAAACCTTAGCTTTTATTCTGCAGTTATTATTATCACTTCAAAACAGGCTACTTCTATCTATATGTTTTTTGATTTTAATTATGTTTATCACAAATGTATTTATTTTTACTTCAACACACCTACCTCACCACTTCTGGATGAATTTTTATTTCCTCTTAATTGATAATTTCTCATCATAGAAACAACCTCTAACTAGCTGCTGCCCGAATTAGTCCTGCATTACCTTCTTCTCATACACTTCATACTAAGTGCTTGCAACAACCATTCCTGGCATTTTGTACTGGACATGCATTTTCTCCTTCAGCACTAGTCTAGTCCGTGTACTAAGGGTGTCTGCATGCACACAGTTCAGCTCTAGCCCAAGATAGGCAGGTCCCATGCTGATATTCTCATATCTACGGTCAATAAGAAAATCTGAAGAGATTTTTAAGAGGAAAGTGTTTTTTTTTACCTGAACAGATGACACTGACGTCTTCATTGTGTCTGCAGTTGTTTTCATGCCAGAGGAGATGCTTGCAATCCCACAGGTAAGATTCCTCTCCTGTACACTCCACATCATCCAGGAGGATGTTTCCTTCACCAGGGCCAAAGAAAGACCACCCCAGGACAGAAATGGGTTGGCCACAATCCAGTTGTCTGCATACAACCTTGGCATTGTTCATATCAAAGAAATCATCACAGACTGTGCCCCATTCTCCTTTGTAGTAAACTTCAACCCTTCCAGCACATCTGTCTCCTCCATGTGCCAGTCGCAGTTGTGGCTGATCTTCTGAAACCAAAGCACAGATTGTCAGGTAAAGATCTGGTTTGTTCATTCCCAAGATATCTAAACCTCAGGGTGGTTAATTTGGCTCATATGCAGTGTCTCGTTCACATGGCTGTACTGCTTGCCTGACCTGATCTATCACATTAGTGTATCATTGGCTGTGCTGGGAAGATAACCAGCTCATCTGGAGCTTTTCCCATGCACCTCTGACAAACGGCCAGGCGTTTTCACACTCTTGTGCATGTCCTACCCTCTCACCTGTGCTTCAGGTCTGAAATCCATTCTGAAAATTTCTTACCTGCCGACTTTAGATCCAAGTTGCCTCCACCTTTCCCGTCTCCTGCTGACAGCCACCACACTCCACTTGCTGTGGCAGATAAGAAAGTGTGTTAGCACTGATGGAACACATTATGCAGCTCTAGGTGTGTAGTGTGGTTTTGCTGTGAGGTGATACCCTGTAAGGGCTGATAAAGAGTTTTTACAGTGTATGTTTACCTGAGGTGTTTTCGAAGCCATCCAACAGTTTCCCCCGTGGCAAATGATTTCACGGATCACAATTTGTATTTAATCAGAATCGGAATCTGGATCAGGATCTTATTGCTCAAGTGAACACCTTATATATTAACACAATGTCTACTAGAGCCAATCAGCTTTGGATTCGTGGCCTTGCAGGTGCCAGTAATCAGCTGATGTTGTGCTGTCTCCAACTACTCTCTGAAGTGAGTTTCGCATGGTAAGAACAAAGGGAGGACCAGTCTGCACTGGTCCTTCATGGTCATGGGAGAGTGCAGTTCTGTCTCGAGCTATACTGTCTCCCACAGGACACATCACACAGTTCTAGGTACGCCGTGTGGTCTTGCTGTGAGCTGATATCCTGTAATGGCTAATACAGGGTTTTTACAGTTTATGTTGATATGTGAGGTGTTTTCAAAGCCAACCCACAGTTCTTCCCCCTATCTGGAGGAACAGGCTTATTCTCTTACAATTCAGTGAAGGAAGAGTGGAGAGGTGCCCATTTCATGGCAGCACCAAGAACAAAGAGTTTTGATCCCCCAAATCCTCACACACGTTCTTTGCCTCTAGTGAAGATGTGGACCTCTGTGACCTGGGTGTTGGCAATTTCTGGTGGGCACTAGGAAAGCTTATTTACCTTTTCCAGGTGTTATTACTACAGTAGCAGAAGCCTCCTCATTACTCTGCCCAGATTGTGACAATTGACAGCTTAGCTTGTTGACTTAAACCATGGTGTTTTCAAATGCCTGCTACTTGCATAGCACCCTCTGTGTTTACCAAGTCACCTAATGACAGCCCTTACTCTATACACTGCTTAAGATATTCCAGAATGTGAGAGTAAACCATACCCCGATTTTACTACATATCTGCAGGGCAACTCTTCCATTAACAGTCTATGTATTTCCTGCTAGTTCTGTCAAGTTTAGGGAATAACAGGTAAACTGCTGTACCCTCCCAGGGAATTTGCTTCCTCATCTGCAGTGAAACCATTGAGAATATGCAGTACCTCCCTTTAGTTATTCCCACAAAAATCAGTAAAACTCTAGTACGTTGCATCCTGAAGAAAAGAATCTTGGACCTCTATTTCCACTGCTTCTCCTGGTGCAATTGCAAACATACAGAAATATAAACTGGGCACTGCAAGGTGTATGAATTTTTAAAATTGCTGAGCGAGCTTCACCAGTCACAGAGGATCACAGTTGAGGTTGGAATGGAGCTGTGGAGCTCATCTAGTCCAACCTCCTTGCTCAAGCAGGGTCACCTAGAGCAGGTCGCACAGGTGGGTGTTCAGTATCTCCAGAGAAGGAGACTCCATACCCCTTTGGGCAACCCGTGCCAGTGAAACACACTTCTGAAACAGGTTACAAACACATGGTTTCGTTGGAGACCTGTTGATAGTCCTTAGATATCTACCTTTGTCAATCTGGCCTTACAAAGATTCAATGAAAAGGAATTTAAATTAAGCTGCTAGGAATCAATGTTTTTAAATGGCAAGTTTTAAAAGCGTTATCCTTGCCTTTCCAGAAATACTGTGTTCTCAAAAACTGTGTCTAATTCAATCATGAAAATCAGAAGAAATCATTTTATTGGCTCTGGATCTGGTGTGGTTTACTCAAGTCAAATCAAAGACAAAAGTGAACCTACTAGATAAGAACAAAGGTCATAAAGTTACTGCAGTGTTGAGATTTGACTGCTTTCTTGAAACACAGTTTAGACCTCTGATAGGCTTAGTTCTGGGTTGCCTTTGCTCACTTATAAACAATTCAATATAGCCAACCATTGTATCTACATGCTATAAATCTATCTCTTCTTGTAAGGGGATTTGCAAACCTTTATTAGTATGCTGGTTAATAGAAATCAAAATATTTTATTCAAATCAGCAAGATTATAGAGAAGGTTTGGGGTTATTTTTGTCTGAAGTTTAAAGTTGGATCTCAAGTCTCTGCAGAGATTTGAGTTTGCAACGTACATTTCTATCCAAGTCTGTCAGACTTTTCATTGTTTTTCCCCTCTCTCTTTTTATCATTAATTGTACAGTATAGAAGAAATTGCAAACTAAAATAATATAAGAATACTTAGAAAAGTCACAGGAAATGCCATTCTTCATCATTTCTAATTTTAAAATGTAACCTGTAGGTTTGCTGAATCTTTGCTCCAGATGACAAAATAAACTAACCATTTAATTGTATAAAAAGGATCAACAATATTTTAAGCTACTCTGTATAATTCTACCTGTAACTTTTCCCTGCAAGCATGAAAAATTATCAGACGGTACCTGGTTCATATAGAAGAGAATTACTTAACAGAAGCATCCAGGTGAGACTCAAGGGAAGGTCCATCTTCCACAGGGCTCTTGGTTCTGTGAAACAAATGCAGTTTCAGAATTTATATTAGATGACTTGTAGTGTTGGTGTGCAATTTGATCTTTCTTGTTGAACTTCCAGATTAATGCCAAGAAAGTGATTTACTGCATGTTTTCATTTCACAGTGTTCATCCATACATCCGGATAAGTAGATCCAGCTCATACCACTGTTCCGGCCTCATTACAAGGTCTTCCCAAACACCCCTGGACATCTTTGTAACCATACGTGATGATGTGGTTGTTCCAGGAAGCAGCGGTTTACTTTTGGAGATGACATTGTAGGGTAAGGATTCTCATGCCATCAGTTAAGTCTATTCCCAAATTCCCATTGTGCTAAAACAGATGAAATTAGCATAAGAAGCATATCAAAAGAAGGTCAGCGTCTTAAAACTTTAAAGAAGGTCTCAGCCAAGCTCTTTCTGTCTGCTGGAGACTATTCCTATAGAAAGCAGTTTCTAAGCTTTTTGAGATTTCTCTTGTTTAACCTGGGGCTAGATCCCTCCAGCATACTCCTGATCTGAAATTATTTCTTTTTCACTTTCAGCCTCTAGAGCAATGAAATAGCTGTAAGATATGTCGTAACAAATTATGGTAAAGGCATGGAAGGAAGAACTTTTTGGGGGATAAATAGCCAAAACTGCTGAACTACAGCAACTGAAGAAGTGGATGCAGGATTGGGCTGGATGGTGACAAATTAAGCTAAATCATGCAAGTCATTGGGCCTTTGCCATCAGGATATTAAGGAGAGAAGGGCAGGATGAGCTGCTGTGGCCCTCAACCTGGGAAATACAAATATACAACCTGTATAAATATGAATTAGCAAAGGAGTAGAAGAAACCCCAAAAGCCAGCATGAAGAATAAATATGCAACACACTGTGCTGGAGACTATTTTCTACCTCCTCTCTTCATAGTGTTTTTTCAGATTACATGGCTTGCATCAAAACAGGAGATCCTACCTAAAAACCCCATGTCTATACAGACGGAAATGAACTGCCCCTAATGGAGCCATGAATCTAGAAGGATCCTTCCAACCACATGGTTTTCTCCCTGGCATGAGGTTGCCTCTGACATTACTGATTTAAAAATGAACGTCAATTCCTTCTTTCCATAAATGCTTTTCATATTTTCTCAGCACACCGTGACGTGTAATATCTATCTAAATTTCCATGCACTTACCTTCCCAATACCTTCTTGAGCAAAACAGTCGTGCCAGTTATTTAAATACTGCTAATTCTCTCTGCGTGGATTATTTGGATTCAGTGTTATTTCCTGAAGTGACTAATAGATTTATGATATATTTTTATTGATATTTCTATCCAAATACCTCTAAGCGAGGCACAAACAGTACATATATAAGGAATTTATTTCCTGACAGTAAACTCTTTTATAAAAATATTTTTACTTTTCAGTGAAGATGAAATTTCAGAGCCAAGCCACAACTCAAACTGAAGTGTCATGAAATTCTTTCTGTCTTGCAATTGGACCAAATCTAAGAGCCCTGATTTAAAGATTTGGATCTGAACATAGATCCAAGACACAGAAGCTGATATCTGTGTGCCACTTGAGTGAATCCTATACCCATGTTACCACCAGCAAATGCCAAGCTGCTCCTTTGGCTGGCTCTGGACTTTCCATGATATTCTGTCTAAGAAAAGGAGAGCATGTGACTGACTGACCTGTAAATACTTTGGTCTTGTGATTCAGGCGAAGCAATTTGCAATGTCCAAGAGAACCTGCAGCTGTAGCATGGTGAATGGACAGGGGTTGGTATCACACTGTTGGACTGCAAGACTCTGGTGTACGTATAAAATAAGCAGTGACATTTCAGAGCATCTCTACCTGGAGCCCAGATACAGCGATAGCAAGATAGAGGGAGCTACAGACTCCTAGCTAACATATATCTACTCTTTGTAAAATATAGGGCTGAATACAAATAATCTTGTATTTGAATAAGGTCAAAGTTAGCTTTTTCCAGCATTCCTTAATCTCTCTGATAATAAATGTCCTGAAGAAGTCATTCATCTCAACAGGCATATAGAGGACTGAAGACTCCACTACGCAGCTCTTCCCAGTGAGTTTGGAGCTCTGTGCAGGCCCCATGAATGTTACAGCAGGGGTAGAAGAACTGATCCTCTAATCCTTGATGACAGGTGACAAAGAATGGCAAGTTCCACAGGAAACATTGCAACTCTTGTTACAGACATTGAGGCACCGTTGAAAAGGAGATAGGAACTCATCAGTGCAAAGCTAAGTGAACATATTAATCCCGTGTTGAAGGAAATGCTAGAGATGACAGTAGGGCTGACCTTTGTGGTCTTGGCATAGTGATATTCTTGTTTCCTAGAACATCTTCTTAGAGAAATCTGTTAAAATTTACTCCTAGAAAACAAATAGCATTTGCCTGTGTTGAAATAGCTTTATGCAATAGTTTGGGTGTTAGGCTTCCCTCACAGAGTGCTGGGATTGATCTGCTCTGCCCTGATAAAACTACTCCTGCCTGGCAGGTGTTTTCCAACTATTTCAAATTAAGTATGAATTCCAGAATTTCATATTAGGAAATATAGCATCTGAATACTGGGGTGGATAGAATATATATATAGTATGAGCTACGATGTGATGCATGCACAGAGGTATATGTGTTTGCATATGGGGTGTATGGGACACGTTGTACTAAAGTGCAATTTCTCAGTGAAATTACGTTGTTCTGCAGCTATGATGGGGCAGCTTCCCCACTGGCGACATTTTCAAACAAAGGTAAGGTGGAGCTTGCCACATACATTTAAATATCCAGTTCTCATGGAAAGCAGTAGTGTTGCTCTCCCCAAGGATCTGGATTTTACAGTTCACATGACTAAAAGGTGTTCTGGAGGCTGCTACCACCGGAGGGCAGCAAGACACTGTCCTTGCAGAGTGAGCACATTTTCAGGGAAGATAATCTTAACAACATAGTACTATTTTAGGCTCCATAAAGAGGCCTCCGTTTTAGATAAATATCCGAAAAAGCAAGCAGAGATCAAATAAGCATCTATGCATAACAGGCAAACAAACAGCAGGACAACAGCTTCCATTCCTCACTCGTCTCCTGCCAAGGTTCAAGATTATTCTCTGCTCAGTAGAGACAAATGAAGCTCATGGGAAACTGTGGCCCCTCTGAGACATCCACCTGTTTCAACTTCCCTTCCAGCTCTTCATTTGTTATAGCTTAATAAGGATATAATCCATGACACCTGATAAACCTCATAATTGATTTGATGAGGAATTTTATTAAAATGTCTCTGAAGGAACTATAAACTGTGTACTAACCACATTTCTTCCGTACATGCATTTCTCCTACAAACACTTCTTTGTACTTCTTCCTTGAAACAGAACAAAATGCCAGTGTGTGAACCCACAAAACGGTGCACTTTTGTTTCTCACTACAGTAACGTTCTTGTTGATATTTCTTGATGCAAACATCAGTCTTTATGAAAAATGTCAGTTCTCAACCTTAGAAAAACACAGGTCTGATTCTTGCTTTGGTCATATTAGTAACTTTGAGTTTGCTCAAGTACTGTACATTATGCACAACCCAACAACAGTGAAACTGGCCAAATTAGCCAAAAGGCACATTCTAAAACTTACACAAAACTGTCAGGTACTAGATGTTATTTTGAATCAGCCTGGGGCCTTGATGAACGGGTAAACCCCTGACCCAGCATTGCTCCTAGCTGTATTTGAGCAAGAAATAGCAAGAAAATAGAGTGTGATTTATGTTTCATTGGATATTACTCTGAGGAGAGATATAATGAAAGATTGCACGGCCTGTAAATACACTTACCACTCTTTTGAAAACATTTTCTATGTAACAAATCATTGGTTTTATGCTGACCAATGTCAAATCCCATTCCCATCAATATGGTAGGAACCACATCTGCTGTCCTGCTGTGGCTATGGTGTTCACAGTGCAATGCAGGCAGCTTTCAGACAGTCAGCATCTATTTTCACGGCTCTTTTAATGGGAACATTGCCCTGCAATAGACTTCCTAAGACACCATTTGTAATATCAACTGCACAGATCTTTTTGTATCTGTTTGCAGCTGCGTATTAAACCAAAAATGTTTTTTTGCCCTCTTAATCTCTTAGAGATTCTACAGTCTCTCTGTGCTGACAGTAAAAGATCTAGTTTTCTTCCAGCCTAAACTCTCTCGTGCTTTATGTGCTGATCCACTCTTGAACCAGTATCGTCTTTTACCTAAAATAGCATTTCTCACTCCTCAGTGTTTACAATTTTTGTGCACTTCTGAACTTTTCTGGGAACGTTTGTGGATATTCTGGGAACATTTCTGGGAATCCTGACTGCTCTGAGGGGATTTATGGGCTTATAAAAATAAAGCGGGAAAAGATGCAATAGGAAAACTGGGCAAGCAGGGGAGCCAAAGACTATGTTTTTTTTTCCACATTCCCCAAGTGAAAAAGTCCCTGCTTCCCTCAGGAATAGCAGGCATTACCTGATACCAACAGTGCCTGCTTCTGTGCATGTGTGAGCTTAGCAAGCAGATGGGTGCATTGCTCTGCGTGTGGCAAAGGATGAGGAGAAGGTGTTGCACAGCTCTGAGGTGTGCTTTGCTTTGCTTTGCATTCCGAATGCAATGATCTGTTGAGATTTGAAGACCCTAGACACATGTTCTGTCTAGTTCTAGCTCCTGTGAAGGCTCATGATTTCGTATTTTCACTGCTGCTGTTACCCAGGCTAGCTGTGTGCATCTCATATGGTAGCGTGTACTACCCTCATATTCATCACTGAGCTGATGACAAATTCTTACTTATAATTAGGATATATATTCTCTCAATTCTTTCCTTTTTTTCAGTTCTTTCTCTCCGACAGCCATTCAACCAGATTTAATCCCACAAGATCTCAAGTGCGCGTATAATTGCGCACTTAAGAACAAACCAAACAAACCTACATAGTAATGTGACCTTCAAACAGATTCCTAACATTTATGGTCAGTCTACTGGTAAAACAGAGAGGAAACCTTACAAATGAAGTCATCCTCTGTGAACAAAATTGAATATTGAGTATTTGAGTACAGCTCCCTATTCCCAGAGGTGTATTGGCTTGGTACAAGGTCATCACCTAGTCCCTGAGAGCCCATTCCCACCCCGTGGGGGAAAGTCCTGGTCAGAGATGATGGCTATGCCAATGTAAATGGTATCAGTGGACTTGGCTCTGCACACAATACGCTTCATCCTGTTACCTAGCTAACTTAATTGACTAAGACTTTAGGTCAACACAGGTTGCTTATCTTGGCATGTGCTCTATTCTGGCAGATTATCCTGCTTTAGCCTTTACATGGACAATAGTGTTCTCTTAATAAAGAGGTTTTTCTCAGCTTCCAGCAAATCCCTTTGATCTCCACAGGGGTCATGGAAGGTATCATCGGTTCCAGTGATTGCCTCCTGTGTCCTTTAGCTTTTGTTATTAAGAAAACAGAAGTGGCCTTCTAGTGCAGCACATGTGCCCATTGGGAGCGCCAGGGAGTGACCAGCACCCCCTTTTTAACTTCTTTTATTTAGAATCTGATAGTAAAATCAATGAAATAAGATATAAGGATTAGTGAGTGAAGCACACAACCTACCCAAATGCTGACTTTATCAAAGTTTGATTCAGTCTAATGATAATGTCCAGGTATGAAAGCTGGATTTCTATCTAGGCCTTGATCTCTTGAGGCTTTGGGGAGACCTGAAATGAGTGATTTCAGAGGATTTGAATTCTGAGCCTCTCCGAGCATGACTAATGGATACATAACCAATTTAAAAGCACACAAAGACAAAACAAAAGAAAAAGATAGTACATAAATGGCCCAAACCCAACCCAGTTAACTCCCAAATTAAAGTCATCAAAGCTCAAATCACTGAAGAAGAGAGATGAGTACCATAAGTCAGCGTTTCCACAGACCTAATTCATTTACTCCTTCTGACCACTCCTTCTCAGGAAGTTGATGGTATTTGGTAAAGGGAAAAAAAAAATGATGAGGGAAGCTCACAGATACTTTGCTGGAGAAAATACCTGCCCAAGAGCTTAACCCAAGGGTTTTTTGGGTAACAACAGTGGCAAAATAATCCCTACTTGTGATCCTTACTAGAGTAAGTGATTACTCTAGTGACCACCCAATAGTTCTTCTAAAGATCCAAAGAATTGGTGGTAAAGAGCACTCTCCTGTATGCAAACTACCAGACAGGAGCAGAACAGGGACATCAACATGTGCCAGGCTCCAGGAGCTGCTGCAGACCAACTGTCAGGCACTTTGGTCATGGAACCGCACTTGGCCCTGCACTTGGCACTGCCCCGGTCAGACTTAGAGGTGCAAAGGGCTGGAGCTTTGATTTCCTTTAGGAATCCAGGCAGTGTTCTTCTGGGGCATGTGAAAGATAGAGATGCAAAGCTGCATCAGATTTTGATATATACTTATTGGAAATGATAAAGAGTACTACCTTTGTTTCAGTAGTTACTAATGAAAAATGATGGCATGAATAATTAACAACATGAGGCAGACAAAATTTCATTGTGATATCTGATTACCATGAAGGAAGATAACAGGATTAAACTGGAAAACAATATGCTTTAACACGTGCTAAATGAGACTGTCTGGGGAACGAACCACAAATGTGGGCTGTGCCCGAGAGAGATTCCTCTGTTGTGAGTTATGTGCGATGCAGAAAGCAGCCAGGGAAAACCATGGACTTGTCTGCTTTTGTAAGAGGAAAACTAGGGAGCACATGGAGCCCAACTACTGGTTCAAATCCAGCTTCCCTTTTCTCTCTCCATCTTCAGAAAGTGTGTTTTTCTCATCGGGATAAACGTAATGCAGACTCTGCAGAAAGACAAGACAAATAATAATTTACACCTCACCATTCTGGCTGTCTCCGGAGAACAAAGTCAGCCAAATCTCACTTTGGCAGTATTGTAAAGACAATTAGTAGATAAAACGAGCAGTAAGAATCAATTAAGCTAACTACATCATTTCATTAGTAAAGCTTTCTTCCTTGCGTAAGTCCTTGTCGGCTTGGATATAAGAGGAAAAAAAATGCATGTAAAAGAGATAGGCAAATCTTTTTTGTCTGTGCACTGATTTTTTTTTTTTTTTCACGGCATAGGCCATGCAAACATACATGCAAATGTAGAGGATTCATTTTTCATGACTCTGGTAGTACCTGGTAATAAATAGCACCTATCCTGTAAGTGATCTAGAAAGAACTTTTCCTTCCTATAATATTTTCCTATCCATATTCTAGTTACAAATCATTGCAGCTCTTCAACTAAAATAAAGACACTGTTGGAGGCTGCGTCCATGCCCGTCACACTGGATGTCAACCAAGGGAATATTCCCAGAGCCTTTCCCAAGACGGGCATTCCCCGGGGTGAAGTGGTGGTGAAAACTCACACTGTCCACCCACAGCTTCCATCCATCAGTCTCAGGGACATGTCTGTTAAAAGGAGGAGATCTGACTTAATCGGGACACTGTGGGCTGCTAATACAGAGTCTTCATGCTGAAAGAAGAGAGGAGAGCAGTAAGCATTGTCATGCAGTGGAAAATCTTTATTACTCATTTGTAATATCAGCACATCATTTAATACATGATATAAAGCCTGTGCTTTAGAAGGGTGTGAAAAACATTGACAACTAACCCAAATCCATGTATTAAAGTGAAATGTGCTTAACTTATACCCATGATAAACTTTCTACTAGATAGATACAATTGTAATCAGCTTTAATTTCAGTCTAGGTGAATGCCAGATTATTTCCAAGAAAGTAGAGAGGATTAAAGCACAAGGTTAAGAGATTTCCAACGGAATGCACATAAGGGAGAGTACTGGAGGAGTGATTTATCATTAGAAATGTGTATTATATATTTTATTTTCTAAAGGCTGTTTTTACTTGAGAAAACACTGCCACTGTCTAATGTAAAAGGACTTAAGGACAGCAGTTCAGGCTTGGATTGGAGTCTCTGGAGGATCCTTGGTCCCGGTGCAACATTGCCGTGGCTCCATGGCTGAAGAGTTCTTATTTCTTCAGGTTCAGGGATGAGTGATATGGAGAGAAGGAGTAACACTGCCCACACCACTTCTCCGAGGAGCTGCGCTCTTCAGGAAAGGAGATTGTCTGGGATGTAGAATGGATCACGAGTATTTCTGCATTGGAGGAGGCCTCGCGTCTCTTTTTTCATCCCACAGCCAACAAATATCTTACATCAATGAAGAGTTTGTCTCAGAGCTTTTTTTACCACATACATTAATAGTAGTAGATTCTTTAAAGAGAAATGAATAGAAACAGATTATCTCTCGCTACTGGAACTAAAGATCAAAGACCTGAGTCACAAAATACACAGCCTTGTGAACTGCAGGTAATCTACAGGAGGAATCACTGATATTTTGAGTTCATTATAGATTATCATTGGAAAAAGGCTTTCTTCATTATTTCTCATTGCAAAGCCTCACAGGGATTCGGGGGTCTGTAACACGAAGATGCCTGCTAAGATTTCTTGTAGATGTCTCAGTGATTTGCAAGCCTTAAAGATAATGTACATCTTCATTCTGCAACCCTGTAAGAATGATCAAAGAGAAAAGCAGTGATTTGAGCTGGCAAATAGGTATGATATTCATATTTTATAAGTCTCTAATAGCACGCAAAAGTGAAACAATAACATATTCTGTATGATCAGGTCAATTCCTAGTGATATCTGACATACTTTAACTGCCGCTTACAGGAAATTCTTGAAATGAAGAAAATAAAGCTGAAAGTAACCGAGTGGACAACACTGGCATCTTCGTTGTGGCCACAATTATGCTTCAACCATCTGCTGTGGGCTCATTCCCACTGCACTGCACATGGTCTAGGACAATGACTCCAGAGCCTTCCCCAAAGGCTCTGAGCCTGGTGCTGAGGTGGCATACTAACATCCAAACTGTTTGCAAATGACCTGAGCATTGCTGATACCCCAGAGATCATCACAGACCATTCCCCAGAGTCCTCTGTAATAAATTTCAACACGTCCCTCTCATCTATTGCCTCCATTCTCCAGCTGCAGTAGTATTTCTAGCAGACAGAGCAATTACAATTCTCACTTAAGGAGAAAACTGAACGTAGCACAAATTCTAACCTTGCACTTGTGCCCAGTGAAGGTCTTTATTACAAAATGGACATGAATCAAGAAAAAAATATTCTGCAAAGAGAGTCTTTCACACAGCCTGACTATTGCATTTGGAGCAGGCAGACAGCTCTCTGATACTATATGGCACTTAAGTCATAAGTAAACAGCGAGAACGGATTTTGTGTAAGAACCACATAGGTGGTCATTTTTTCATTGTAGTTTCAGTGACTCTTTGAAATAGCACAAAACTTTGAAGATTCAAGGAAATGTGTCCCCATCAAAAGACTCCTAGGGAAGCTAAGCAGGTATATGGGAGTGACTTTGAATTTCTGTTATGGTTAATTTATGGAAATATGTCCAAGATTTTCAATTCTTTGCAACATCGCTTCCTGAGTGGTGAGATAGAGTGAGGATACTTGATTTTCATGTCAGTGGTAAATCAAACATTATGTACTTAACACTCTTTTCAAGGGATTTTCTCAAAATTTGATACCTCCATAATCACCTACATCTTTTGAAAAACCGTTGCTTGGAAGTTGTCTCAGCCTGATGATTACATTTAGAGCTTATACAATTTCCAGTTTTACATAAATAAATTCCTAACATACCTGAGCAAAGCACACTGGCGTCTTCTTTGTGCCCACAGTTATGCACCGACCATCCACTGTGGGAGCATTGCCACAGGTAGGATTCATTTCCATGGCACTGCACATCATCCAGGAAAATGTCCCCTGATCCTGGAGAGAAATGCGCATTTCCCAGGGCGGAGAGAGCATTTCCACATCCCAGCTGTTGGCACACGACCTGTGCATCGTTCATGTCCCAGGAATCATCACAGACCGTTCCCCAGCTTCCTTGGTAATAGACTTCAACACGACCTTCACATCTGGTCCTGCCATTTACCAGTCTCAGTGAAACTTCTGTGAAAAAGAGGAGAGAAAAGGGTAGGACTTTGTTGGCTGCCAGACTGATGAATTAAAATTCTGGAGTAATTCTGGAATTGATTCAGTATATGACACTATATGTGACCCTCCTGGTGTTTAATACAACTCTCCAGGAAAAAGTGAACGGAGCAGTATGGTTAGTGCCAGAAGATCTAGTGTCATTGTACATCAATTTGCAATCACTTTGGCTTGTTACTTGAACCAAAACTCTTCTGCCTGGGCTCAGCACAGGTTCACATTTACCTAATTTAGTTTTTCATTCCCCGCTTAATTCTGATCATGAGGTTAATAAGAATGAAAGATATATGTTAGATAACCGCTCGTGGGCATTTAACTATTGATATATTAACAGTGAAATATTAAATTTAGTAGAAGCTTGATCAAAGCTTTAATTATGGAGACAAGTGTGATTAGGAAATGAAGTTAATCTACATCTAAGCCAAGAAATCGGCACCGTGATTTTTCCAAAGCTATATAATCTTTTCTCCTAAAGTTTTATTATCACTGAAAGGCTTTGGACTTTTACTAGGATGTAGAAAAACTCCATCTTAGATTTTTGTGTGTGTGTGTGAGGTAACTCCATCCAAAAGATATAATTGTTAATTTACTATTTAATGCAGTGCCTTTTTTAAGACTGTGGACTATTACGAACCTGAAGGTCTTTTACAAATAAAAGGTCCCATCCTTTCAGTACTCTGCCCAAACATATATAACTCTCAGTTGCATTTGTTAAGCCTCCTTAAAGATTAAGAATACCTGGTTAGTGTCATGAAAACTATGTAAATAACCACTTTCATTGTCAAAATATGCTACATTTTAAGATACCCTTCTCATGTGTAAGCTGTTAGATAAACTGAGTACATCCTTTGAATAAGATGTACATTTGTTTTTTAGGTAAGATTATTTCAAGATAGATATGATCAAATAAACAAGAAATTAAAATTAACAGGTATTTCAATTTCTGTAGAAGCTGTGAAAGGAGGAAGTAGACAAAATACACATTTATTAACAAATACTTAACTCTTCTTTACAAATTAGGTTTTGCTTCAGAAAGTGTTCAACAACAGCGTAATTAAACTCTTTGTCATTTGTGTTCTGAAGAGGATAAAAATGATGAGACATGAGATTAATAACTGACTTTCCTTGCTAGTAGTTGGAAAATCAACAGGAGGCAACTGCGACTTATTTTACCATCTGACATATATAGAAAAAGTTTTTGGGGTTAAGTTTAGGTAAGGACCCAAAAGTCTGAGTCCCTTCTTCAAAGGGACCTGACAGAGTTGTGATTCCTCTTTCTTACTGTTGCCTGTCCTTGTACTGCAAAGGGGCTGTGACTCTCAACCTTTGGATCTGGTCCCTGATCATCTCCCTCAAATAAACACCCTACAGAAATTCAATAGAAGCTTTGTCAAGGCATGGAGGATTAGGACCTCAGACTCATGGAAAGTGTCCTGTATGAAAGCTCGTTAGTTCTATAAGGGCAGGATGTGCCTCAGGATTGATGCTCCTTTTTGACGCTCTCCTCTAGTCTGGCAGTAAGCAAACACAATTGGTTAAAACACTGCTAGGCTACAAGTGGGTAAAAATAGTGTGATTTTAGGATGAATATATTGGATGAACTCTGAATGACACCATTTAAAATACTCTCATGCATAACTGGATGGCAGTTTGCAATGACAAATGTTGATCAGATTAAAAATCGGGGAAATTGTGTAGGGAAGAGCGTTGTTGTGGACCAGAATTCTACTTTAGGGGAGCAATTTTCAAACTGACAAAATTAAACATTAACCAAAGTATTTCTTATCGTGACACTTCTTGATAAAGCAAAGAGCTCAGAATGTACCTGAGCAAACGACTCTGGCATCTCGCCAGCTGCCACAGCTCTGCCTATACTACCCTCTGAGCGAACATTCCCACGGGTGGTTCTCATTCCTTCTGCACTGCACATCATCCACGACAATATTTCCTGGGCTGTAAGCAAAGGTGACATTTCCTGAAGATGGTACAGCATGTCCACAAGCCAGCTGGTTACAGACAACTTCTATATCACTCATGTCCCAGGAATCATCGCAAACAGTTCCCCAGGCTCCTCTTTAAACATCTAAACATGCCCTTCGCATAGGCTCCATCCATGCACCAACCTCACTGACATTGCTTTGAAAGAGCGAAGAGAGTTTCACTGAACTTGGGAGCTTCATGGAAAGGCAGAATCTAAGACTCATGTGGGTTGGAACAAGGCTCTGATCAAGCTCCCTTCTCCTAACAAGAGGAGATTGCTCAAGGCCCTGTCCAGGTGAGTTTTGACTATATCCAAGGATGGAGACACCAACCTTTCCAGGTCCCTGTTCCACAGTCTAACCACCTCATGATATGTATTTTTTCCATATTTCAAGGTGGAATTTCCTAAATGTCAGATTGTACCTGTTGCCTCTTGTCCAGGTGCTGTGCACTTTTGAGAAGAGTCTGACTCTGCACCCTCCCAACAGGCAATTGAGTCAGCAGTAAGAGCTCCCTTTCACCTTCCCTTCTTAAGGCTGAAAAAGCCCAGTCCCTCAGCCTCTCCTTTAATATGTGGTGCTCCAGCTATCTGATCCTCTTGATGACCCTTCTCTGGATTCACTCCAGTGTGTCCGTGCCTCTCCTGTACGGAGAGGAGTACGGCGCACTCCATGTGTGGCCTTAACAATTAGATAGGATACAATTTGGAGAAGTTCTTGGCTTTACTAGTTGTTAAAAACTACTAGAATAAAAAAAAACAGGCATATGTTTGGTACCTGGTTTATGCTGTTATATTATTTTAAGTGGAAGTCACATCCAATAGTAAGAGAGCAACATCCAGCCTTTTCAACTGGTGAACTTAACTATACATATATATTTTAAAGATAAAACTGCCAATATTAAAAGCAATGATATGAGTATAGGATATTTACCACACTCTTCAGATCTTGTAGAAGTTGTGAATGAAAAAAAATAGAGGTTCACTTTTAGGCAACATTTACAGGCACTGCAGAAACAATTAAATCTATTGATGGAAGATCATTATTGAACATCAGGCTGGCTGAAAATATTATTGAAACAGTAGTAAGCAGAATAAAGCACTTTCAGGACTATTGTAAGTTCTTTCAGGACTATTAAAGTTCTCTCAGGACTATTATGTTGGTCTACAGCAGAATTTGAATACTTTATGAAATATATCAATTTATGACTCAAGGGGATAATATGAATTTTCTAAGTGTTAGTATAATTAGTATAATTTCTAAGTATTATAACCAAGATGGTATAATCACTAGGAAAAAATAATCTCAAAATAAAAATGAGCAATATGATTTGTTAAGGTCTGAGGACTAGGGAAGAAATGTTACTGAAACATAGAAGTATGCTGAGAAACTGAAAGGGTAGCGATAGCTGATGTTTCTCTTTTAATAATTTTTGCTGGCTTTCAGAAGACTCAGGTTAAAGAAGAAACTCAAGTATACTGCAGTAAAGATAGAAAAAATGAAGGTCTAAAATATCCTCTAAAGAGCATCAGTGACTCTCCTTTCAAGTGCACGAGTGCATGATAATGTATAAGTGCGGGAGACTAATTTCTCATATCACTGTTGTCAATATGCACAATTGGAGTAGAACAGCAGACTGTACTAATCCTATTAAGTAGAAGAGGAAGAGGACAGATTATTGCACAGAGAGTTCAGTTTACCAATGTCCAACAGGCTGTTTCTCCCTGTAATCGCACAGGACATTATTTATTTTGCCTCTAGCACAATGATGCCTTTGTGCTAAAATTTCCGAAGATCTGCCGTGCCAGGTGATGCAAAGCCCATTTGGACATGCCCCATGCTGGCATTTCTCCCATGGGATGGCTGCATTTGCTGACTTACCAGTTAAAAGTTAACCTTTGCAAGCAGACAAGGAGCCTCCCTACCTCAGGGACAGCAGGAAATGTGTGAAAAGCAGAGGACTAAATGATTTTCCTTTAGCACTTACTAGACCTCATGGGCTACCATGTACTGACGACCAGGGTGCAGCCGTAGCCTTGCCAGCGCCCTGCCTTGCCAGAGGTACACTGCCAACATGAGGTGTAACATTAGACGTAGGCGAGCACGGGTTTAGCATGCAGGGAGCAAAGCAGAAGGCTTTTGCAAGGTGTTTTTTCAGCTCAAGGTCTGTCTGTCCTGCACAGCAGGACCATTGGGTGAGACGCACCTGAGCAAACGGCGCTGGCGTCCTCCACGTGCACGCAGTTGTGCACCAGCCATCCTCTGCTGGGGCACTCCCAGAGGAGAGCCTCGTTCCCCCTGCAGTGCACGTCGTCGAGCAGGATTCTTCCCGAGCCCTGGCTAAAATTGGCATTTCCAGGGGCAGAAACCGCCTGGCCGCAGCCCAGCTGGCTGCAGACGACCTGGGCGTCTGTCAGGTCCCAGGAGTCGTCGCAGACCGTTCCCCAGCTGCCCTGGTAGTAGATTTCAACACGACCCTCGCAGCGGTGGTGACCGTTCACCAGCCTCAGAGACAGCTCTTTGGAAGGTAGAAAGAAAAAGAAAATGTTATTATTGGGGGACATTGCCACGTCGTCAAGTTTTCAGGTGGCTGTTGCAAATCCAAGGCAATAATAAGAACTTCTCAACAACAGGTGGGATTAGCCATGATTTAGTTTTGCTCTGGATCTGATAATCCAATCAAAGGCAGTGGGTTGACCTAAAATACTTCATATCATACTTTTCCTTGGATGCAAAATTGTGAAACCATAACTGATGTGAATTCAGCACAAACTTGAATATACAGCATATACCTAACAGCACCTTAGGAATTCATGCATAGTATTGTTAAAATCCCACAGTGATGTATATTTAGGAAGTCTGGAATATATAAACTAAAATTGTATGTGATGGAGGAGCTTGACAAAAGCATTTGCAAATGCTCTTCATAAACTGTGCATTGCTATTCAACAATCATATTGATAACTGTTCTGGCTATTGATAGGCAAAGCTACTTGATCAGTAGAATAAAAAATATATGCATTTTTTGATTTTTTACATACATGAATAGGTAGAATAAGTATATAAAAAAAATCAAAATTACCAGGAATTTCAGACATCATGGAAGCTGAAAAAAAAAAAAAAAAGTGAAAAATATCACATTTTTGGCAACTTGCATTAAACACAATAAGAATTCATAGTTTGCCTACACTGCTAGAAAAACCACAAAAAGCTAATCCTAGGTACACTGGAATGTTGTTTTATCAGCTATATTTTTTAAAGGTATGCCAGTTTGTATGTTGAATGTAGAAAAATAAGGTTTCATGATAGATTTTTCTACATTCATCAAGAAATCTTTATATTTTTCGTCAGGGACGCTTATGAACCGCCAATTGAATTCATCCTTTAGCTGGAAAGCAGTGTACACGGCAAGGTCGATCATCCTCTGAATGGTGTTACCCTCTGCAAGGGAAATTAGTGTAAGTATTTCAGAGGGTTTTCTTAGTTCGGGGTTTTACTGAGAAGGCTCCTGTGCGGTGTCCTGGCTTGGGAAGCATCTGTTGACAGTTCTGGGGTGTGCTGAGGCGCTCGACGGCCATTTGGACGGTTCCGCTGCCCCTTGCGGAGCACCTGGCTCATCTGTGCTGGATGGTGTCACCTGTGCAGACCACGGCGGCGTCCTCGTGGTGCTGGCAGTCGCTGATGGCCCAACCACTGTGCGGGCACTGCCAGAGCGCGGCCTCGTCGCCGCGGCACCGCACCTCGTCCAGCAGGATGTCCCCCGTGCCCGCGCCGAAGTGGGCCCAGCCCGGCGCCGCGGCGGCCCTTCCGCAGCCCAGCTGGCCGCACACCACGTCGCCGTCGGCCGCGTCCCATGAGTCGTCGCACACCGTGCCCCAGGCTCCACTGTGCAGCACCTCCACGCGGCCCTGGCATCTGTCCGGCCCGTCCACCAGCCTCAGCTGCGGCTCTGCGTGAGGAGGAAGCGAGAGCTTTGGTGACAGGTCCTTGGTCCTGGTGCGTGTGGAGCACGGGGCTCCCTGCCGCAGAGGAGACCCCTAGGTAGCCCCAAGGTTAGCTTGGACCTTCCTTCCTTCCTTCCTTCCTTCCTTCCCTCCTTCCTTCCTTCCTTCCTTCCTTCCTTCCTTCCTTCCGTCCTTCCTTCCTTCCTTCCTCCCTCCCTCCCTCCCTCCCTCCCTTCCTTCTTTCCTTTCTCCCTCCCTCCCTTCCTTTTATCCTCCCTCCCTCTGTCCCTTTTTCTTTACATTATATCAATGTACATACTTGTTCTACAAACTGTGAACTGCCTAATTAATCAGTTTCTAAACTGTTGCTTAAAATATATATTTTCAGAAGTAATTTCCCTTCATTCATATTGCCTGCTTGGTTCAACGCAATCATTTGCAGATCAGTAGCAAAACATGGAAAATCACCAATTTTCCGTTGTACAGTAAAATGACTGCAATTGAAGTACAACACATTTAGCAATTTAAAGGCAATGGGCTATAGCTCACTGACCCCATTCAGTAAAGTGCTCAACTGAAACAAGTATGTAACTTTCTTTCAGGATGTAGAAAAGAATAAAGAAAAAATGCCAAGAAATGCATTTAACATCAGAAAACAACATTCACTCAAAATGAAAACAGAACTTGCATTCCAAGTACCAGAGCATCTAATTTTATTTCAGGTGCATATGAGTAGAAAGAATATATGCCATGTTTTATGTGATGTGTAAAAAAAGAGATCATTTATCATAGAGATATTCCTTATTACTATTTGTAAGAATGAAAATTATTGAAAGAAAATATATCTATGCATTTCCTAATAAAACTGTAATCGCAATACATAAAGATCCCTCCATACTTCTGTGTGGCACACCTATACATAAGCTTCATGCCCTTACAGGCAGAAAGAAAGTTTTTCCTTGCACTTATTTATGAAGCTATTTTATGACTGTATCTTCACATTAAATAAACCAAGATAGTTACATTAGCATCACCAGTTCCCCTCCCATTTGCATCATCTGAGCATCTGGTCTACTGTTTTGAAAAACAACAAACACACTTTCTTCTTGTGCTCTTGTAATTCCTCATCACACCAAGTGGAAGTGCTGAAATATCGTGAGCTCTCTCATGTCCTTGCATATATGCAAGCAGATAGCGTAGACTTTGCACCCTTTCTTGTATTCCCTCAACTTAACAGTTTATTTTTGTGCATCAAAAGCACATAGGAAGGGGATACATTTCTCTTAGTTGGAAATATGAGCCTTTGCTTTCCACGTAACCTTACCCCGACCCTACATTTGCAAACTTTAAAGATTAGCTTAAACAGAAGATCAATTTTGTTTATAGCTATGAGCATTGATTTTTCTCCCTGCAGTGCAAGACACTGTCCTGGCTATTAATAGAGGAAATATTATTCCCTATGGTTATGAAGATCTATAACTAAAGGAAAAAAAAAAAAAGACTATATATGGGGGCTTCTCCATATATATTTATTTATATAGAGATGTGGACTGTTATCATCAGCTTAATACCTGCTGCCCTGCAGGATGGGTTTCTAAAATGAAAAAAAAAGTTACTTTTCTTTATTGTCTTCAAAGAGCCCCTGAGCTAGGTTAGCCGTTTGTAGTAACCCAGGGGAGGTAAGAAAGCCGGCCTGGCCTCCCTCTCCTTTCTTGTGGCGAGAAGCAGGCTGCTATTTGGACTAATCCCCCCCCTCCCCTCGCCCCCTCGCCTTTGGCTCCTGCAGGACCAGCAGGTTGGTGCCCCCCCAGCAGCCGGGTGGGCCGCGCTCGGCGCCGCCGCTTTGTCGCTGTCCTGAAAGGAGCTGTCCATTCAGGACCCGGCTCCACGTGCCGCCTGCCCGCCAAAGCACAAAAGCCGGGAAATATTAATTAATTAAAAACACGGGGGAGGGAGGGGGGAGGCAGAGGGGAGAGGGAGCGAAGAAGAAGGAAGGGGAAAAAAAAAAAAAAAAAAAAAAGAAGCCAATCTGCTCAATCCTCTGCCTGCAGGCAGACTCTAACGGAAACCACATATGCTTTGCCTCTCCCTCTAAGAAATCTTCATTTGGGCATTAAAATGCTTAAAAGGATTAGTCGTTAAATACTTGTACATTTGGTTTAATTCACTGGAAACTCCGTGTCACAGGGTTACAGCACAGAGCTGGAGAGTTTTAATCTCACTTGCAGTGTTTACCTAAGATGTTTTATTCCTTCTGCTGCTTGTTACAGGGATAATATTAATATCTTACTTGTCCAGAGGGAGGAAGTTTTTCCTTTTTTTTTTTTTTTTTTTTTTTCCTTTTTTAAGTTGTAGCTGCTGTGTGATGGCATAAAAAATATCAAAGGAACATTTAAGGTAAAACAAAATAAAACCACACTGATCTGGCATTCCTTCCTACAGCCTGTTGCTTATTCACAGTGATGATGATGGAGAGGTAAAAAGTTGCTGTGTTAGGAAAACAGGATAACTTAGTACATCACACAGATCTTGGGACACGGGAGGTGCTGGCTTTGTTTAAAGTCAAGTCTTTTACTTCTTCAGTTTCGCATTTGGCAGATTTGTACCATTTTTATAAAGCCATTTTTTTTTCTTTTCATTGTACCAGGTAAAATATACTATTTCTGACCTGTCCCCAAGAAAAAGTGGTTTTAATAAATGGAATGGAAACAAGGACCAGAAGTCCAGTGAATGAAAGTACAGAAGTGCCTCACTGAATTTCCTGATAGGAATTGGCAAAAGGTGTGTAGAGGAGGATTCATATGAGACTTGCATCTTTCTGTGGCTAATGAAATAGCCTGACATCCTGAGTCAGGTAACTTCCAGAAACAGCAACATGAACAGCCTTGATAAAAAATAAGGCTTGTAATAAGGTATAGACTTTGTGCAGAGATACAAAAAGTAATTTACTGTGCACATAGCCTATCTCCAAAATGCACACACATGTGACAGTAATCTAGAATATATTGTCAGTGCTGAGCACACACAGTTTTTGTCCACAAGAGCTAAACGATACATTGTTATCACAACAGTGAGGTAAGGAACGAGGATTGTAACTCTCATTAAATTAGGTACCCTTGTTCTGGATTGGGAAGAGAACATCCTATGCTAGAATTCCCTGATCATTCTTCTTGCAAAGTGTGAAAGAGGAGAATCCTTGGGAATGTCTGAATGATGCAAGAACTACACAGTGTCTTGGAAGATATTGGGTCCTCACCCAATAATTCTTATCAGAGCTGATCACTTAGAAGTTATTAAACTAGGAAAAGCAACTTAACAAATTTGTCTCTGTACTCAGTATAATAGATCTAAGGTTGTCTACATGCCATTTCTATATATGCTTTTAGTTTAGCATATTTGCTTTCCATTAAAGGATAAATTGCTATGAGTGCTGTGAATTTGTAGTGCTTTCTTCTGTTGAATTTACATTCAATTTTTGGAGCTTGTTTTCAGTCTTGGTTTCTCTTTTCTTGCACTGTAAATGCCTTTGCGTTTCAAAAAAGGAATGAATCCACACTTGCATTGCTCTACTCAGCTCCACTATGATAGTATTAGAGACTGAACTTCATTTTAGGAGTTTCCTCTACTGAGGAGAAACTTCCTGCAGGTCAGTACAGGAAACAGCTGAGTTCTGTGTTCCCCACTTCACATAGATGGAATAATGCCATTAGGAAAGTAGATATTTTTTAGTAGGGAGAAGGAACCATATAAACAAGGCCAAGAATTATTATAGCCAAATAAGGAAGGATTTCTCTAGTCGCATGATCCCAGATGACTTTTACTTAACTAACGAATGCCAATAGATCTTCTCGCCCAGACTTCCCTACAAAACCATGTGTGCGGTGTAAACTTCATTTTATCTTTTTCCTGTTTGTCCTAAATCCTGAAGAGCTTCATGTCTGTGCTAGCACGTCGAGCTGATCATTGTTCCCTCAAGCCCACTACTCACTGCTTAATTCAAGATTCAAGTTGGATACTTGAAATATAGGAGATACACATTGGGTGGGTTTTTTTTTTTTTTTTTTTAATGTCTGGTCTACTTGAACCTACAGGGACCAACTTGACGTTTCTAGCCTCTTCAGATGTTACTTACACCTTGTCTTCAAAGCAGTGCAAAACTGATATTCTCCTGGTTCGTTTTACAGGTGCCTTCCGTTATAAATCTGTGAGTAAATGGAACTTAGTCCTCTGGGGTTCAGAGCCTGAAAACCAGGTCATTGAAGCACCATGTGTTCCGAGTCTGTTCTTCTAACCTCCTGCAGCCATACCATGGTCTAGCCCTTCTCCTTGTTCGTTTTGAATTTTATCATTTCCTTCAAAGACAATGTCCAACTGATTGCTCCTATTAGGTCTTGCAAAAAATGAACAAAAACTAAAAGAAAAATGTCTATATTTTATAGAAAAATGCCTAGGGTGTTAGGGTTGCTTTTTTTCCCCCTCTTCTGCTTCTAGTTCTGAGAGTTAAGATCTGTCTGGGATTTCCACAAGTGACAAACATGGTAGATATCAGAACAATCGGAAGCTGTTAGGAGGCATGAACTGAACACACCAGCAATCAATATATGAAATAAATGATGATGAGGTTTGCAGCAATATTAGAACTAAGCTTGGTCTCATTCCTTTTGTGTCTCTACCTGCCTATATTGCTTCTCTCCTCTCCTCCCCCATCTGTACTACTAAATATTTATTACTTCTTAAGTAACCTAAGCTCTTTAAACAATCTCTGAAGACTCCACCAACTTCCTGATAGCTTTCAGGTGCAAATCAAAGTATTGCAATTGATCCACTTGGCTTTGCTATCCCCCTTGCAGTAAAACCTAAGGGAGGGAAGGTTAAGGAAAAAGGTCAGTTGCTTTGGATGTCTCAGATTTGTTTTCCCCAGATGCTTCGGTAAGGATAGAGTTCCACCAAATGAGTGCACCATGACTGTTCTCCAAAACCCTGTGTGTATCCCTGCATTTAACACCAGGCTCCTTTAGGTCATACCTTGGGCCCCATCCAGACAGGTGGCACCAGAATGACATATCTTGACAAATGTCTCTCTAAAATCTGCACTTCCTGACTAAATAACCTCAGGGATGTAAATTGTCTTTATACAGGACATTGGTCACCTATCATAGCACATGATGATGCGATGGAGTGAAGCTCCATGAATCTCCTTGGAGCATGTTAGGATTTTACTGGCCAGAGTCCTTATCTATTCCTACTCATCATGCTTCTATATGCAGGTTCCTTATTAGACCCCGTATCTCTTAACGTACTTATACTTAATTACACTTATACTGCTGAATAAATCAGACTAGGAAATAAAGCTGAAACACTGTTACACTCTGTAACTGTTAGCTTAGAGCTAGATTTGTTCTGTGACAACTAATTCTCTTCAAGACAGAGTCTTGGTATGGTTTAGGAGAGAGAAGGGACTAAGGCCATTTTGAAGAGTTAGTGTGGAGAAGACTACACAATATTTGCCTCTTTGCAACCTAAAGCCAAACTCTAAGAAAAGGTAGTTTGGAGAGAATATGAAACTGCTTTACTGTCAGGAGGATGTGACAGATTCAGCATCTTGCTAACAGTGCTTTGAGACTATTTGTATCCATCTATCTTGGATGTGGACACTGACAGGCATGTTTCCATTCCCTTCTGTAGATGTCCATTCAGCATGACCATACTCGGGGAAGTTACTGAGCCTGCAATCACAAATCCAAGCAATATTGGAGGATAGCTCCAGAGCATGCCCACCCAACAGCATGTCTGAGTGGTGAGCGTGTTGAGAAGACTTCCACAGACACCCTTCACAGTGCTTAGAAAGCCGTTAAGTCAAAAGCAGAATGTTGTTAGATCGGGGACAACACAGAGTTTGCACGTTGGAGACCCATTTTTCCAGGTGTTAAAGAGGAAGGTGCCCAGTCATGGGAGGAATCATCAAAAACACGGCTGCCTCAGGGCAACTTTGAGGGGAATACTGTAAAACCAGATTATTTTTTTAACTCTATTTTCCTCTCTTAACTTTAAGAAAATGGTTACATGAAGGTCTCAACTCTCAAGATCTTCACTGTGTTGAGGTCTTCCTCCAAGCTCCACATCATTCTGTTTTGGCAGGAAACAATTTTAAAAAATGCAGAAGACTATTTTCCTCCTGGAAGATTCTGCCTCTTATTCCATCCCACACTTTTTTTTTCCACCTATAATCACTTCCTAGCATTTATATATAAATATGCATGTAGATATATGTAAATGTTAGGAAATACACACACACACACACACACACATATATATATATATAAATGTTGGGAATACTGTATATAAATGTTATATATAATCGTTTATATATGTAAACTTAGGGGACTTCTCTATCTGGTATAGGGGAGTTTTATTACTTCTAGATCTGTTAGCCTAATTTCAGTTTTGGGGTGTCTGAATATCACCTTTCCCTTCATATAAAGGGTATCTTTTATCAGAGTCCTGTGCTCGGTTGCTCCTTTTTTCCCCCCCTCAAAAGCAGAAAATGGTTTCTTTATTCAGAGCATAAACTCAGCTGCCCATGAGACTGCTTGTAGGAGGACTAGATAAGAGTGTTACATTAGGGCAGAAATTCGGGTCACATCATATCAAACTGAAAGCACCAGGCCAAAGACAGCCTTGCTTAATAGGATTTATACATGATCATTTCAAATGTGAAAACTTCTTCTGCCATGAAAGAAATCGCTTCTCGATCCCAAGGTATTTTCAATAGGGCTGTATCACTAGTCACTAAAACGTAATGCATTTGCATCATCTTTGCATTATTTATTACTATCCTGAAGGCTGGATTGTCACACTAATCAAGATTTGCACCACTGAATTTTATCAGCTTCTGCTATATTATATTTTCAAGTGGTGCCCCTGTCCTTTAGGAAGAGAAACGTCGGTGCAAGTCTTATATACCCGTTACACAGCAGAGATGTTTGTTGTCAAAAGTCACGCAAAAAATGTCTCCCCTTCAACAGCATCTCCTGGCATTGTGACCTTAACACATCTTTAGCAGACAAGCCCTTTAATGCTTCCAAGGCCCTTAGAACCGTGTTACAGACGCACTTTATAAGCCCGTGCTTGACAGACCAAGGGGAGAATTTCCAAGTTACTGCACTACGTTCTGCAGCTTGTGACATAGTAGGAACTGCATGTGATTAGAGTGGGTGATTGGGAGGGAGAGGAAGGTTTGGGGCTGTGTATGCAAGCAAGACCTAATATCACTTCTTGCCCCTGCTACTGACTTTCTGTGTGTCCTTGAACAAACCATTTATGAAGCTCTCATTATCTTTTGCTCATATGATATACGCTTTTCTTATTTTTTTTCCTTGCCTCTTTGCATTTAAGCTCCTCAAAGCAAGGGCTGAGTCCTGCAGTCCAACTATAACATTCTCAGGAAAAGCGGAAACTTGATATAAGCTTGAAGTCACTCGTAATGCAAATAGTGAAAGGGTTTAGGGATTTCCAGCCCTCTTGGAAACACAGGTGCAATATATCAGAACATTTGACTGAATCATCAGAACACTTGAGCACTTTCTCCCTTTTAAACTTGTGCTGAAATATTTTGTTGTGTCACAGTTTGTGCTTAGGTCCATATAAACAGTATGAATCTGTTATTGTTATTGGCAAATAGAAACTGTCTATTATTTAATTGGCTATTCATTAAAAAGAGGGAGTGCAATCAAAGCTTTAGGCTTTTTTGCTTGACCCCTATGGAAAGAAAGAATTCCATCTCCCTCCATACAGGGAGGTATGGAGGTACGGTGTGAAGTCAGAAGTCCTTGTCACTTGTGCCCATTCTCTTCCTTCTCTAATTTTTTCCCTTCCTAGTTGTGGATTGTGGATGATGCTTTCAGAAATGCCATTAAATAATGGAATATATTTGGGACATTGTAAAATATAGTGGCTTCAACTGAAGCATTCAGAATGAAGATGAGAACACCTGAGTAAACTAAAATCTCAAATTAAGTCATCTGAGATATATATCAGGAAACTAACCTGTGATTGCAGGTTCACGGTTCCCGTGACTGCAGGAAATTAACCTTTCCTTGAAGATCTGCCAGAGAGAACTGTCTCTCATGTGTAATGTCACACTGTTTGAAGTCCTAGTCCAGCACTAGATTTTCTTTCAGTCACCAAGAGGCCAAAAGCTCTGATGGGAAATAGGGGGAGCAAGTGCTCAAATGCCACATGACTTGTGGTGTTGTATCTTTTGCCTGAATGGATCATCTAGGACAATTCAGAGGTATGGTTTTGTCTGAATTCTTTCCAGAGTAAATTTACCCTTGAAAGAAGATAATTCTTCTCTTTTCTTGAATATAAATTCAGATTCAAATGGTGTCAGAGATCCTAATTCTGATTTCATTTACATCAGTAAAATAAAGCGCAGATCATTGGAGTAATGATATCACAAAGCCAACATGTGAATCATGACTATTATTCTGGAGCAGATGTAGCAAAGGAGAGTTATCAGTGTGATAGCTCAGACTTAAATTATTTCTAAGAACATCCTGTGGAAAGAAAATGAATGTGAAAAGATATTGCAAGGGAAAATTCATTTACATCTTTTGTGCGGAAAGGACCTGTTGAATGACATTTAAAAGAGGATTAAAGCTGATTTCTTACAAGCTGTAGAATAATCAGATTTCTAAGCTAAAGTGGAATTAAGGTCCTTCAATTCATCTGCAAAGCTGACTGAAGTTGAATCATCGTTCAGTAATTTACATGTCATTTACAGGGGCATTCATTGTGCTTTTAGTACTGTAAATATGATCTGAACAGCTTTTGATCTTTTGCAGCATTTGCAGGAACATATTATTGTTTCTGAGAAAAAAGGAAGAGTTTTATACAAAAAAAATCCGTAATGCTCTTTTACAATGTCAAAACAAATGTGTCAACCAAATGGTAATATCTGCACTAGTTTCATTTATCTGCACACGGTGGTTGTGAGGTTTAATGATTGTTTGTCACAAAAATACATTTTAAGAGAAGCAAGCAGATTGCTGAGTAGCAAACATGTTTTATGGAATATGTAACATTGTAAACACATTTTTTTGTTTCAATAGGATTTACAGAAGATTGCAAAATAAATGTGTTCATATAAAATGAGAAGTAGACAAAGCTTCTCTTTTACTAGCTAAGTATTTTGCATGCATTTGTTCTTGCTAGACGATTCACTTACTAGCATTAAAGTTTATGCCTTTATATTTTCTTATACTGGGCTAGCCTCACTTTTGAACTGGCACTAATTCTTCTAACCTACATTTGACCAATAGTCCCCAATAGTAAAAACATTTTTCCATATCTCCCACAACTGCCAACCTTGTTTATTCTGTCAATTCTTACTTGAAGGATCAGATCTTTAACAGTGCCAAAGCCCACAGAAGTCAATGAAAAGATTCCCAAAGGCTTTGAATCAAACTGGCAGCAAAGCACCAGAAACTTCAATAGAATTACACCGCTTTACTCCACTTGAGGATCTGAGCTGGTGTTTAATACTGCATTCATCACCATTCTGTCTGAGATTCATTCTCAACATTTCTTGGAAAGACAAAAAGAAAAGGAGATGTTTTGCATGGAGGGCAGGATAAGCACAGGTAATTTTTATGCAAGTTTGGCAAAGTTCAACATTTTTGTTTACTAGATGATGGTAATGGTAACGGTACTATTATAGGACAAGTTTCTGTCCATCAGAATTGTTGTCAGTTCACTCTAGTGTTCTTACTCTTATTTCTCATTTAGCCACCTAGGAGACATCTAGGTGGTTAAACTACATTTTCCAGTCCATCCATTCCCTTCCCAAGACAGACTTGAAGTATTTGGATGATTAATTATCATTTTAAATGCACTAGCCTTCAGATTTGATGTGTAAAGCTCCTTGATTTCCTATGCAGTTTCTATGATAGCTGCTCAGAGTTTACTCCTCTAGTTTTTTGTCATCTCTCTTCTGACAAAACCACATTTCAGTTGCTGTTTTTAAAGGCAGCTTTCTACCTTCTCCTGCGCTGTTTGTCGGTCTCTTCCTTGTTTTCCCAGGTTTCATTTCCTCCATCAGCTTACAGAAAGCATCCAGCATGAGCACCACAGCTGCAAAAACTGTTGTCAGAACATACCACTGTTTCACCTATACCAGATTCCTGTGGTATATGCCCAACATCACGACCTCTTCTCATCCAGCCATTTAGCACTGCATATAAGGAGAATTCTATAGCATCTGGTTTGATGGTTAGTTCTCTCATATGAGCACCTTGCAGGCAAGCACCCCTTTCTTCCTTCCACATACCTGTTTTAGTGACAGGGGCTGCTCTCAGAGCTGCTACATCTGTCTTGTTCTCATACATACACAGCTTTCTAATGCAAATCCTCTTCTTCCTTTCTTTGCCCTCCTCTTTCTTCTTGTCTCTCAAGGCACCATCAGCTCTTGTTTTCTGAGTGCTACAGTCAGTCTCATTGCTTTGCTTGTTCTTTAGTAGCATAGTCTTTTTGGGGTTATCAGATTCTGGTGGTCATGTTGGCAGCACTAAATTGGCAGCACTCTGCAATATGTCCACAAAGGCTGAATATGCCTCCAGGTCATGACACATCTCTAAGAAAGTCAGGAAATTTGTCTTCTCCGAGAGGTAAAGGATTCAGAAAGAGCAAGTGTCTGCACAGAAGGTGAGAATATAAGATGGGAACCACCTTGACCATAGCCATGTGTCTTGTATATTCACAGTTTGCTGCCAGGCCAGTGGTATCTGAGGCACAGAAAATCTATGTGCCTAAGGCATCTGGTTGGCACACAAGAGTGAATGAGGCTGTCAGGTGGATTTCTTCTGTAGAGTTAAGAGAAGAAACGAGAACTCGTTTGTTACACCTTCTCCTAAATAGGTGTTATACTACAAAAGCAAAACTAAACTAACCCAAAAAAGCTAACCAAAACAAACAGAAAAACAAATCCTACCTTTCCTGACTTTTTGTTCAGGAATGCAGACATCAGGCCTTAGGGTCTTTCTTCACTGCATCATTTTTAATCATTCAAAAGAAGATACGGGTGGAGGAGATCTTTGGAGATGGGGTAAGGCTAGAGGTCCTGGGTTTCTTTGAAAGATTCTTCGTGTGTTTGTGTGTATATACAATGCACCAATACAGGTCACAGGTGTCTGACTGTTCATGCTGGGAGTACATCACTTTACTCTTTAGGGAGATGCTTGTAATTCTTGTAAGTGGACATGCATAATAGGGAAAATGATAAATCTGAAGTCTAATTTTCTTTCTTATACATTTCTTCTACCTTGCAGCAGCAGGAGGTGGTCGTTTAGTGACCAGAAATATGATTCATCCAAAACTCATGGGTAGCTCATCTATAACTTCTGGCTGACCCATAAAAGACTTTTCCCAATCACCTTTTTTCAATGAATATTGATATATGAGTCTTAACTCCTCAATATATCTTCAGATCCTTAATGTTCAAGTGAGTAGAAAAGAAGAAATAACATCCCTGGTAAGATTTCCATAGGCTCAGTCTTCAGTAGTTGTTGACAACTTTTGTGCCCCAGGATGAAATCAGAGATGATTTGTGTTTTGCTGTCCATCAACTGAGTCTAGGTGGCCAACAGAAGTAATCTCAGGGCCACACTCTTGACTCCACCTAGATTTCCTTCTCTGTATCCATTTCACAACTTTTTTTTTTTGCATATAATATTTTTAGAAGTTAAAGGACCTGGAGATGCTGCCATTTCAGTAGAAATTCTCATTGAAATTTTCTCTTTAGAAAGAATTGCCTAACTTTTTTTCTCTAAATTGTAATACTATTAGATACATTAAATGACTCATGGGTACTTTACAGCCATCCTGAATCACTGTTACCTTGCTTTGGGTTTGTAATATTAATGCAGCTGAACACCATGTCACTATCAGAGAGAAAAGCAAACGACAGTGGCTAGATAGAAACAGTCAAGTTAATGAAACCAGGGTTTGAATTTATGAAACAGTCTCTGTTTAATTCAGCTCACTGAGATCACCATTTAGGGTTTAGGTTCTAGACAATGTTTGGAGACCTGACCCAGGAATGTAGTACTAGGAAAATTTTGCTTGAAATAATTCTTATTTTCTCTGCAGAATCCAGTGTAACCATTTAGTAATTCTATTCCTTTTTTTCCTGCCTCTTACCGAAAACTGAATGCATATTGAAGCACTTTCTCATCAGAAAATTCTGACCTGTTGAAATCAGGAAAAACATCTTGCTAGGAAGAATTTTCAAGTTTAGGAGGAGAAAGATGGAAAAGATCTAAAAAGGTTAACTTTAGATTCCAATCATGTCGTGGCTGCCTCTAGCACTTTATACATCTCTTTCCAGGTTCTCTTTCTCCTTTTTGAAGCTATTATCCAGAGAATCATGTAGGCTTATGTAGGTTAAAGCAGACCAGAACTTCTACTTTAATGCCTTTTTTCTTCCCAATTTATTTTCTAGAGAACTGCAACATTTAGTAAGCACTTAACAGAGACCTCTACACTCTATCTCCAATTTACTGCTCATCATTTTTTTACTTTAAGAGCTTCTGCATAACGAAAAGTTTGTAAATAGGCGGAATGGCAGAATTCACACCATTTGTGAATTTTTGCGGAATATTTGTTTTCCCTGATGACTCTTGTCTTCTCTCTCAATTGTTTTTGTTTGTTTGTTTGTTTGTAATCCCCGAGTTAAGAAAACTGATTTACACAGTTATGCACACATAGCCTTATACCACACTCAGCAGGTCTACTGAAATCAATCTTTGCCAACTAAATAGGAAAGACTAATTTTATATATTTTTTGTATATGATTCCTGGCACTAGAGGAACATAGGGCACTTGCACTGCCATTATTTTGTCAACCAAATTCTTTTACTCTTTGAAGGCCAAAAGAAGCACCATTTCTTAGGTGAATTCATCCTCATTGCTTGTTCTGGTAACGCACCAATTTCAGATCTCTCATTAACTCAAAGGAAATTTAACTGACAAGAAACTGAACACTCCACTTTCTATTCTGCCAATTGCTACTAATAGGAGCAGAGTGGCACCAGCCTTAGTGACTATAGGACATTCCTAGAGAATATCAGATTTAAAGGACAAAATTTAAAATAAACATAGGAGGCAACTACTCTGTAAAAACAGTTCCCAGATTATGGTAGTAATAAAAAAATTATTATAGCAGATAATAAAATCAAATAAAAAAACTCCTGGTCTCAAAAAAAAAAAAAAAATTACAGCTAAGCGCACACTTAAATTTTCACAGCTACGAGCACACTTAAGTACTTGAATGAATCAGGACCTGGGCAATTAAGAGAGCAAAATGGTTTGCAGAGTGTATGTGAAGGAATTTAGTGTTGAGTAGTGTCCTCAAAAGCAAGGTAGTTTTAATGACAACAATTTGCCTTCCCCAGTCAGAATGAGAATACCTAGATTTTTTCCTGAAAAAAAAATAGAGAAGCTCGAACAAAAAGCTCTGCTTTGTTTTTTTCTTTTCTTTTTTTTCAGATATAAAGAACCGTCAACTGAAAAATTTACAGTAAACTGGTTGAGGTTTAAATGTGTAACACCAACTACATAAATGTACAACAAAAAGCAAATTTGTGCAATAATACATCACAAGGCACTTTGCCGTCAAACCGAACTACAGCGATAGAGTATTCAGTAAATTTTATTCTCAGATTCCTAATTTGCATGGAGATACTATGAGGCTTAATTAATGATTCTCTGTATTGAGCTTGGAGAGCCTCTGATAAAAGCAATTTATACACAAATGGAAAAACAAACATATGAACAGAAAGGGAAACAGGAAAATAATAACTCTCAACATGAGCTTGGCAGAGCTAAGATGCCATTATTTCAGCTGTGATTAAAGGATACAGGCTTTAAGAAACTGCAGCAGTGAGCTTCCTCTGCGGCAGAATGCTAGGATTTTGTGACACAAAATAGGGCTGTTGACTTGATTAACAACAGTGTCCCTAAAAACAAAACACAAAAATAAAACCAAAGAAAAAAGGAAAAAAGAAAAAAAAGCCTACTCTTCACATTCAGCTTAAATAATTAAAACTATATTTACCAATGCTGCTAAGATCTTTTATTATTTCTTTCTTTTTTTTTTTTTTTTTAATAGGGCTAATAAGTAAATTGCAAACATACATTATTCTTCACCATTCTCCACTCCCTTTCCTCCCACTGGCAACCAATCTACCAGAATTCTCTTCCATTCCCATTAATTGGTCCTTAGAGAATCTCCCTCGCATACCTTTGCAGTGACAGTCAGGGAACATTTCTTAGTAATACTGAGTCAGAAGCCCTGTGATAGCTCACAAGTCACATATTGAACTGGAGCTGTACTACTCCCTTCCATGATGTTTAATGCATGAGCCTTCTTAAATGGCATGGCTCAGGTGACGGATCATACTTTTCCTTCCAGAGTATCATGAGTTTCTCTGGTTATTTCTTTAATATATTTATATATAGATTTTTTTCTAACGTAATGATTGCTTGGCAGTCCATATCAAGCACAATAGCATGGCAAGTAATATTGCTTCATGTTTTTTGAAGTTCCAAAATTACAAAATCTGAACTGACCATAGCTCTACAGGGGAGATTTATTAAAAAAAAAAAAAAAAAAAAAAAAAAAAGATGTATCTCCCAGACGCTGATATTTTTAATACATTTGGAAATTTTGGGCTGGTAAAATTTCAGTGTGGCGCGTAATCCACAAGGACTTTCAGAATTTCAGCAGTCCATGACAATTTTTTATTTTAAATGCATATTGCTCAGCAGTGCTTCAAGATCCCAGGTGAAATCAGGTGTCTGCTATGCATAGTACTATAAATATATATATATATATACACATACACACACACACAAAGTCTTCATGACCCCAAAGACCTCACAATCAAAAGAGAAGAGAGAAAGTAAGTATTATTCTCATTTTCAGAGAAAGAATTAACTTGCAAGTTGGCCAAAACCTTCTATATATGTCCAGTTTATATGTTGTGTGGATTTTAGTAAGCCAAGTAACAAGACCAGGTTCAGACTGATCCAAACTTCATGGAATTGTTGTCAAACTATATAGGATAGAAACTAAGGATGAAATCCATCATACCTAACTAAAAGTGGACATATTTCCTGTACCTTCAGGTATGCTGAATCTGCAGTGTAGGTATCTACCCACTGGGTTTTCTGCTGTTCTTCTAGAAAGAATCTGCCATTAAGTCAACTGCTACATCTGCTAGACCCAAACAGATGTCACACACCCTGCAAGGCATCTCAAACAGCACCTTGTGCTTTGCAGTTGATTTTAACCCCAACCTAAGGATATCAATTAAATTACCTTTTTAACTGGAGATAATGGAGAGAACTAGGTACATCCAGAAGGTTACTCAGTCCCTTTCTAGTAGAGAGTAATATTAACACCAAATCATTTCTGACTCAAGAGGGGAAAGCACCTGTTAAAATATAGTCTTGTAAAAATATTAGCAAGAACTGTAGCTATGCCATAGACAATGCAAGAATATTCAGTTTTATATGTAAGCATAAAAGCTAAGCATCAGATAATGGACATTTACACCACTTCATACAACCTTTTCTCTTGCTCTCTCCCAAGACAGACTGAACAATCAACTAGGTTTCTTTAGTTTCTCTTGTATGTATAAAGAATGCCTGGGAATAATGATCTAGCATGAATGTCATGGGCTCCTAGATGCAGCTGGAAACTGTCATTTTGTTGATAGCAATTGTCACAGTGCTGTGTTCCCTTACAGATGGTGTTCAGGCATGGATTAGGAATTCACAGATCCATAGTCTGCGTTTGCCTTCTCAAGGTGCTGAGGATATTTTAGAGCAGTGATATATGATCATTTTCATCTTCATTTCTGGACATTTTCACGCTAGGCGCTAGTCTTTGAAAAAACATCTTGAGAGAGAGAAGATCACAGGCTTCATCTCTGTACATACAATAAGAATATAAGAACTTGCTTTCTTTCTCCTGCTTTTGATTCTATTTTATTGGATCTGGCAATGTTTTATTTGGTGCTAACCTATTAAATAGAGACAGGGTTTATTCCAAAAACACTGGAACTTGGTCATCTGAACTATTAAATTATTTAAGAATCATTTTGGCCTGACCCAGCTATCAGCCTCTCAAATAATCCCTATGCATGGATGATAACTAACATAAGGCAGAGGTGATTCTCAGTAGATAGTTTAGGTTGTCATTGTGTTTTGAAAGGAAGTGACTACACTGGACCTGGTGACTTAAAGTCAGAGAAAAGACTCTAACATTGATGAGTATATCCATAAATGATATTCATTTGAAATCCATATAAGGGAAAGCATATCAAAAATGGCCATCCTTCCCTCTTTTACAGACATACATACACAGATTACAAAGATATGACCCATATTCAATATTTTTAAAAGGAAAATAAACTGCCTGCCAATATTCCTTGGGAAAGGGTATCAGGTCCACACCTCTGCATTTCAGACTCTCCACAATAATGACAAACTGCTGATAATATCTAGAGCATTCAGCCGAAGCCCACGTGTTTGGGTCAATTAATTCCCATACATCTGAATGAGATCTTTCATCAAAAAAGACCAGGGACACATGCAAGTCTGCATGAGTAGCCCAGCCTTGCCAAGGAATTCTAGTTTCTGTAGCCAAAGACCTACAAGGATTACAGAGAGCCATCAGGATTAGTTATCTTGGCTTCCCCGACTTCATTCGGGATGATTATATGACAGCAGGGTCAACTTGCCTTTAGCATGAATCTGGAGGGCGCATTCATTCTGTATTTTATTGTTGTTGTTGTTGTTTATTTGTTTGTTTTGATGAAGTGCCTTAATCAGTGCCACTGCTCCATCCATACAAACAGCCACAAGTAAGACTATGACAGTTACACCTTGAAAAAATAAATGTCCTAAAGCAACAGCGTTTCCTCCCCTCCTCTGTTCTTTCATTTGTTTGTTCTTTCCTCCATTCTTTCTTTTAATACCAATTCAAATGTTATCTTCTAGTCCCAGATATGAATTTTACAATTTCTGTAAATCATTTTTTTCTCAACTGATTTTTTTTTAAAATTATCCCATTCACACTGTAAATTATAGGGCAACTGAAAAAAAATTCTCTCAGAGATTTTTTCAGAAAAAAAAAAGTTGATTTCTTCAACAGAAAGTAACTTGTTCTAAAAGTCTAAGATAGATCAATGGATTCTTCTGAAGACCAATTATTTTTTTCCATATATTTTTTTAAAGAGCAATATTCCACCCAGTTCAGCTGAAGTCATGGCCATATTTTAAATTTTAAAAAGATGATTCCTGGATTTTGTATCGTGAGCATATATAGAGCAAGCTGTACAATATCTACTTTTACAACTACATTTGGAATTTATCTGCCACAGAAAAAAATTGCTTTCTACAATTGGCTGAGTTGAGACACTTGCTTAATATTTGCCAATCCTGGTGGAGAATTTTGTATAATCAATTTCTCCTTCTGCTTTCTTCTATCTTGATTATTTTTGGTTATCATTAATATTTATTTTGCATCATTTCCTTTGTGAAGGAAAAAAAAAAAGGCAGACCAAACCTTCATATTGCTATTTTAAAGTCTAAAATGTTTCCTATTTTATAGAACTGAGAAAGTTGTTCAAATTAAGGCAGTTTATCACTTATTTGTTGACATCCCTATTTTGAAGCCTTAGACTTCAAAGGTATGAGGTTTGATATTTGAGGTTTGAGGTAATATGGGTAAACAAATTAAAAGCTCTGCCTGCTTAAAACATTATCCTTCTAAGATGTTCTTGTTTCTCATTTGAGTTTGGTCCAGGATGTGAAGTTGGCTGGTTACCATGAGTCAGGATTTTTTTGCAAGTAAAATGGAATGTAAGAACAAGTAGAAGGGAAAAGGATAGGAAAAGATAGTGATCGTAGGGATTATGTCCCATGGTTTTACACTTTGTCCACAATGAATAATAATTCCCATCAAAACATCAAATGTAGTAAATCTGCTTGGGAGGAGTCTTAATTGAACTCTAGTGCTTTAAGGTATAGTATATATAAGAAGGTGGAATTTGATGCCTTAAGCAGAGACAGGCAAAGCTGATAACTGAATCAGTGGAAATTCTCCCTCCTTGAGATCAAACCTGGGCAAATAGCAATCTTCTGTTAGAGCCAAGAGTTTTATTTCAGATGGAAGCTCTTTGGATGCCCAAACTAGAACTCTTGTAATAGAAAGGAATGAGCACACTCTGAGGGTCTCACACTCCGACAGGTTAAAATAGTAGATATTCCTCTAAGCACAGATGCTCTCATATATAATACTGAATCACAGTCTAGAAGAACTTCTCTCTCTGACTAAGTAAGGGGAATCCAACCACCTCTATGAAGTACCTGATGTTAATTGGATGTTAAAAATGTATATGGTTTCAATAAAAGCCTGGGCAAATTCATGGATAAGGAATCCATAGTGGGTTCCTAATGTGTAGAAAACACATGAGTCAAGAAGTTTATTGGCCACAAATTATTCAAGGATGCAGAAAGGGAGTATGATCTAATTCTATTCTATACTCTTTTGAAGACATCTATTTTGAGGTCTTTATTTTTTTGGTAGCAGAGCATGGTGCTACATGATCCTACCAGTTTGCACTGCTCAGGTTGTGTCTTATTCATTCCTTTAAGCTAAGTGAAATGGACCAAAGATTAGTAGTAAACAAATCACATGATATTAATTTCACTGTGGCTGCAGTGATTGCCATTATAATAGTTGGAGTTAGACCACTGAGAACACATTAGTCTGATTCTGTCTCTACCTGTTGTTTCCAACACAATGTGAGACACTATCAAAAAAACCATTAGGATATAAAATTGATATACATTTAGACCTGTTATCTACAGGACTGTTAAATACAAATGTTGCCTCATTATGTAGCATGTCTCATCTGTGGGCTGAAATGCAAGTTTAGAGGATTGGGGGAAATCTGTGATTCATCTGTTTTGCATTTATTTTTCTGTCTCTCAAAGCATGACTCAAATGCCTCAAACTTACTGGAAAGATACTCCAGATAGATAGAATTAATTCAATTTAATGTAGTGGTCTGAAATGTAAAGGAGTAGCTCTGAGCTAGTCACCCTGGGCTCCTTTTGTGGTCAATGGAGAGAAATTGGTATCTTGAGGCTGTAACTGATCTCACCATAAATAGAGCATTCAAGTAGGTCAAATGAATCAAGCCTGAATGTGCCTATTTCCTTCAAGGGCAAATATAGTTGCCTGCATTAGAGAGGTCTAAAGTACCCCTTGAGCATGATTGCATTCTCCAACGATTCAGTAGTACAGGCAGCACTAATTTGCAGTCAAGTTATTCTGTCTGAGTTCCACTAAGATCATAAGAAACTAAGAGAGATCTTACTGAATTGCACCATCTAGCCCAGCATGCTGTCTCTGACAGCTGCCAAAAAGCAGATGCCCAGGGAAGAGCCATAAAGACAGGGCAAACATATCGTATTTCCTCGAGCTTCTTTCCCAGCCTTTAACCATCTGTAGCTTTAGAACTTACTTTGCCAGACCTGGTCTTGATGTATTCAGTAATCTATGAATTTGTCCAAACTCTCCTTGAACAAATGCTAAAGACTTTCCATGCGTTGTAGCCTGTGGTAAGGGCTCTCCCAGCTTAACTGCATGCTGTGTAATGAACTTTTTCCTTTTGTGTGTTTTGTTCCTGCCTTCTGCTAGCTTCCCTTGAAACAGCAAAGTGGTCTCTGGAGGAAGGGCAGTGAGGAGAGAGAATCTTCTGGCTTTCTCCAGCTTCAAGGGTGCAAATATTGGTGACTACAGAAAGCCTCATGCTACAGTCACCTTCATTAACCTTTGTGTGTTCTTTCTAGATGCCTTGGATGATGCTGGGTATTTGAACTGAGTACCCTGTGTTGCAACCCTACCAAATTTCCTTCCCTCTTTCCGTAGAAAGGTACTTAAGTGTTTAATGCTATGCTCTGGGGCTGTGTTTAAGCTAAATGTTATAAGGAGCGTGAAGCATACAAATATCCTGCTTTGTCTCTCTTCCATCCTTTTGTAATTTCAAAACAGCTGATAGCCATCTAAATTCTTCAGGATGCTGTGCTACATGTTTCATCTATTCTCAACTCACATATTCTTTTTATTTTCACATTTAATGTCCAAAAGAGACAATGTTAAAATGCCCCTGTGTTCTGTTCCATTTTCTCCTTGAAATTGTGGCACCTAACCACAGTTGTTTACCTTTATGTTACCTTCACTACAGCTCTTTTCAGCTGGGGAACTAAAAAGAAAAGCTAAAGAATGTCAAAAAGCAAGACTGGCATGTGGGATTTTTTCATGATCTTTTGAATTAGAAGAATTAACAAACTAAGGAAGAAGTAACTGAGTCACTGTGTCTGGAAACAAGGGTTGATAGCAAGGTTTAGTTAACCCTGTGGGAGAGCATGGCAATAAGTTAGATATATCCATTGATCATGAAAGTTGTCTGGAGAACAGTATATACAAGACGTATAGAAGTAACTTGTGTAGAAAATAAAAAAAAAGAGACAAAAAAAGGAGACTGCTAAATGTTTTTGGAGTTTGGATAGAAAAAGATTATCACCAAAAAAAACCTTTATTTTCTTATACTTTTTTCACTTCTGAAGGCAAAAACTACAGTGTGGTTAGATGCTCAAGGCCTGATAAAGAGAAAACATGTGAACAAAAGGAGTAGAAATTCTTGAAAGGACCTAGAAAACTGGGTAAACCAATGGGAACAAATGAGGAGGATTACCCTTTCTTCTCTCTGCTCCTCCTGTCCCAGCTTCCCCTCTGTTCTACAGAACTTACCTCCTCTTTCCTGCTCTCTCTTGTCTTAATTAAATTCTTTTTTTTGTCTTCCATCCCTGCTAATTTCCTAGTGGCTTGCTGCATTTTACAAACACCAGACATGCCCTCCAGAGCAAGTACCAGCCTTCAGACTTCAGGGATGTCAATGAATAAAGCAGAAAACTAAAAGTGAATTTAACCTTTGTGTCTGTGCATACTAAACAACATCTCACACATTAGATTGACTTGGAGAGGCTTGTTTCATTTTCTGTTCCTTTATGATTCTCTCTGCATGCATTTATTTTATTTATTTATTTTTTTTAGAAATATCTTACAGAATTTAATTTAAAATGTTATTTGATTTATAAGGTTTTTCCTTCAATCTAGGAAAATCTTTTCTATTGACAAGTGCAATTTATTTAGAATGCTACTAATTTTGTGTATCTTAATTTTGAACTTGTTCAAATTCTTAGAATGGTTTCTCATGATATTAGAATAAATAGCAAGAGATTTACATTATTAATAACATATTGCAACACTGAATAGCAAAAAGCAATTATCTGAAGACTGACAAAACCTCAAGAAGATAAAATTGACTAATATGAAGCTACCAGCAAATACTTTCACATAACCAGCATCATCTTCAAAATTAGGGTAAATGATCTGCAAACAGTTTGAAATTCTCCACAAATACTATTTACAGCAGACAATGTGTTGACAATCAGACAAGACTGAGATTAAATAGGGTCTGGCCTTATTTGTTATTTTTGTTCACCAAATAGTCCTTTTATAACATACGCTATATTTGGGTCTATTTCACTGATCACACATCTTTGTGAGAACCAGTTCCTAATTAGCAGCATTAATGGCAGCATATGACTCAAAAGTCTGATTAAACTCTTTGCTATTTATATCTTATAAAATATTAAGTATCTTATTCAAATCTCCAAGACATGCAGGATTGTGCATTTCTTATCTGCTCTTAACAATCGTGTTCAAAAGGTTAACATATCTAAATATTTCAACATTATATAACACTATATTCAGGAAGTAACAAATAAGGGATTATCTTCAATAAAAAAAAAAAAAAAGAGAGAAAAGCTTTTCCAAAGACAATAGTTTCTACTCTCATCTATGTGGAAAAGGCTGAACCCTGTGGGCTCTCTAATCCTACTGACGCCTCTGGTTCCACCACTACGGTTTGTGGCCTAGCACCAACCATGTCAATATTTGGGTTTTATCTCTTTTACAACTCCAAGAGGGTGTCAGGATACCACATTTCAATTCTTTGGCTCCACCTGCTACACGGTGTTTATCTGGGATTGTAACATTTCCTACTTTTGAATCTCTTGTTCATTTAAATTGCAAGCTCTTTGAAGCAAGAACGGCCTCTTGCTGGGCGTACAGCAAGCGTGTAGGACACCAGAGGCTCTAAGTGAGGCAGTAGCAGAGGCAATAAAAACAGATAACCAATTGCTCAAATACCGTCTAACCAGTGTGGAATTTAAAATAAACACAGTTAAAATTTGATGTTGTTTCCAATGCTTTCATCATCATTTCTTCCATTGCTCATATTTAGGTTTTTGTTTCCCCGAAACTATTTTGACAAATGGCAATGGAAAATAAAAAACAAAAAATAAAAAAAAGACTCCATTAATTCATTAAATTAGAACATATCATGGAAGAATTGCTTGAAAGGGGCAACTTAGAGAAAGACTAGGGCCTAACAGAAGTTTTGGCATTACAGAAGCTGGCTTGGGGTGATACACACTTGCCACTTCCAGGGTGGTTGGACTCTGCTCCTCCACGGTTCCATGGGCAACACAATCTGCCCTCTTGGTAGCTGCCAAGAGGAGTAACGGAGCTTGGAGCGGAATGAAGACACCTCGGTCAAACTCTGTTGCACTCCCTGTGCTGGGCCGCTGATGGGCCACACAGTAGCTACCCAATGGGAGATATAGGATAACAGCAAGGGTGGTAAATGACTCCTTTTGGATGAACTTTGCTTGAACATTGCGTTATAAGCTCATTATAATGCCAACACACACCTCCATCCCCAAAGTTACCCGCCTCTGAGGTATGACCACTCCTCACTGAGCATGCGCTCTAGGTTTTCAATTGACTGTACTTTTAAATGAAAGGGAGAGCCTTTCTCACCAATCAATAACAATACTAACTATGAATATAGTTGCTCAAGCTCCACCTGAATGTAAAGAAAAGTATAAAAGGTGAATTAAGGAGGAAAAAGGCGAGGAAGGAAGAATCCATTGTAACTCCTGGGTCAGTTGACGGGCTGATCACCTTTTTCTCCCCTCGGGTTGGGATGCTGCCTGAGGAGACTTTAGACTGAGAGCCCTCTCCCATCTTCTGAGGTGCGTGATGATTGCACACTTGTACATCGAAGCTAGCTAAAAACCCCACACAGTAGTAGAGGATTTCCTATACTGACATCCAAAACCTACTTTGTAAATATTGCATTTGAATAAATCATGTTATTCATGAACTCGTCTACTTCCTTGGAAGATGATCGGACCTACAATCGACACACTGTTCGTGACTCCCATACTGCCAGAGTTGAGCTTATAGTTGATCACACTATTTGGGAACTCGATTATTTTTCTAGTTACATTATATGATGAAGTGGAACTGTCTTGACAAATAATTTAATGATAATTATAGTGTTTTCCAGGACATAATAAGAAAAATAGCATAAACTATAAAACTCATGTAACTTCAGTTATTGGAACGTACGGTATCTGTTCAGATTGGCCATCTAAGTTTTCTTTACAGTCAATGAAGTGAAAGATATTTTCAGAAGTTTGTTCTAAAACATTTGAAAAAAGTGAAATATCCTCTGAAGAAAAATATCTCTTTCCTCAGGTTTAAGAAGACAACGAGCTTAAATCAGACATGTAGGTTCTAGATATAAAACTAGGAGGCATAAATTCTAGATACACAGAAGAAAAGCAGGTAAATCTGGATTCATTGTGAGGAGTGGTTAAACATAATTTGGTTAAACATACTGTGATTTAAAAATCTGTAATTAAGATTAATCTGTAGTTAAGCACTCAGTATATTTTCCAAATGTGTATTCTGGGTCAAGTTCTGAAAAATCTTACCATGTATCAAACTACAAATATAAATAAACTTACTGATTTGTGTTTTGGTGTTTGCAAAACTGGATCTATGTTTGAGATGTGGAACTTGTTGGGTACATCTGAGCATGACTGCTCAGTTTGTGCTGTTTCCAGATAGCTTTTAACTTCTCTCTGTTCTAACTTGTGGATTCATAGTTACATTGACAGTCCACCATTGCCCTGCCATTTTGCTGCCAACTATAATTTATCTTTGTCTTCTTTCTTTAACTTTGAGCTCCTGCCATCAGCCATCAGGAGTAATGTTTCCATCAGCCTTAGCAGTTCAAACTGATATTTAGTGTTCTCTTAGTGGCTATGAGTAAATTGCATATTATCTTCAGTAAGCCAGAATACAGTCCCACTGAAGTCAACATGAATTCAGTGACTGAAATAAAATGGAATTAAGGTTGGGCTGCAGTTCCCCATATGCAAAAGAGAAATCTTGGCTGAACTTCAGCAAAGCATTTCTGCTTAGTTCTAGTCTCGAGTAATTCTTTCTAGAGGATCAGTTCTCTGTTGAACACCAACCATGTGCTTAAAGGACAAAAAGTCATAATTTTCTCTCAACTATACTGATATTTCATTAGTTTCCTGCACTACCCAGTTGACAGAAGTCTTTGATATAATAACAATGACAACAACAACAACAAAATGATAATAATTCTCTGAAGCCACTTTGTTATTATTGATTTAATGTGGAAGACATTCATAATCTTTATAGATGGACTTATATTACTCCCTGAATTGGAAATCCAATTACATTATTCCGTTTGCAAGATATTTAATAATTTTTATTACATATCTTAGATTGTCATGGAGGAAGCAGGTTTCTAAGGCCTTACCTTAATCTTCATTTTTCTTTTCAATAAGGAAACAAATACTGGAAATTCAAAACAATAACACAAAACCAAGCAACATGAGTCAACATGAACTAATTATTTGCACACATTTTTCCTGAATCCTAATTGCTTACAATGCTCTCAAAACACCATCAGAAGGAGAAATAACAACTTTCATCATACAATAAAAGGCAATTATACCAACTTGGAAAAGATACCTTGGGAATCTTCATATCAAGCTTGATTTACCCTGATATCCTGCAAATATATGTACCAATCACAGCCGTTTTGACTCAACTCCAACATAAAACAGAGTTCCCTGAAGTTCACTGGAGGTAAAGGTAAATTTTCACAGTGGTCTCTCTGGCCTTTATTCTATTAATCATGGTCTTTTTAGATTAAAATACTAGAATTGACTACATATCTTTCAGATTACCGCTTACTCATTTATCAATAGTTTATCTTTCCCACTCTATATTTAAACTTCATGCCCCTTTCTAGTTTTAACACATACACTGCATCCAACCCTGCTTATCTGAGCCTACTGGGTGAAACAGGATAGTCTGTTTGGTGGGGTCATATTAGATGATTATTTTCTGCCTAACACCTTCAACACAGGAAATCATATGCATTGATATTGAATAAAGCAATGCTGAAAAGGCAGTCCAAAGTTAGACTAAATAAAGTGGAGGTGTTGGGTGAAAACTTCATCTATCATCAGAAGTCCAAAAGAATTGAGAATGCCACTTCATACTAGCGCTAGGAAACAGCCACAGTGAATGTTTAGGAGAACCACTGGGCAATAAATACTGATACCTCCTTTAGCACAAACAGCTGCATAAAGAATTATAGGCCTTTGCCTTGCTGTGATGGGCAAAGACAGACATTAGATGCTTCAACCTCCTTGCTTGCCCCCAAATCAATTTATTTTCCCTTTCCGCACATGCCAGAGAAATGGAGGAATTACAGAATCTTTTACTGTAGTCAGTTTATGACTCCTAGCTATCTGCCACTAGGTTCCTCATTCACTTTGCCCATATAAAAACATCCCTATGAACAATTCAAGAATATGTATGGAGGTAATTTCATTGTCAAAATGTGTGTGGATTGCAATTAGAATTTACTTGCATTCATTCCTAATATACCCGGAAGGAATACAAACACAAGAACATTGATTGCATGAGTATCAAGATGCATCCCAGACTAGGTATAAATTCTGTAAATGGACTTGTCAGATTTTGTGTTTAAGGATTCTGCGGCTGCTGGTAAGTTGGAAAGTTTCTGAAGAAACTGTTCTGAAGAGTCCCTCTATGCAGCATTCATTTCCAAAGAATGTGAGGATCTAAAACAAGCTTTATCATACAAAATATGATTCAGTGACATTAACGCTGTATAACAAAGCTCCTCTATAAGGTGTGTGATTTTTGTTTCAGGACTGTTGAATTGCCAGGTAGTGAGAAATGAATATTCAGATTTTATTTGCTCTCCTTCCTTCTATCCTTTCTTTTTTTTTTTATTTCTTGCTTCTTTTTTTCTCTCTTTTCCTTCATTTGTTCCTTTGTTCCTTCATTCCTTCTTTCCTTTTTCTTCAGCGATGTCATAGCTATGTGGTCATATTTTCTGTCACAAAGCAGTGATAGAAGTAGTCGCTACAATATGTAACTACTGTAAGGCAAGTATGTTTTAAAACGGACTCTTCCTCTTGTCAATCTCCTCATATTACAGACTTTATGATTGCGTGGAAGCAGGTAAGTATAAGATAGGATTTTTCAACTGGAAAAGACAAAATATGTATCAAAGCTGCATGTCATTATTGCTTATTTTTTGTATTATGTAGCTTTTAGGGTATCAAGACTATACCTTGTGGCAGGCGTGGTAATCAAAACCCTTTAAACATATTCCAGTGATTTGCATCATTAATTTCTGGCAAATATGAGAAAAACACATTGTGAAGATCTTTTGCTTTCTCAGTTAATGAAGCAGCAAGCTGTGGACAATTTACTGCCATCCAAAAGAACAAAAACTGCCATTATTACTGGTAATATACAATTATCCAGTCTACATTTCCCTAGACATGTAAAATAAATAAGAGTTCCACCAAATGCTGATCTACTGAATGGTTGTTCCTGGTTGGGGTCTAATAAATATGGAACGTTGTTAGGCCACTAAGACTTTTACGGTGTAATGTCTTGCTTATTGCTATGAAAGCTATTGGTCTTAACATTTTTTGGAGATCTTTAGACAGGTATGAAATTTCACTGGGTTTGGTGGGTGGATTCAAACTTACCAGGAGAGTGTAAGTAGACAACTACACCTATGTACAATGTGCTCACTTTTCTCTTGAAGAAAGAGACTAAAAAGATAATAACAGGCAGAATTGCATCATGAAAGGGAATAGGTTTAAACTAATAAACAAACCAGGGACAACTCAGCAGTTAAACAACCAAAAACTGTGGTCAAGAAAAGTCTGGTTTAAGATTTTATGTGTTTATACAGTACCAATAACTTTCACAAAACTTTCATGAGGCGTAAAGCTGCATTCATCAAAGTTGTTTCACTTCGTTTTGGGTATTTGTTTAGGCTAATCTAGCCTTCTAGGTTGCCTTTGTAGACACTGAGCCTTACTATGGAGTAAAAGGTTTCTGGGAGTTCATCTTTTTGCACTCATGTAGGACACAACAATTTCTAGATGTCTAACTTTTAGATGGATAAAACGATACTGTAATCCCACCTAGGTTTTTTTTATGGTGAGATGTAAAGTTGTTTCCACACGATAAATCTCTTCAAGATTCAATTATCAAGGAACTGTATGTACATGTCTACATACACATGAATACATAAATATATATGTAGACACACAGACATGCACACACATGAACATATTACTATCCTCTTTCTAAAATTTTCTGTGCATTGATGAAGTTTTCCAAAGAAACTTGGTGGAAGGTTATAAATTAGTTTCGTGTTGCCTTGTAAGGGAGTATTCTTACTGAATTACATATGTTGATGAGTCATACATTACTGGGAGTATTTAATCTGAAGCTAATTTAATTACGCTTTGATCTGCCTTTCGCATTTTGGTTTCACTTGTTTTACATAATTTTGTACCCATAACATGTATGTGCATTGCAGGAGGTTGTTATCTGAAAAAGTAGTTTCAGTAACTGAATGAGATACACTCCAAACTTTGCAAACTCCCAACTTAATTAGAGCATCTAGGGATTATTCCATTGGGTAAGTCCTTAAAAAAAAAAGAAAAAAAAAAGAGCAATCAATGGCTAGTGAGATTTTATAATCATTGTAGTAGTTAGTTACTGAATGACTCTGTATGTACCTATGTGTTTGTATAAGCAGTTGTTATTCTCAAAGCTTTTTTGTGTGGGTTACCTGCAGATCCCCAAAACATGCCTGTACATGTTCTGTGATGCTAAGTTTACATAAATCAGTTTAATCACAAGAGATGCAAAATTACCTTTTTTTTTCTTTTAATTAACATTTCAAATTTCAAAACACAGTTATCAAGAAACATTTCCTACACTGTCCACAAAGCCATGTTTGAAACATTACTTACACGATCCGTGAGTTCCTCGTCTACTTCTGACACAATACACTGACTCAAAAAATCTCCAACCGACTCATTTCTTTAGTGCCCTCAACTGTCATGTTGCCATAGATGCAAACACGAGCAGTCACTAGGAAGGATCGTGACAGTGGCACCATCCCTGCAAACGCAGTGAAGGATGTTACAAGACACCGATCTCAGATGAGCCATTTCCACAGCCATCCTTGGTGACAGCTGTTGGTACCTTGGTAACCTGCTCTACTTTGCAGAGTTCTCACAGAATGAAGTTAGTAATGAAGGTGAACTGGAGTCTGTACTTTCTATTGTGAGAGAGGAAAAAGAATAAGACACCCTGCTAGTTTCAAAAAAGAGTTTTCTGACCTATTAGATAACACATATAACTTTTGCCATTTTTTTTTGGCATTGCAAGCACGTAGCTCTGCCTCTGGGAGGAAGGGCAAGCAGGGCACAAGAACTGAAGCCCCTTTTCATGAATCATGGTCCTGGTTAGAAATTGATTAGCTTATAATGACAACTGCTTCATGAATCTTCTCATTTTTTCTGACCAAAACCCCCTAATTGTTGAATGCCTTTGATTCCAGTTAGCCCTGCAGACCCAACTTACTTCTGAGACTGGAAACTGGCACCTGTGTCATGAACTGAATAGTTAACTAGGGTTGATCCAGCTGCCATTAAAGTTAGTGGCAAGCTTCCTGCTGCCTTCAGTCTGCAATTGCCATTTCAGAAACCTTGTCACTTCCGATGATGCCTGAGACAGAAAGAACATGGGATGACTTTCGGATCCTAAAACTGAGTATGTGGGCTTGACAGCTGGAAAAATAACCTTTCTTTTATCTCTAACTGTGCTATCTATCCATCTGTCTATCCATCTATCTATCTACATCTCACCTGGAGCAGATTTAGAAGGGTTCTTCACTATCTAGAACTGAATGTCTAAAGAATATTTGGTAGATGTAATATTTCCCTCACAATTATTTAGGAGATGTTGTGAGCATTTAGAGCACTTAGTGATGTCGAATATATTTGTCTCATTTAATTTACTCCTTCAGAGCTGATATTTTCTTTATGTGTATCATGTCTTTTCTCATACTTCAACCAAAGGGATAATTTTATAGGAGCAGAGGTATATTTTCACAGCTTAATTAATTAATCAGCATGTAAGAAGAAACAGATTGCACATTTGATCAGAAACTCCTGCAAAAGATGTTTCTTAACACTGCTTGAGTCATCAGATCAGTTCTTCTTTATTATCCGTTAATGCAACAATGGAATAAGACAGTTTTGTTGCAAGATGCACAATGATCCTGACAACGGAATATGAGAAAACTGAAGACATAGGAATGTATTTTTCAGGGACACTGAACAAAAACATAAAAATCAAGCATAAGCAAAATGGAACTCCCAAGTACTTGTGAAGATAAGGGACAAAGAGGAGAATTCAAGGAGTAAATACCCTCTGAAACTGCTTTCTGATCATTTAATATTGTTTCTGTGGCTAATTTCTGACATGTAGAGCAGGTGTGAATGCATGTAAAAAGTTCCCACACTTTTCTTGTAAGGAAGATTGAAGGTTCCACATTTATTGGGCTTATCCTTTATATTCCTGATTAGATCATTGGTTTTAGGAGGAATAAAGACGAGAAGAGATAGGTCATTCTTCTTGAGGACCATGCCATTTTGATTGAAAATGGATCTTAGCATTATTTCAGGATAGGTTTTCTTTTATTCCTTTCTGGATGTGAGAGGGATGCATGCACATGGACTAGCAGCAAACCCATCAAGAGGAACCAGGCAGAATCCTAGCTACACACAAAATCACAGCTACCCAAATGAAAACTGTATTTTAATAGCAATGTGTAATAAGACAAGTGTTGTCTGTTCCACCCTCAATCTTATGTTATTTATTCTAGTTATATACTGGCTCCCTATGTGGTTTCACTGCAGTTACTGCAGTCAGGCATTCAGAACAATGCCAAAAATCTCATGACCACCTTCCCATTCACTCGGTTGTGTGGATCACATTGGTCCCTAAATTTTCCCAAACTGAATCTCACTTTTTTTTCATTTCTTTGTAATTGCATACATATTCTGCAAGACAACCCGAGTGACTTAGAGCAGACTCCAATAAGTAGTAGTTTGTGCAGTCTGGTAATATTGCCTTTAGTTTGTCACTAATAAAGCATATCGGGAGGCTAACAGTGGTATTAAGAGTGGAGCAAACTGAAGTATCTTGAGGTCATTAGGGCTACACGTAGCAAATGCTGTTTGTCTATGTGTATTTAATAGCTCACAAAGATTAATTTTGGCCTAAAGAGATAGATCGCTCTGGGTTGCCCCAGTAGTCAGGAAAAAGGGAGGGGGAGAGAGAATCCTTCAGGGAGAGGTTAAGGAGAACGCCCTCCAGAAGAGATTCTCTCTCCTCTGACCCAACAGATGAAAGTTCCCTAGGCTACTATTAGCCTTTGTGGACACCACTATTTGTGTATTTATTGTTGCATAAAAAATGGGATAACTTGATCTATCATAGCACAGACTTCTGCTTGCAAAGTGTAAGTCATAACTCTTTAAACCTTTGATCAAGTGAAATTTCCCATGCACATTTAAAGGTAACGCGATTTCTCGTGGGATGTAGTCATCAGTATCAGGGTCCTGACTACCACGTTTTGAGAATCAACTTTGAAAAGACTTATGTATATGCTTAGCTTCAGGCACAGTCAATGGCAGCAACAGTTGGAACTGTTTTTATTTCAAAAATGATGATTTGTCAATAATAGAAATACATTCCAGGAAAATAACTTTGTCAATGAACTTTACTCTGGGAGAGTAAAGGTCCAAGACTGAGTGTGTCCAGCTGTAGACATAGTGGAAAACAGCCAACAGCCCAGGGCTAAGGCATTCACCTGGGATAGGGGAGACCCAGGTTGTTTCTGAGCTGCATGATTCAGCCCAGGTCTTTGAATTTTTCTTCCTGTGTTTCAAATAAATGATCTGATGCCTTGGTTAACTTAGGGTGGGACTTTTCCCCCTGGAAACTTGGAAAGTCTTCAATTACTTCAAAAGGAAAATGAATCAGATTCAAGTATAACGTGGCTTAGTAAGGAATGCATTCAGACTTTTTATATTCTGTCAAAGCAGGAAATCTTTTATTGCTGCAAGCTTAGGAAGGACACTAGACAAGAATATGTTTTTCAGGTCTTGGTTAGATTTATCCTCTGTGCCCTGTCTTCTCACTGCATTCTATGTTTCCGCTGGTATCCAGTTGGCAATTTTCCATTACCTTTGAACCACTGCTCAGTCATATCTTCCTTAACAAATTAACACATTTATTAAGAAATATACACTTTATTAATGCACAAGTTCAAACTGGCTTTAACTAGTTTTACAGTCAAGGACCACATGTCTACATAGAATTACCACAGTAGGTCGAATTTTCATGCCAGATTATGAAATTAAGGCATATATGAAACACACCAGTCCTGATATGAAATAGATATCTTAAAATTTCCCACATTTTTCATTAGATGAGAAAATATCTTGCTAGTCTGTTGTCATAAGTGATGCTGTTGCCTCAAGAAGGGCAATTTGCAGCCAGTGACACTAAGGAATTTGCAGTGTGTTTAATGGAAAAAGTAGATGGGTGCCTAATATTCAGAAATTTTATCAGAAGAATTATTTACATTTCCAATATAATAGAAAGAGAGAAAAAAAAAAGCTGACAGTATATTTGTCTCTTTCTTCTTGTTCTTTATGAACAACAGTACTGCATTTTTTTAATCCAGATTCTTATTTTTTAATTACTTGATTTGTGAAAAAAAGAGGAGCATGAATTTGCTTTGAATAATTTCAAACTTCTTCTTGGTTAGGTTGGCAATTAAATGTAAGATTTCATACACAAACAGTGTGTGGTTTCCTGCAAGCACAATAAAACATCTCATAACTGTGTCATGCAGTAAATGAACGTTACACAAGCATTATTATCACAGGCAGTACTTTTCCACAGAGAGTATAATTTTTGTTCAAAAAATTAGAAGCAGTGCATTCTTAATTACAAACCTTAAAAATAAATAATGGTCACATATTTTGGTTATCTGAAAAAAGCAGGCACGCTCCAAAATAAAATGAAATGCAAAATGATTGTTCATAATCATTTTTAAACCAACCAACTTCCCATCAACAGAAAAAAAGGTGAATTTTGATCCTCATCAGCACCATAAAAAGAGAAATAACACCAGGAAACGGTTGTTGTAGAATATCCATCCATCAGTGTATTGCATAAATGACCTACTGAAAGAAATAGGTAATTTGTAGTAATAGTAATTTTACTAATGCTATTTTGTAGCTCTTAGTTTCGGTCTGGACTAACTAATTTGGCTACTGCTATCAGTATCGCTGAGAGCTCAGACTTCAGTGCATGTAGTGACACTTCTCTAGGCAGCTGGTGCATGTGATTATAACCTAACTGACTTGACCAAAGTAGCAAGGAGTAAAGGAAAGGAGATGCAGATTTTGCCTGGTCTTTGTGTTTTCATCATTCGTCTTACACTGAAGACTGACTGATAAGGTTGTCTTACCAGTGTACCAGTATCCAGGTCTTCCTTTCCTTGTAGCGTCCAAATTGATGGTCATACTCCTTCCAGATGGAGGTTTTTCTGGCTTCACTAATATTCTGTTCATGAGCTACCCTACAGCATTGGTCTCTATCCATCTCTCCTCTTTTCACCTTCAGCCTTTAGGTGTTCTCCAGAGAGATGGGAAGTGTAGGTTTGAGTCTTCTCTCTAAGTTTGTCCTCTAATTATCAGATTACTGGAGATATTAGGGAATTTGGAGTCCTTTCTGCCTGATTTCTGAATTCCAGAGAGATTCAGACAAGATGGGAGTGCTCCATGGGGCAGCCGTGATTGACTGTGAAGACAGGAAGAGTTTTAGACACAGTAGGAGACAAGTCCTGGTCATCTAAAGGCAGGTAGTTGTGGGCCAGAATAGTCTTGGTTCTAATTTGGCATCTGTATTTGCTAGGGAATAAAGAAGGAAGGAAAAAAAGACAGAGCAAGAATACTGGGCAATGATTTTTAAATGGGTTCAAGAAGATAATTTTAAGCATGGAGGAATCTCTGCTAAATCTCCACTGCCAAGTACCTTTTGGAAGGAACTTCTATACTGCTATTTCATCTGCACTGAAATATAGACCCTAAAGGCCAGATGTTAATTGCAATGTGCAGATATGAATCCCGAGCAATGCTACAGCCCTCCATTAGGACACTCCATATTTACTGCAATTTAGGGTAAATTATGCTCTGGCAGTAAGAAAACAAAACAAAACAAAAACAAAGAAACAAACCACAATACAGACTAAGGATCATTCATAATATATGGCTACAAAAATTGATCACTAGGGTCAAACGGCTACACTAAATTGCTATTTATGCTTGCATTTAACATGTAGACTTATACTGCAGTCATCCATCTAGACATTAAAGCAATGCATTGCAATAGTAAATCAGCCTGCAAATACATCCTAAGAAATGTTAATATTGGGAAGGATGAGACTTTTCAATGCTCCACTGTGTTTTTCACTGCAAAAAGAAGTGTTTTTTAATTCAAAAGGGCCAAATTTGTTGGTACATTCAAACAAGCAGAATCCTGCTGATGATAGTAGAACTGCACTAATTTATATCAGCTGAAAATTTCACATTTTACATGGACAGCAATAACTATTTTTTACAACTTTAGATATTAAAATTTATTATTTGAAAATTCTTAGACTATATTTATTGAATAGAAGTTGTTCCCTTGCCATCAGAGAGCTATTTAAAAAACCATGCACCTGTGTCAAAAAAAAAAGATAAAAAAGCCTCCATAGTTACTTTCCTTTGCTGCATTTCTGTTGTTGCTATTATTGTTATTTCGCCCATATAATAGTTTAGCAACAATTCTGATTCTGATCAGCTTTAGAGGCTTAGAGGTTAATCTGAAGGTTGCTGTAAAATTACTATTTACCACCTGAATTTGAAAACCACACAAGCCATACATACACATACCTCTCTCTATACATGTAAGCTATGTTTTATTGCATTTTTGTTGAATGAATATTAAATATCAGATTTGTCACTAGTTTTAACTGCAATGTCTCCTATTAAAAACATGAAAAGAAAACCTGCATGCTTTCATTGCCTAGAAATGCCCTTGTTAAGTCTTAATGTATTCTGTTTCCCCATCTGAAAAACTAGATTTTAAAAAGATGATAATGAGCTTAATTTTACCATAAAGCCTGTGAACAGCAGACACCGCCCTGTGAAATAAAGTAGTTCCAGAGCCATTTGCTGATATTAGATAACATTACGTAGTCTGCACGCTGAGCATGAGTGCCTTTCAAAATTCTGTTTTAGAAGAAAAATAAAATCAATAGTATGTCACAACTGAAAGTCGGCAGTGAATTGGCAAATACAGTTCACCTTGATCAATGATTTGTACTTTTAAAGCTAATTAGCAAAAGGGAGAAAGAATGAAACTCATCTAAGTGAAAGATAACTTTCTTTTGCTTTTGTTTCTTGTATTTCTCTGTTTTTATGATTTTTATTATTATGTGTACAAATACATGAAAAGCTTTCATTTTCCTTTCTGGAACAACATTTTAAATAATACAAAAATCCACCATTTTCCTTTTAAATCTACCTCCTTTTCTATCTATTTATTTGTTCTTATGTATGTGTGGATGTGTTTGACAGAAAAGTATAAATGTACCCAAATTTATTTATTTATACTATTATTCTGTTTCTTAAAAAAAAGAAGCTAATTGAAGAGAAAATCATGAAAAATATTTGATATACTTTCCTCAAATAAGGTTCTTATTCTTTCCTAGTAAGCAAATACAAAAATGCAAATCTGTTTTTACGTAGATGCAACATGCTTGTGCCTTCAACCTATTTTATATGAAATTATACCATGCTATTTCCCACAATAAACAATTTCTGTAAAAATGCTGCACGTTTAATTCTAAACTGCCTTACACATTTTGCAGTTTGCAATACATCACATTACTGATAAACACTAAAGAATTCCACACTACATCTTTTTTTTGTATCTTTATTTATATTTATCTATACGAATAATTCTAGTGGGAAGATACTCATTTCTGAACGCATGCCGTATAATCTTTAGAATTTAAAATGACACCTTTTATACTTGAATGGTTGGATTAATATATTACGTTCTTGTGATAGCTATTATATTTTATTACTATTATTAATAACATTTTAAAATGACCTTTCAAAAAACTTACTTACTGTCTACAGTCTTGCCAGTGAGTGTGCTTCCGAACGCAGCATTACCAGACCAGACTGGAGATTTCACGTTACTTTCTGCATTTCAAGCCTTAATATTAAACACTTTTCCTTGCCTGGTATTAGTTTCATATGTTAATATCATTTTTTATTAACATAATACAAATATCACTTGCAGTACTACATCCTTCATTGCTAGCGGCTTTCATATCAAATGTCACAGCAAATTTTATATTCACTAATAGATTACGACTTGTACATTGTATTAGTGAAAGTGAACAGTATTACAGAATGACACTAAAATTAAAGAACATACTGTACAACAGCACGTAACACTGTGTTAAATTACCTACTACTTCTGACCCACTCTCTATCCTCTCTTAGACCGCAAAATGGTATCAGAAGTTCTGTTAGATATTTTATTGCTTCTTTGGAGAAAACTTCACCTTTCAAGAACCTCACTATATCCATTGTCAAAATATCACATTATACAATTCACTGGAAGTGAACTTATTGCTAAATACCCATTAGGTTCCCAGGAGATGCCTTACATTAATTGTTTAGTGAAAGCACCCTTAGGCTATCGCTAGGGAAGAACATTAAATGCATAAAAAGAGAAGTTGACAGAGATCCCTGTAGAACAAGATACATCTACTGGCTTAAAACTTCTCCACGAAGAAACCTGCGAGTCGGTATTCAAAATGGTCATTTTGGGGTTATTTTTTCTCCAGTTCCTGCTAGCACAAATACAATTAATCTGAAAAGAAAATCAGTGCTGCATCAGGAGAGATTCTTTAAAAAGTGGTTATGAAAGGACAAGCCGGGGATGCTAAACAAGGCAAAAGAAGAACTGCTTTGGGACCCGAGGTGCCTGAGTGGCATGCAGAGGTAACGAGAAGAAAAAATGTTGCGGAGTGGATAAATTGCAGAACTGATGCTATAGATGAGGGGGAAAAAAAAACTTATGAAAAAAGTAAGACGGCTAGGAGAGAAAGGAGGGAAAATGAAGAGAGAAAGGAGAGACAGGATGGGTATTAGATGAAGAGTCCCCAAAAAAGTTGTACTAATGTAGCAGTCAACTGTTCAAGGGCAAAGAGTCAAGTCCAGAACGAAAGGGCAAGGATTTTAGCAGTTAATCCCATCATATTTTCCTATCTGCAAAATCCTTTTTAGCACATTTTTTTCTTTTATAGTGATAACTGATAGATCACTTTTTTGATTATGCATCTGATACAGTTTCACGTATTTCATTATGCTATTTTTTATTTAAACACCACTGAAACAAACATATATTAAATGAAATATTTTGCTTATTAACTCCGCAGCAAACCAGTGCTTTGTGGGTTTGGTATTGCTACCAAAATACCACAAGAGGGGGCACTAGTTAAACAAGACACGATAATGTAACTTATTTTTCTCTCTCTTTTTTTTATCACTCATAAACACAGTAAAAATATTCTTTCTCTGCTGTGCTGGTATACGATGATATTACACTCAGAATATTTATTCCTACTGGTGTAATTAATGGAAGAGTAGCTACCATGAAGATATATTGTAGAAAGTATATAGAAGCCTGAGTATCTTCATAGATAAATAAGAAAATAAAGTTTAGGTTTTGTTCACATCCTCCTTAAGCAAAACATTTGCCAAAGAAGAAAAGAAAATATTCTTTATACTGGGCTGAGTTTCAGGTATATATATAACCACTTTTGAAAACACTGTGCTTTTGGATGTCTACATTTTCAGCTGTTAGTGCCTTGCAGCTTATGCAGTGATTTTGTCTTTGTACAAAGTATACACAAATCATATTATTCTGAGTTTCTGAATTCTGAATTCTTATTTTGTGCAGGTGAAAATGCCTACAAGACTGTAGAAATCAAGCATATGCACTTTGGCTGGCACATGTAAGCAGCTCAGTCTGCTCAGGAGTTCTCTCTAACCAGTCCAAGGAGGTGGGAAATAGCATCAGGTCTAGTTACAGGTTTGGGGAGCGAAGGTAACCCAGGGCCTTCAACCCAGGGCCTTCAAAGACCTTCAAGTCCCACTGAAATCCCTGGTGTTCAGGCAGTTCCACCTATTTGAGTAGCTGAATCTGCATGTTTTGCCCTTAACTATTGGAAATGGCAAGAAATTGAAACGAGGGATCCCAAATTCTAAAGTGGAAGATTAAATTATTTGCCTGTAAGCATAATGCCAGGCCCTAAACCAACTCAATTCTCATTGACTTTATTGAAGTCCAGTTCTACAGGTTCTTGGCCAAGCTCCAGGGCTCTCACATTTCCAAACAACTTATCCTTTTTTAGTGGTGTTTTCCCTAATACATAATGTGAGGGGGAATCAGAAATCAAGAAATCACTTTTCTAGCTATTCCAAGGGATGGATACATGTTTTTTTTTTTTTTTTTTTTTTTTTTTTTTTTTTTTTTTTAATTTTTTGGATCAGGATAAATACAGGACTTGGGAATTAATCAGTTTATTGACAACTCCATGCTGCAGATGGTCCCACCAGTTCACCTGTGTTGAAGTTCTGGGTAAATTAGGACAGCGACTCAGAAAAAGGAGTGTCCTGTTTTGCAATTATTGCAGCGAGCTTTGTTGATATCCTGACCCCATGGCACAATAATTATGTAGCATTAACCAAACTACCCCTTATTATAGCTTGGTTTACTATGAAAAAACAAAATCAAAGCCAATACATTTTAATATCTAGGACTGCAAAGTGCTTCACAAACACCTCAGCCATCCACACAGTCGAAGGAGGAAAAGATGAGGAAAATAAAATTGAGAAAAGACCTCTGTAGCCACCAAACAGAAACCATCCTTCAAGGAGAATCAGATCTCCACTTAAAGTTGCACTGATTTAAGCAATAAGGAACCCATTTCAGTGCTTGTATTGGAGAGGGTGACACAGGTCAGATGACTGGATTATAACATGTTTATTTCACATAGAATCACAGAATCATAGAATGGTTGAGGTTGGAAGGGACTTCTATAGATCATCTAGTCCAACTCCCTGCTCCAGCAGGGACACCCAGAGCACAGGGCACAGGGTGGCATCCAGGTGGGTTTGGAAGATCTCCAGAGAAGGAGACTCCACAGCCTCTCTGGGCAGCCTGTGCCAGGGCTCTGTCACCCTCACAGGAAAAAAGACCTTCCTCACATGGAGGTGGAACTTGCTGTGTTTCAGCTTGTACCCATTGCCCCTTGTCATATCATCGGCCACCACTGAGAAGAGTTTGACCCCATCCTCCCTATATTTCACCCCTCAGGTACTTGAACATGTTGATAGACCTTTCAGTCTTCTTTTCTCCAGGCTAAACAGGTCCAGTTCACTTAGCCTTTCCTCATATGATAGATGCTCCAGTCCCTTAATCATCTTTGTTGCTCTGTGCTGGACCCTCTCTAGAAGCTCCACATCTCTCTTGTACTGGGGAGCCCAGAACTGCACCCAAACTCCAGGTGCGACCTCACCAGAGCTGGGCAGAGGGGCAGGATCCCCTCCCTCGACCTGCTGGCAGTGCTCCTCCAGATGCAGGTCAGGATCCCATTGGCCTTCATCTAACATGGGCTAGGCTGTGAAAATAGCACAATACCTTTCAGGAAGAGGTACTTATCTAACAAAAAAGAAAAATGGTGGTTCATTTTATAGCTTAGAGTTCGAGCAGCAGAGGTCCAAGCTCCTGCTCTGTAACAGACTATCCACATGATCTTGATTAACATTCTCTGGAGTAGTTTAGTTAGCGGTGTCCCCCAGGGGTCAGTCCTTGGTCTAGTCCTGTTCAACTTGTTCATCAATGACCTGGATGAAGGCACAGAGTGCTCCCTCAGCAAATTTGCAGATGATACGA
>JAWLRI010000055.1:506244-522629 GCA_034781795.1 Crypturellus tataupa | reverse complement strand
CCCTGTGTGTGCAGGGGGTTGGACTAGATGACCTCTAGAGGTCCCTTCCAACCTTAGGCATTCTATGATTCTATGATCGTTTCAAAGGACCAACGTCATTTCAATTAACTGTAGCTGAAAGGATGAGGTGTCACTTCCTCTTTTATTTCCTGTGTCTGGTTGCTCTCCTGGAGTCTTTATGTACCCTTCATAGCATGATAATGCCTTATCAACCCTCTCAAGAGGCTGAAAAATAACTTTTTGAAAAAGAAGCAAGTTCTCAGATTAGTGAGCTGAATTGTCTCACTGCTCAATTGGGCAAGCAGCGCTACAAGCTGCAGGAAATGGTTGTTGGGATGAGGGAAGAGAAAAACAAGGACAGAATAAACAGGAAAGTGGATATACCTCTCTGGCAGCACCAAGTCACGAGCGCATCTCAGGTGCCTTTGAATCATGACCGTGTTAGGTAACATGGATGCATAGCGAATAGGGCACAGGAAACATTTTTATAAAGTGCCCCGTGAAAAATGGTTGATTTTCTGGGAGTCCCTTCTGACCAAGGACTGTCAAGTAGACAGAAGAAAACGTGGAGAGGAGGGTGTTTTTCGACCTCAGTCTACTCCAGGCACAAAGGGTTCATAGGCTCTTAGGGACATGGTTTAGCAAGCATGGTGGTCATGGGTTTACAGTTGGACTTTATGATCTTGAAGGTCATTTTCAAACATAACGATTCTGTGGTCTGGATGTTATCTCTAATCAGAATTGTCAATCCACAACCCTCTTGAGTGAGAGGATCCCTTCTTTACCACATCGCAGCCAGTGCTGTAGGCACCAGGCTATCTGGTGTACTCTGGCTTTCCCAGGGTGAGATGGTTTGGTGATTCAGTTGTCAAGCTGCTGTCAGCTTAAATTTATAAAAGAGGCAGATCCTATAACAGGTCAGTCAATGACACTGACCTGTAGATAAGATTTTTACACAGTGCTGACAGTTGAGCACTGCAGAGTGAGGGATCACTGTGCTTGAAGGGCACAGAAATCAGATTCTCATCCCATAAGAATCCAGAAGATCTTCAGGAGTATTCCACATTTGCCAGGATGGATCTGAGCATAACTCTTTTAACCAGGGGCAGTTCAGGGTGCATAGTAAAGAAAACCTTGGTACAACGTACTTGGCAAAGTATGTTAATAATGTGATATTTGAGCAAAGAAATGAAAAGCATTAAATATTCAGATAGCTAGTCCAGAGACTTAGTTCATTGTTTGTTATGAGAGCAATACTATCAATTCCTGACCCTCAGGTATGCCAGGAGTTCTTCTAGAATAGAAAAGCATAAGAATCTAAAAACTAAACCAAAGATCCACTTGGTATGCTGCCTCTGGAAGGCCTGGCAGAAGTGCTTAAGCAAATAAGGAGACAAATAGGCATGTTTTCCTGTCTCATCAGTTTTGTACCAACTTATCACTTGATCTTCATAATAAGCTGTGGTGAAAAGGTCCACACTTCAACTGTGTATGGAAAATATAGTATGTTTTGCTTGTTTTAGACTGGCTGCCAGGTAATTTAATTGAATGTCAATTGTTTCATGTTAAAAATACAGTTAATAATCATTCCCTAGTCACTTTCTTCAAGTCAATTATAGTTTCATATACCTTTAGCATGTAAGAGAAGAAAGTTCAGAACGGGTTTATATTCCTCTTTCCTCCTTTCTTTTGTGTATTATGGTTGTTCTTGGGTTCCAACATTCAATATTCTGACAAGTAATCCCAGATAGACTAAATAGCTACCTGGAACTCCTCTGAAGATAGTCTCCTACTACACGCAGAAGGAGTGACCGTATGGAGTGAATTCTGTCCAGTCTCTATAGTTTGTCTTACTGCTCGTTCACAAAGAAAATACCTAGAACACAAATCCTGAATTTTTCAGAATCACCTGAGAAGAGTTTCAGAGTCAAATTGTTCACAGCTAACATCACATCTGGAATCTAACACTTCTCCAACTTGAGATACTTGGAAGTATCCGTGAATCTGTTATCTACTTGGAAAACTGTATATGCAACCTCCTGTAAGTGGTGAGATACAGACTATGTCCATCTATAGACCACTAATATATGAGTCATGAGAAGACTGAAAGGATCGAACGAACTGAGAAATCTTAAGTTCTCCAATTTGGTTGGAGAATGAAGCTTTCCTTGCTTTCCATGTGAAAGAAGGCAGGTTCCTTCTCAAATCCTTCTGTTATTTTTTGTTAGGCATCCACACTAAATTCAAATAGGAGAAACTTTACACTAAAGTCACAAAATAAATGCTGAAAAACGGTGGATCAAGAAATGTGGGACGGGAAAATTGAAGTAAAAGGAACCAACCTAACTTTCTGGAAACAAGAAAAAGCTTCAAAGTAGGAAATCTGTTGGAAGGGAAAGGGGTGATATCAAAGAACTGGAACTTATCTGTTAGTTGTAAGTCTGGGATGGATCCCGTGTGATTTAGACACCTTCTGTGTAAGTGTCTGTGCAAAAACAAGTCACTTGAGAGTCCCTTTTAGAGACTGGAAAAAGAGAAAGTCTTAAAGTGTCTGCTTCTCTCCACTGACAATAATCAAAACCAAATTCACTAGCTCAGTTGCATACATTCAAATTATAATTGTCCATGTTTGTTCAGATGAATCACATCTATGTGTCTCAACTCTTGCACACTGGTATGCAGTGTTATCTTAGCTACTTAGTTAAAGATATTGAAACTTAAGCTTGTAGCTCAGGACATACCTTTGTCTATATTTCAAGTAAAGACTATGACAGATCCAAATCACATGTGGAAAAACTGGGGTCAGTTCACTCTCCTACTGGAAGGAATTTGACTAACATCTTTGTCACTCATGAACAGTAGGGGAGTTTTTTGTAAGAAAGAGGCAGGTGATGGGTTGACCATATTTTGAGCATAATCCAGCCTAAGAGCATCTGCTAGAGCAAGCTCCTCATGTTCTATCCCTCTCTGGTATAGGTGAGTCCTAAGCCATCTTTCCTTGTTTTTACAGGAGTGTCCTGATCAGCAGACACTTTCAGAAAAGATTTATCCTTGTTATTGAAGATTAAAACAGAATAATTGGGAATGAAAATTTCTTAGAGCCAAAGAAGCCCAAGAACATGAATCCCAGATAGCAGACAGAACTGAGGTAAATGACCCTTATCTCAGGGATCTGTGCTTTGACTGACCAAAGATAAAATTTTATTATATTTTTTCAGAAAAGTAGCACTTCTGTTGATATATATATTTATATATATGTGTATATATGTATATATATATATATATAATATATATACATATATATATAATATATTTTAAGGAGAACTACTTACTCTATTAGATTTCCTCTAAATCTAATTCTAGCCTAGATATGGTGAGTTCAACTCCCAAAGGGAAGGTCATAATTTGCCCTTCTCTGTTGCTTCCTATAAATGAAGTCTAACACCTCAGTTAAAGACTTGGATTTGTTTTTTGGGGTCTTCAGAATGGCTTCCACACAATATCAAGTATACAAGGATCTGGCTTCTCCCTCAACATCGTTCTCAGTGTTTTTCTCTCTTCATGCCCTTATTCTCTTTATGAAGCCTTCAAGACAGTGTCATCAACACTCATTCTGAGAAGTTTCACACATCGCTCTTTCCTTAGGATTAGGTTATCAAATTAGGTTGCAATTTAACAAAATAATTAGCTTAACGAAATCCAAAGAATGTACTTAGTATCCATGAGTATGTCCAGACATTTTTTTCTGCATTAAGCTCTGAGATGTGCTTTTCTTCTAGTGCACCCTGAAAGTCATTGAGTGAATTGGTTCATTTAATATGAACTTGCTTGTAAATATAGAGATTGACTGAGAGAGAGGATCTCCAACAGTTGCAATTACAGCTGCACCATTCGATATGGTGCTTCTGTCACCTCCTCCTCCTGACAGGCTACATTTCTTCTTTGGTGTAAGGGATGTAAAGACAGAGGATTAAAAATGGACATTGTTCAGGGAATGAACAATCCGCTTTTGAAGAGAAGGGAGTTTATGATGCCAAGGCTCATTATTGCCATTTCCAGCCATGTAGTGTTAATGGTTTTGACTCACTCATTTCTGATGGAATTTCCTCCCCTGGAAAGCGGAGAGCTAACAGCATTGCCATTGTGCAACCAATGTTGGCTTAATCTCTTCCCATTCACTGGGCTCTGATTTCCCAGATATATTTTGGTAGAACTGGATAATGGAAAAGAGGTCAATTTTGAATTATTTTTTAAGATAATGGGTTCATGCTGTCTTAATGATATTAATGATATCATTAATAATGATAAACCTTTCTGATATGTCTATGCAACTGACCTAAGGAGCAATTCCTTCAGACAATTATCTTCTCCTTGCCATATAACTGTATAGCTGAGTGATAAGGCGGATCAGAGAGTCAAACTAGGTAAAAACTGTTTTACTTTAATCTCTTTAATTTTTATGATTTGTGTAATTCTGATACTTTAAAAGATCTGTGAGAGACAATTGAGAGCTGGTGGTCAGTAAGGAACCTCCCCTCTCAAAAAGATTTAAATTGTCTGAAGCTCACTTAGAAAGTAAACCTTCTGTTTAGTAAATGAATTTGTTCTACCTCTTCATGTCTCTGAGATGCTTCACTAGGATTTAATTCAGTTGTGTGGGTTCCAGGTATTTTTCTTGAAGAAATATTCTTTACACTTCAAAGGGCACATCCCTACAAGGTAGTGTAGGTCTTGAGATTTTAACTAATTTTTGTTGTTGAACATCCACTCAAAGCTGAAGGTGAGATAATCATGCATGCAAACTAGGCAGTCATAGGTCTCATCTTAATTCAGGTGCCTAAAAAAGGCCATATAAATCAAACTGAAGAACCATCCCTCATTTTGCAACCAAAGATATTTTCTGCCTTTCATCTGCATTGCTGCAGAGAAAAAAAAAAATGGCTTCATGGTGCTGAGGTTAGTAGAAGCTTTTAGGATTCAATCTGCTGCATAAAAAAAAAAAGAGAGAAAGAAAGAAAACAGTTGGTTTTATGTGGTATTACACACACATTTGGCTCCATTTTCATATTGATTATATATATAAAAAAGGGAAAAGTAAATAAACATGAGGAGGATAATGTCCTAAATTGAGTTTTATCACAAGTGCCTCCTGCTGGGATTCAAGAGCAAAACCTTCCCTCGAGGGGACAGAATAATATTGTTTTAGTTATGGGCATATTCTTCATTTGGAAACTCCTCATCAGCATGTCAATGCATGTTATTCACTGCTTGCAGAGACAATAAAATCAATATATTTAGAAAGAAACATGTATGTTACCAACATTTACACTGTAGAGATCCTGGCCCTTAATAAAACCTACATCCAGTAGAGAAGTTATCAAATGGAATTGTGTTCATTTGCTTTTTTACGCATTGAAGGGGCACAATATATCCCTAACAGCAGCTGGAAAATTAATGCTACAACTAAAATGACATTTCGTGTCTCAATGAATGATTTCCTGTGAGGTTCGGATAGTGGTTGTGACTAGAAGAGGTGCGATAATGGATCTAAGTCCATAATGCATTTATCCCCAGGTGTACTTGCTCAATCTGTTCTTTGTGCAGCTTTTTGGGCTTAGTAGGACTTTTAGAGTTTTATTTTGCTTCATTGATGCAAATGGTTATGACTCACTTTTAAAAATCTGCAGTGGGGGATGTTTCTATCTCTGGGAGATTATGTGGAATTGGGCATGGGATTTCTCAGGAGGGAAAGAACTGAAATTACTGAAAATAGCGGAAGACAGAGTTGTGCTGCCATTCCTTCTAAAATCAGGGAAACTGAGGCACGCTGAAGTAAAATAACTTGTACAGACACATGTTGGTTGTTCCGATCCTCCTTCCCTGCCACCTTTTCTCATGCACTAAGGAAGGCAACATTGCATGAAACATCTTCTTTCAGAACTCAAGCACAATTCATTTCTAAGGAGGATTCATCCTAAGGTTTACCTGCCTCAATAATTCCAAAAGGTTTAATATATGATTAATAAATATTATAAACATGCTGCAATCCCAAGTAGGAGTTTCTATAGAGGACAAGATGTGCACCAGATCTTTTAGGTGGCATTGCTGTGTGTCAGGAGATTACCCTGTTATACTATTCAGTAATCTGTATGAATGGATTAACTACTTCTGAAAGCAGTTCTTTAAGAAGTAAGTGAATTGTAATGTGGCGGAATTGTTTTCTCTGATACAGGAAAAAATACACAGGAAGGCCAAAAAATGTTTTGAAATGAAATATAAAAAAAAATAGTCAAATACATCAGGCCAGTGGAATATTATAAGGTGAAGGCAATTGTGGGAAAAACCTTCTTATGGATGATATTGTTTTTTTTAGAGGAAAAAGGAATCTGTTTTGCTTTTTATTTCATTTAAGAAAGAATTTCTAGTGCCATGTAGGCTGTCATTTGATTATATCTCTTCAGCAATATTACTAAATAATGATAACACATTATTATCATGAATACATGTGCACTAGATACTATCTATATTGTGAAACTATTCTAATATTCTATTATTAGTATTAATGAAGCTGCATCTATAAAGCCTGAGTCACGGTGTAACATTCAGCTGTGGGTTCCTGCTCTGTTGGGTGCCTCACAAACACCAAGAAGAGGAATGGTTTCTGCTACATCCAGCTTGCAGCTCCAAGCTGGAGATGCAAAGCCTTGGAAGGTGGTGGCATCAAAAACTCTCCATTTTCCCTATCAAGATGCAAATTGGTGAGAAGGTTAAGGCAGTTAAGGTTAAGGCAAGAAGGTTACTCCACCGACCAGTGAAATATGGAGATATCTGTCCTGTGCCAGCTCAGTCCCACACTGCTAGCCCCACCAGGGTGCTCCTCCATAATTTTGCCTTTCTTTCCTTCTAACCCTAAACTTGCTGACATTTCTGTGACAGGGACTAGGTCTCCTGGACACCAACTGGGCCTGTTAGGTTCATTTCCACAGCAGCAACTCAAGATCTATCTGAATGCAATAGTCACCACTGTTCTGGGCCGCCTGTGAGCTCGTTTGGCAGAGAAGATTCCTCTGCTCCATGTCAAATCCCCTGGAGCTGTGTCTCACACGAGACTCTCAGAAGCTGTTCTGTGTATAAGACACTGAACTACTGGAACCAGACACGTCTTCAGGACTTCCTACCTCAAGAAATGCTATAGGATTTCTTCAGAAAAAAAAAATCTTAAGAAGGCAGCACAGACTGTACAGTTCCCTGCTCCTTTAAGTACAGTAAAAGCTGCTCTCTGGAAGGCTGAGTAACTCGGAGAATGAAGGGAATGGAACAGTTTTTGCTCCGATCCTCAATCCGTCAGGAAAAAAAAAAGTCTTTTTATGGGAAAAAAAAAAAAAAGTGCAATTATCCAACACCAGACAACTTTCCAAATCCAGCTCACCTAAGCCTTTTTTTTTTCTTTCCCCTCCATGAGCAAAATGAATGCTGCAAGCAGTCACAGTGCTAATGGTCTTTTTTTCACATTGTTTCCCTTGCTCCCCTAACCGAAGCAGGAACTGCAGAGACTTCAGGAGCCTCTTCATGCTATCACTTCACAGGCTGGAAGGTGACAGCTTCGCCAGGGACTAATGCAGTCCGACATAATTGAATGTGGCCTGCAGCAAAGCAGCTGCCTGGAGCCACTGTTGATTGTAGCTGTCATCAGGTGGAGCTTGCTGCAGTAAAATACATTCCCGAGGAATGCCATTCCCGCGTGCGGCTCCGCGGTGATAGCTTATTTACTCTTACCCCGCTACAACAGTTTTGTAGTTAATAATTGTCAGTATCACACTGTTGAGTGAGCACAGATGCTCGGGCTCTGAATTATCAATAATCTCCCCAGTAGCCTCATCTCAGAAATTAAACAATGGCCCTAATATTCCCATTTTCTGTGTATGTATCGTGTGTTTCAGCATGCCTTTTTTTTTTCCTTTTTATGGAGAACTTTAAATGATTTTAAAGATATTTCCTATGCCTCTTTATTTAACTGTCACAGGATGTGGGAGAAATATAATCTGCTAAATTAGGCATGAAAAGCTGTACACAAGGAGAAGGCTCCCTGATTTCTGCCTTGAAAAAGAAGTCACTTTAATTACAAATTCAGATTAAGAAGCAATCATGTCCTCCATTTATACATTTTTTTTTTCTTTCTAAAGGGTCTTACCATGATAAACAAGCACTAGACTTAATCCTTTCTCCTTTATCTGGATATTGTGTGGAAGAAGTAGAAGAATTTTTTCATATGAACAAGTCTGCAGGACCTCTCTCCTATGTGTAGGAAAAAAATGTATGTCTTAGGAAACACTGCTCTTTGCTACCTATGTCCTGCCTAAGCTCTGACTGAAAATTGCACAAATCAAAGAATAGGTCGGATCCTTTTTTATTTATAAGCTATTTACAACACATAATGAAGTGTATATACTATATCTGATTTAAAAGATGCAATACAAATATTGTGATTAATACCAGCAGATTGTACATGCTCATTCTAGGGAGAAAAAAAAAAGCAGTCTTGCCTAAGTCTGCATTAAAAAACACAGACTGAGGAAAAAAACATCCTGTAGCTCTCAAAATATTATAAGCTGTGCTGGTAATACATTCCTCTAGCTATGTTTAAGTAGCATCGATTTCCTTTTAATACTTGTCATTTGCATTTAAAAAAGGATCATGTTGGTGTCACTGTGTTTTAGAAATCGGTTGCTTCCCCATCGCTTGGCAACTAAGCAGGTGCAGAGCCACAGGTACATCAAAGAACTCAAAGGAAGTTGATTAAAAAAAAAGAAGAATATATATTGGGGGAGAGATCTGAAAAGAAGTATTATCAGCCTGTGTCTGCTGCAGGGTTTGATTTGGTTGTTTTGTTCTTCCTACCTACTTGGCTTAGTGGCAGATTAACTTCCATTAACTATGGTAAAGGCAAGGGGGTGAGTTCTGCCAATGCTGTGAGTGGGCGACAGAGTATGAACAGGTGACAGCGTGTGAGCAGGTGACAGCGTGTGAGCAGGTGACAGCACGGTTGCACATGTGCACATAGGTTTTCTGGCCCAGGTGGGAGTTCAGAGCCAGGACGTGGAGGCAGCGTGTCCCTTTGAATATTTTCATGAGATTCTGTCCACCCTCTAACACCTGGACTAGCGAAATTAGAGCATCAATGGCTCTCAAACAGGTCTTCAAACTCAGCTTTCACAGAGGGTTTTCTGGAATACTTTGTGGGACTTATTCAGTTTAAGCAAGTCTATTATTATAAAGACTGTCCTTTTAGTCTAGATTTTATCCAGGCTTATATTACATGTGCTACTTTGGTTTAGGACTAGTAGGACTAGGTTCCATATTTTGTCCTTTGTTCTGATCCTGAACTCTTCTTTATTAATTAATAAATTAGGCGGTAGTGTGAAGTAAGAAATGTATCTGTTATCTTTATTCCCTCTATGAACCTCCGGAATAAAAGGTGTGGGTCTGACTCTGATCTTCCTGATTTTATTTCACAGTAATGTAACTTTAATGACTTCAGCAGAGTTACTGCTTAGAATATCATCTATTATATATATATATGTTATATATATTATACATATATATATACACACACGTATATACATATATCTGGGTAATAAAATCAGCAGAACTGATCACTCCAATGCAAGGCTCTCCTATTGCAGACAGAAACAAAATATACTTCTTTCCAAACCTCAGCTATTCAGCCAGTCAATATTTCATCCCTTTCCCAACAGAGGTGGATAAGTTCTTTATAAAAAGCAAATATCAATTATACAAGGTTTAGTTACAAACATCTGTTTTCAGCTTCTAACTAAACATAACCCTTTAGCTTGAACCAAGCATTCCAGAGAAAGGGAAAAGGCGTACGTTGCAGAATGCCACTGGGGGTTAATGCAAGCAGCCCCATCATCTTGTCAGGGGTTATTCTTACCTTGACCAAAACACAAGCACCTGATAGTTTCACAAACAGTCAAATTTTTATTTTTAGTAGCAGACCGTGATGTCTGTTCAGCTGTCTGCTTGTATTTAGATTTTGGGAGCTTGCAAGAGCTTTAAAACCACTTGTTTCTTTTCTTTCTTTCCTTCTCTTTTTCGCTTTTTTTTTCTTTCCCTTTTTTTTTTTTTTTTTAACTTGTCACTGCAATAAAGTTGGCTGTGGCTCTGGGGAGTCCTCTGTAAAGTACAATGCCCTGGGCTATGGGAGATGGAGCCCTCAATAACTGATATGAAAGGTCCTTAATTAAGCACTTAGCATTTCAAGGCAGTTATCACGGCTAGCCCACAGCCCGAGCTGGCAGTCCGTCACCACCGATAGGCCACCTAGATGACTAACGTGAGTTGAGTCGAGTCTTTTGTACTTTAGGCGAGGAGCCTCGAGGCACAGGCTGATCTGGTGACCCTCCCAGATACACTTTCTCTGCCGGAAGGAACTGGATATCGGATGTGACAACAATGCATACGGCAAAGTTTTTTTTTTTTTTTTTTTTTTTTTCCCCTGAAGAACAGGGATTGAGGAGAAAGTTAGAATGACAGTGGCACTTTCTTGGCTCCGTGTGTTGGTATGAATATGACCAAACCGAATGAATGAATAATTAGGAATGCATTATAGAAACAGAAGGGAAAACTCTGTTGCTGTGATGCGCTGAATTATTTCCGCGGTTACATATGGCCACTGCAAAGTTAACTCAGAGACTGTTCGTCCCTCCCAGTACCAGGCTCCTTCCTATTCTGTCATGGTAATTCTCTGGACATTAGAGCATAAATGTTTCAGGGGAAGTTTATCTTTATATTAAGGAGAGGGGAAAGACTTCTGTGGCATTAAAATGGAAAGGGTTAATGGAATGAACTATAGATTAAATTGTAAAGCAATCAAAGAAAGCCAAACAGTTTATAGCAGACAACCATCTTCTGGTGTTTGGGTCTGTGTCAAGCCATGGATGTGGAAAATTAAAGCCATACTGAGAAGGGAAATGAACCATGTCTAATACATCCCCAGCAATAAAATGTTTTCACTAGGACTGTAAAACTGTGGCTTACATTAGGAAAAAGAAAATCAAACTATATGTCAATTCCACATCATGGGACATGAAGTGTCCACAAAAATTTATATTACTATTTAGAAGTGTTTCATTCTGGTGTTTTATTGTGATTGGATGCGCCCTTCTCAGTATCTTTTGACTGGTATGAAAATGATTTGAACTACTTTTTTAGCATTTATTTTACATCTATTACCTGTTCTATTACTTTTTATTATTTTATTGTGCTTGTGTAGAGGATTTTGCACAGTTTTCATTATAATGTAACATTAAGTCAATTTATTTGTGTATTACACGCTGTATAATTGCACCTTTTTTTGTGGAACAATTTGGATTTCATTATCCAACAAATCAGCAGTGTTACATTTTGAAAAGCTCTTGTTAGAAATCAAGTGCATTTTTCAACTAAGACAACAGAGGTCAAGTTTGCACCAAAGAGGGAGCAAAAGATTTCTTGCTCCTACCTAACGCATTTGCACCGATGAAGAAGGTCATGGTGGCAATAGGCATTTTTTCTTCTTTTAAAAAATTAATTTCTATGGTCAAGATTAGTGGAGACAGGTATTTATAAGAATGGTATGGAACAAGATGGTCTGACATGGAACAAATTTGAAAAAAATAGATCAAAACCAAATGGGTGCAGGGAACATGTCAAATGTAACAACATTTTTATGATTCTTCTGTATCATCCTGTTCCTCAATTTACAAGTTCCATAAAGTGTATAACTAACACAAAGCTAAGTGTACATCTGTTTGTGCAGATCTGTTTTGCCATCAAATAACAGACTTAAACCTTTCATAAGAGGTGGTGTGGCAACAACTGCATCTCTCTCAAAGGTGAATGGGCAGCTTCCCTGTAAAAGAAATGCCAAAAAAAAAATGCTGCAACAGGAGTTGGAATAGTTGTGAAGACACAAATCCGCACCTTGTTTTAACCTGCCATTATACCTCTATCTAGATCCCTTAATGTTCCCGTTAGTGATGATGGCTTCACTGAAAAGTAGGAAGCTCATGAGTAAATCATCAGTCTGGGCCTTGAAATCCTCCTGTTGAGACTTTTCCACACTTGGAATTCCTGTGTCATTCTAGTCCCCTACAGAGACGGAGTGGGAGTGCTCATATTAAGAGGGCTAGGATTTCACCATTTTTTTTCTAACAGGGTTTTTATTATTTATTTAAGATGCTAGGTTTGCAGACAGGGATTTTTGTCTGTGTATTTGTAAGTGCTGAGCACAACTGATCTATGGGATCACTTGAAACTCAGTCTTATCTTAGCATCAGTGAGCCCTCCAGAACTTCCAGAAATGTGAGAAACAACGAAAATAACCTCCTTTCTGAGCTTTAAATATTCTAAGTCTTTACAGGGAAATTAAAGTCCCTTGAAAACAAATAGCTATGGAAATAAGAAATTGAAGAATTTTGCAAGCACATCTTTTCTTATAAATTTGGAATTATTTTGTAGTTGGTAGATTTGTTCCTCTACAGCAGTTTTCTGACATCATTCCTACTCTCTATTTCAATTCCTTAAGTAAATGTTAGTAAAAGCAAAACAGCTTTGGGTACTTCTCAACGCAAGCACATTTTCCAATGAACTCAAGAGTCTTCACTCTTGAGCTGTGGTTTCATGCCTTCACCTGCTTCATGGTAGCAAATGAATCAAGAAAAGAACAGACATACATTTCAATTACTGGCAACAACTTTTAACTCAGTCATTTAGTACTTGTCTCTACAACTGCCTCAGAAGCTCTACTACCAAAAGCTGCTTTTTCTTCAGTCTCCCTCCTCATCCATACATCAAAACGCAGTATATTTCCAGAACTCTCAAAGTAATAGCTATAGCACCAGTAATAGCTATTTTTTTTCATTTCTAATAGCTGTAATTCAGGGTCTGCACTACTTCATGTATATTCAAGTATATTCATGTATATACACATTGTGTGTATATATATATACGTTTCATATATATTTATATACACTTTGTGCTTATCTATATAATATAGATATATTTGAATATATTTGAATATTTGAACTCTGCCTCTGATTACTCCAATATTAACAGCATCATGTATATAGCATCCCAAATCCTTGAACTGACTTGTATAATAAAAATATATATTAAAAACATTTTTTTATTTAATGAGAATGAAAATCAGTCTTTTCCTGTTCTTAAGTGATTTGCAAAATTTCCTGTATTAAGACCTTTTTAACAGAAATATGAGGTTACCAGTACTCAGACAACAAATATGTTGTTTGCTTTGGTAGATGGGCCTGAAAATTATTCTATATAACTTTCTATTATAACTTTAACAAAGGTCTGTCCCAGTCATACCATACAACTCCTTTAAAGAGAAACTGGAAAGATAAAATACATTAAAATAGTTAGATAATTATGTACTGCACTAATCTGGACCAGCAATGGAAAGATACCAGTCTACTTGTATTGTACATGAGGTCCAAAAGTCAACTATATAGTGTCATACCTACTAAGTAATTACTATTACTAGTACTACTATCTACTAATCACTAATACCACAAGTACTACTAACTAAAATAAATAGAAAAGAAAATCTACAGTGTGATCTGTGAAAAAAATATAGTGGAATTCCAATTTTAGAATAAATTTTTACCTGAACCTCTGAAGAGTAGACAAAACCTAACACTCAGTGATATACTAAGAGGAATCACTCTACATAATTGATGTGCCATCTTTAGTACTGAACAGAAATGTTAAAATACTCTCAGATGGCAAAAAAGGGGCATTTCTTAATTGTTTTCACAGGAACAACTCTATCTTATAATAGCTCCCAGAAAAATGCAACTCTCTTTATTATGTTAATAATCTTGGCTCAGTAAGTATTCGTGTTGATTTCTCCACACCTTGAGTAAGTATTTATAAACATGACTGCTCAGATTCTTTAATGGGCATTTGAATCAGGGAACATTTGACAGTCGAGTTACCCCAGAGATGTTCTATTATCTTTACTAGTATTTTTTCTTCCATGTTCAACCATTCATACTCTAAATTTATCTCAGAAAAAAATCTGGAGTCCTAAAGAAGTGTTTGATAATAAGAATTCATAAGCAATGACTTATGCATAAGCAACGACCTATTTACATGCAATTGATTCTGCAGGGAGAAGGAATATGAACCTAAGATGACAAACCACAAGACACATTGAAGACCCATTTAATTTGCATGCCTCACCCAGGGACAGATTCTGCACATTGAAATGCAATTTGTCTCCTCTTTACCATCTTCTACCCTGTTCTTCTGGAAAATAACTGTTTTTGAAAAGTCCTTAACTGGGCATGTCGGATAGAGGAAATTGAGCAGTCGTCATTCTGGGATTTCCCCACCTTTCCCCAAGGCAGGTTGCCTGCAGTGGAATAGGATTGTGTTGGTATTTGTATGCAAAAAGGAATATGAAAAAAATAACTCCAAGTGAAAACATGAGTTGAAGGGCAAGGATGGGTGTACTCTGCTGTCTTTGGTTAGGAGTTCAGGTGCATCTGTAGCAGCAACAAATCAACAAACCCACTTTTTTCTACTGCCCCATATTCCCCAGTCCCTCATTAGTTGGTTACAAGCATTGCTGAAGGTGAAGAAGAAAAAAGCCCCAAACTGCTATGACAAGTGAAATTAGTGTAACAAAGACTCACATAAAGAAGTGGGTTTTCTCAATGCATGGTTTTATAATTATAATTATTTTATTTTATTGTTTGCTTGGGAGAGTCAAGAGTTTCGAACAGTACTGGCACGTAGCTATTTCCTCTCTTGTGAGAAAGATGGGAGATGACATGTCAGTGCAATTCTTTGTCAGAAATATACATCTGCATGAAGAGAGTAGAGTTAAAAATTTAATCTGCAAAGCTATTTAGAGAGTGGATAGGCCTTGACAGGCCTCCCAAATGTATTAAAAGAACAAGAACAGCAGAGTTACGGAAAAAAAAGCTGTTGCAAGCAAACAGAATGAAACTAAGCTTTCTTGACAGAATCAGTTTGCCAAATGACTTTAAAATTGCACTATGTCTTGTAGTTTTTTTCTTAAATAGGTTTTAATTTAAATGTATAAAGCAGAAGAAACTTGCTTAACTTCAAAGAACTGCATAGTCTTTCCTTAAAAAGAAAAGAAAAGGACCCTCACAGTGATGTTTAGTCAGGTCATGAGGCTGATGAAGGAAGGATGGATGGTTGAGCAGTGGCTTGGGACTCTGGAAAGATGGTTTCAGCTCCTGCCTCTACACAGACTTTGTGTGTGTGACTTTATGCAAGTCTTTTGATCTTTGTAAGTATCTAAACAATACTCTGAGATTTGGCTCACCATGTCACTAAAGTGCTTATGGAAATGCTGTGCTCTTTAATGCATATTTCCTTCCCTGGAAAATAGAGAAACTACTTCACAGAATCACAGAATCACAAAATGGTTAAGGTTGGAAGGGACCACTAGAGATCATCTAGTCCACTCCCCCTGCTCCAGCAGGGACACCTAGAATATGTGGCACAGGGTGGCGCCCAGGCGGATTGGCACCCTGGCTGGATGGCAGAGCCCAGAGGGTGATGATAAATGGGGCTGAATCTGGTTGGAGACCTGTGGTCAGTGGGTCAGTACTGGGCAGAGAGGAAACTTATGAGGTTCAACAAGGTCAAGTGCAGGGTCCTGCACTTGGAGAGGAATAACCCCAGGCACCAGCAGATTAGGGGAGGATGTGCTGGAAAGCAGCTCTGCGGAGAGGGATTTGGGAGTCCTGCTTGACAACAGGTTATCCACAAGGCAGCAATGTGCCCTGGTCGCCAAGAAGGCCAATGGGATCCTGGCTGCATCAGGAGGAGCGTTGCCAGAAGGTCGAGGGAGGGGATCTTGTTCCTCTGGCCAGCTCTGGTGAGGCTCCTGGAGTGTCGGGGACAGCTCTGGGCTCCCCAGGACAAGAGGGACATGGAGCTCCTAGCGAGGTCCAGGGTAGATCTGCGAAGATGATTAAGGAGCATTTGTTGTATGAGGAAAGACTAAGTGAATTGGGTCTGTTTAGTCTGGAGAAAAGAAGGCTGAGAGGAGATTTGATCAACATGTTCAAGTACCTGAGGGGTGACTCTAGGCAGGATGGGGTCAGGTTCTTCTCCGTGTAGGCTGGTGACAGGACAAGGGGCAACGGGTGTAAGCTGAACCACAGGAAGTTCCACTTCCATATGAGGAAGAACTTCTTTCCTGTGGGGGTGACAGAGCCCTGGCACAGGCTTCCCAAAGGTTGTGGGGTCTCCTTCTCTGGAGATCTTCCAAACCCACCTGGATGCCACCCTGTGCCACGTGCTCTGGGTGTCCCTGCTGGAGC
>JAWLRI010000055.1:492546-506144 GCA_034781795.1 Crypturellus tataupa | reverse complement strand
TGCTCTGGGTGTCCCTGCTGGAGCAGGGGGTTGGACTAGATGATCTCTAGAGGTCCCTTCCAACCTCAATCATTCTGTGATTCTGTGTTTTTGTGATTTTGAAGATCTCCAGAGAAAGAGACTCCACAACTTCTCTGTGTAGCCTTTTCCAATACTTCCTTTACTGGTCTGGAGTGCATACCTAAATGTACAAGCCTTTGACTTAGGTTAGATAAATTTAGGTGGTATTCATCTTGCTTAAATATAACTGTCTAAAAGTTAAGCATCTGTTCTAAATTAGTGTCATGCTGCCTCTTTTAGCAACCACTGGAGAGTCACAGGTACCTTCAGGGATCAATTCTTTCCAACTATTTTAGATATACCAATTAGAATGGGATGAATCACACTTTGAAACTCTCTTTTTTTCTCCAGCAATGGTAGAAGAAACTTTGATGACTGATTTGCACTTTTGCATGCAAGGGTTCCTACTGTCTCTAATAGCATAATACACAAGCAGATCTCTAGAACTACAGTTAAAAAAAACCCACCATACTGACTGGTCAAATCTTAGATAATTGACCACTTTGTGCAGCTTCCTTGAAGCCAAACATGTAACTCTTACATTATAGCCTTACACTGCAGATGTATCTACGTTCTGAGACGTGTTAGATATACTCAGATGATGATGATCATGTGGAGTCACTGATTGAAGGGATTGTGCTGCTGGGAGGGTGTTTTCTTCCTTGCATGGACAATGTAGAAGGTTACATTTGTGGTTGAGTAGAAGGCGGCAGTGGTTGAGTTCCTTGGTTCCACTTCCTGTGCCACATACTTGACTCATAACAAGCCCCAAAGCATAAAATTTCATGTACCGAAGAAGAAAGCACTTCATAGTTGCAATTAAAGTAACTCTAAGGGCACATGTAATTATTGACCATGAAAAATGGAGTGCATACACTGCTGAATGACCTCAAAAGACCCTTCTGAAAGCATTTGGTTGATAGGAAACTGTATTACTTTTCAAAAAAAAAAAAGAAAAAAAAAAGAAAAAGAAAAAGAAAAATCTTGCTGTTCATAGAATACACTTCTGCTTATACAATTCTTTTTTCTCAGGAGTTGGTGAGACAACAACCTGTATGTTGCAGATGCTTCTCAACAATTATTGTCCTACCCTGGAAGACTATTGACAGAATTCTAGCATAAGAGAAGAACAAAAATTAATATAAGATAAAGTTTACATAAATTTATTTGGTATTTCATGGATAATAATTATTTTAATAAGGATGAACCTGCAGGCACACAAATGGACCCAGTAAAGCCACAGAGATTAATCATGTAATTAAAATTTCTTTTCATAAAAGGAAAGCTGCTTTCAAGGCTTACTTCAGTATAAACCCATCAGTTATTAGGGTTATGGCTAAAATTTACTCTTCTTCCTGTCCCGAAGTTTACTTGAATTTCTAATTTAAGATGTCAGTAAGGATGTCACATGATACTGATAATTTCTATCAACTGACAGGGTGATTCTACCTGAAACACAGACGTATTTTAATTGAATTTAGATTGACAGATTGCAAAACAAATTTATAATCTAATCCTCTCCATAATGGAAAGCAAAGACCTAGAAATGTCTGAGTAACCTTTGAACTGGATGTTGAATGCTTATAGAATAATGTACTGCCATAATTTAGATAAATTGTCTCAATTACACTAAGTAAGTATTTTAAGTACTAAAAATATTTTTGTTTTTCTTTCTCATGTGCTACTTGCTGGTAGCATACATTTGGGCTCCTAATCATTTAGGAGTGGCTGTTTTGAGTTTTTGCACCACAGCACTTTAAATAAGAACTGTATCAATACACAAAACAAACCTTAGCTTTTGCTTGCCCTATGGTACAACTTATGTTGTTGTGCCCTATGGTATACTTGTACAGCAAAACTTTTTAAAAGTTTTTTTTCTGAAATCTTTCACTCAAAATTGTGAATTTTTGAAAACTGTCAAAAAAGACTCCAACAAAGGAAATTTTTGAAAGACTTTTACAATCCATTTCTAGTTGTGTTTATCCGTGAAAGTGTCTGTGTATGTATGTGACAATAATAATTTTCTTTGTTCTGAGGAAAATAAAGGAAACAATTTTCTTTTTGTGAGTCTTTTAATATGCCAGAAGAATAGAGGGGCCTAGGGTGAAGTAGGAGTTCTAGGCCCACTGCTATAGCAATTACTACCAGATAACTGAAAAAAAGATTAAAATTAATTAGAAGGTTATTTGTATGGAGTTTTTCTGCATTACTGTACAACACAATGTGATTAAGTAAGTGCCTTAAATTTTAACTTTGAGTAAGTTCTAAGCTCTATTTTTTTGTGCCTTCTATTATCCTTTCTCATTTCCTTCTTTTCTTAGTGAACAGCAAGGAATTACTTACTACAATGGCTTCCATCAAATGCGTTCAGCCGTGGTATTAACAGATTTCCAATTAACCAATGTGGACTTCAGTGACAAAACTTCAAGCTATATTAAATGATTTACAGTTTCTGCAGAACAGAGTGACAGTTGACCTAGAGATTCAGCTGCCCTGACTTGTGTTCTTCACTTTATACTGAATCCTGTCCATATGCACACAGTTATGGCAGATGAATTCTACCTATAGGGCCTTTCTGATGCTTTTCTTCAGGTTGGAAAATTTAACAACATTATTTAACCAATGTTATTTTTTCTCAGTGATTAAAAAACACTAGTTCTGTTTCTCTTTCTAGGAATATCTAAGTTGAAAAATATTCTGTATTCCATCAGAGGTCACAGAAATCACTGTGTTGACCACTGTCTTAATCTGTAGAGTTTGGGTACAGACTAGGAGGCTGACTTACTTTGAGAAGAGAGGCTTTTCTTTTTATTTTTCCCTAGACAGCAATATTGTAATTTATTCTTATTTACATAGCTGCTGCACAATAAGATGTGAATCAGTTCTATTCCTACAAAGCTGGTCACTAATCGACTGTAGTGTATTTCTCTGCTCTTAATTTGCCTAAATTTTAGTTTGCTTGGTTTCATCACAAAATCCAGAAGTGAAAATCCAGAAGTATGTGGGAACCAGACAAATTGTGAAGACAAGATTTCTTGGGAGTACTGTGGATTAACCCAGTGTAATTTAGCCTATTTTAATGGAAGTTTAGTGGAAATACTAAACAATGGGAGATGTTAGAAAATCTTCAGATATTGAGTTATTCTTCAGAAAGTAACTATAAAGATTGTTACAATCTTTATAGTTGAGAGGTTGGATAAGATAATCTCTAAAATTCTAAATTTTACAAAAAAAAATCTTAAAAATGATAGTTTTAAGAAGTCATACTAATGAATATGTAATTCTCTGCCCACCATGATATCTACCCGTCCACTGACCAGGCTTATGCATCTCAAAGAGTTACTATAAATCATGTTTGTCTGGATTCAACATTTCATGGTTACAGAAGCTCATACATTGAATGCCTCTGTAAGACCTCAGGATGTAAAATATCCTTAGGCCTTAGCTCCTATTGAGGAGTAACAACGTATCCTTTGCATTTAGAAGTCTACGAGGGGCATAATTTTTATTCCTGGTTTTAGCCTTTAGGTGTCAGATTAATAGGGTGTATAAGATTTAAACGTAGCATCCCGAGGCCCTGGAAGCAGGATTCATCTAACCTAATTTTAGCCATCTAAAATTTAGTGGCTCAGTTTAATAGTCCTCTCGTGCTCTGGTTCCTAGTACCATTTGAGGGTTAGCATCTGGAGCCCAGGTGGAATACTTCAAGGCATCTCAAATGGCATTAAATGTTCATGTTTAGGCAACTAAGTACCCCGTGCCTACATCACTGAAGTCACCTAGGGTATGACTCAGTTCAGGATTAACAAACCCAAATTTAAGTGGCTAACCTGTAGGTGTTTGCAGAGGTGTTGAGTATTTAAGCTGGTTTTCAGGAACAAAAAGTTAAATGGAAAGGAGAAAAGACAAGTTTTTAAAATAGAGTATACTCACCCTGATTCATTCCTTGCTTCCTATCAAGGTGTGAGTTGCATGTTTGTAGTGAGAATTGGTACAGTTCAGTTGCCCAAACTTATTCACCTAGTGTTGTTTGAGATATCCAAGTTTATGCCCCTTGATATTTAGTTTGCAGGCCAGCTGATCTTGGGTCTTTTGTAGGTCCTATGTCATACCTGCTATGGCAATGGAGGTGTCAGATACTCTAAGGTATCTGGAGGCAGAGTTAAATAAATGTCTTCATACTAGGCGATTGCCTAGCTTGGGTTTATGATTTTCTGAGTGCCAGTGAGCAGGATTATTTAAAAAGAGTAAAGTTGGTCCCCTCCATCCCTTCCCCAAAATCTTAAACATATATTTACACCAATATTTGCCAATGGCTACATGTTCTTTTCTCTTTTCTTGGAAACCTGTTCCTACAGTTGCTTAGTACCATTTATATGTTAGTGCTCTTGAGCAAATAACATCTGGAATATGCATAGGCACACTTGAAAATTAAACAAGGCACATTCACCAAAACCTACCATTCTTTAATAATCCTGACTTATATAAAAAATACACCTAACCTACTTCTGCTTGTTCTTCAAAATATAGTTGAAAAGAGTCAAACAACCCTGTTGAAACAAAGAGAGAAAGCAGCTCAAGTATTTCATGAGGAAAAACAGCATGGAACAACACGAAATCTTAAAGGAAAATATAGAGATACAGAACACAGCTCAGAAGCATCAAGGAAACTCTCTTTTTTTTTCCATTTGATGTCCTGGTGGAAGTGGTCAGCATCCTGATTCTTAGATGATTATTATGTCCTGATGTTCATTACTCCTAGCTCTTTTTCCTAAGCATTAAATAATCACTTTATACTTTCAGGGAGTGCACATACTCGGTACATATAACCACACAGTTTCAGGTGCCAAGAGAAAGCAGCCCAGAGAGGGAGGGTCCCTCACTTTGATATACAGCTCATGTGTAAATATTTGCATGCTGGCATACACCCAGACATGTGGGAATCTTGGTGAATTGGTGCCCAAATCATTCTAGCCAGCCAGACTGCTAAAAGGAGAAGGCAGATCAATAGAATCAACACAGTAGAAAGATCTTCAAACCTAACATTTGGTCTGTTGGTCCTATTTCAGTATATCTGATCCAGATGTATTTCAAAGCTCGTCTCTACTACTATTTAGGTTTGTAATCAAATATACCCCACTCTTAGGAAACCCTGTGGGAAGTTTTGGAGTCTTCCTAGGGTAGCAAATGCACAGATTTTTTTTTTTTTTTTTCTGGAAATACCAAATAGGAAATTTTAATGGGAAGGGTGTGCTATAGTTTTAACCTTGATACAAACAAATTAAAACTTTAATGGTTTTTTTTTCAATATTTCTATGAGATTTTTCTTTGAACTGTCCTTGGTTCTCCCTTGGTTTCTTTGAAAACTGGTATTTCAAAACATAACTAAAAGAATTTACACAGCTGTTTTTTCTACGTTGAACATGAAATACTGTCTCCAGGATGTAAGATTTCTTTTCAGTTCACTCCTCTGCACATATTTCTGCTATTGTGAGGATACTCACTCAGACTCTCAGCCACTCAGACTCTTTTGGAGATGATTCCTCAACCTTTCTAGCGGTGTTATTCTATGTTTCATAAAAGAATTAAGGAATAATTGAGTCAAAGAGAAGGCTAGAGATAGTTATTATCTTTCAAGTGCTTTTTTTGGGATGAGGAGAATAATAAGTATTTAAATTAACACCTCTAATGTTGCCTAAAATTCAGTAGGGAATTTCGAGACAACCACCAGATTGAACTTCTGCAAGCGATCTGTGACAAGTAGCTAAGGGGAGCAACATTCAGCACAGCTGGTTTGGGAGGAAATAGAAGGAAACCACTCGCAGGCTGCTGTATTTTAAGAGATAATATTACAGGTGTGTTCTACCAAATGCCTGGTCCAGTAAGCATGCTCCTATTTCCTCACTTGCTCAAGGCTCTGTGTAAAGATGAGTGATCACCAGTTGGTCATCCTGGAGGTCACTGCAAAGAGATGAGTGTGGAGTAGATCTCGTGATGAGAATTTGGCCTTTGAAAATATGCCCAGGTTCTTAGTGTCAAGCATCTGAGAAACATTTTTTATTAAAATATCTGTGACACTTACAATTTTGGTCACCTTCAGAGCCAAATAGTAATGAGGGAGGATTTGATAAATTTTAGATTTAAGAGCACAAATTCCATCTTTATCCCACTCTAGGCATATATTCTTTGCACAAATACATGAACCAGATCACTGTCTATGCTTATTATGAAAATAAGGTAACATAATAAAATAGGGGGAAAAATAAGGTAAAATAATAAAATAGGGAAAAAAGGGACTGGATAAGCGGTTCAGAGGAAAAGGCATATTCAACACATTAATCTTTTCCTGCTGATGAGTCATCCACAAACATATTTATATTTGCAACAAATCTTTATAGTTCATTATTTGCAGTTTACGGTGAATCACCTAAATCATGAGAGTATTTTTTAATTGACTTCCTGTCAAAGATACTACTTCCATTCAAACTTTTCATTTTTAATGTCAGGAATAAACACAGCCAGGTTTGAAAGTCCAAAGTTTTGACACTTTCTCAGCCTCAAGAATGACATATGCTGAAGGAGAATGGAGTGGTCTTTGGTAATTGAACAGTGCACAAGATTTTGGAATATGTTACTCTTTTGGTTAACTGTGATTGAAAATTCTAGATCAAGAACGAGATATGAGTTTTCAGTTCATGAATTCCTACACTGAACTTTCAAAGATGATCTCAGGACAGGCAATACAGTAGATATTCAACCACAGAAGATATCTCCCTAAAAGAAAAATAGCAAAAACCTAAAGAAACAATAACATCAACAACAACAATGAGAAAACAGACCCAAATGGTTCTTTGGGGAATGATGGAGTGAGAGAGAGCAGAAAAGAAAAAAATATGTAGTCAACTGTGGATCATGGATGTTTGTCCTACCGATTGGATCATCTATGTCAAGATCATGAACTCTGGCTCCTGTTAGCACAGGCCATCACTTTATAATAGGTCAAGCAAGCTTCATCTTAAGAAGAAGTAGTAATTTTGCTCTTAATTTACCTCATATTTTTTCTCTGTCCAAATCCTTTTCCTGTCCTTGTCCTGATGGCTAGAAGCATGCCAATAAATGCAGGTATGAGCCAGCTCTCATAGTTGGGATTTAAATCTGACTCAGTCCTAGAAGAATCAATTCACTGAAGTGCAAAGTTACAAGTATTGCATTATACCAGGTACTTACTGATCCCCTGATGTTCCTTACTACATCGCCTCTGAACACAAGCTAAGACTGTATTAAAAACTTTAATGCCCCTAAAGTTGGATTCAGAATCTCCACTGATTCATGTATGCAGAAATTGCTAATTACTTTAAGCCTAAAGCCAAGACCAGAGTTTTCTAAATCTTTCATAATGCACTTAACTATAACATAGCTAGTTATATCCAGTCATGTGTTGATGTAAATTTATCCACTACCTATTCTTTTTTTTCCTAGCTTGAGACAGATTATATCCCAAGCCTGTCCAAAATATTTAAAACTAACTTCATACAACATTTTTATGTATTTAAATATCTGATAAAGAATAGATTATTTCAGTTTTTAAAATATTCATTGGTGCAGTTCTTTAATTATATTTTTGATTTGGATTTATTTAGTTAGGTTTCTTTTTTTTTTTTTTTTTTTTTTGCTATGTTTACTTTGAGAAAACAGGTCACCTCTGCAGATAGATTGCAGCAAATCTGATTTATGGTCAAACCCTACAGAAAAGGAATCCCTATGAAATATTCACTTTGATTCGACTGCTGTGGGGAAATGTAAAAATGGAGAAAGCTCATGACATGCTATATGAAAATGATTCATTCTGCTGTATATGAAAAATGAGGGGATCCAACAGCATCAATGATTCATCCTCTGCTAATACAAATTCAAAGTAGAGGAAATGCTGAATTTTGTAAAACAACAGCCTGACAAGAGTTAAGCTGCCAACTATTGTTTCAGATCATTATTTCCTGAAAAATGGGGAGATGATTATTGTGTTTTCACCTGCTGCAGCTTCTTAGCACACTATTAGCCTGCACAAAGGGGTTTCTATCTAGATTGCACCATCCACAGACATATTAAAATAGTGAACAGCTGGTGAACTGTTTTGTTAACGTTTTCACTGCATGTCATTCCTTTTGCAGAGAATATCTTGTCCTATTATGCTGATGAAATCTCCTTTATCGAGACATTGGGTCAGCTACTCAGTGTAAATCAGTACAGCTTCACTCAAACCAGCAGCATGATGTGGATTTACACCAGCTGGGAATCTGGCCTGCAGATCTTAAGACAAGCAGATAATTCACAGCAAATTATTTATAGGGTGAGTTTCACTTGATTTTCTCTTTATGAAAATCCTTGATGCATGCTGCATTCTATTCAAAATCACTTTGCAATATTTCCTTTGGCAAAAAGACTTTTGGACTGCAGGTCTCTCAGATTGCAGGTGATAAGAGATTTTATTGTATTACATTTACGAAAACAAAGTAGTGTAGACCACTTCCTTTTGCATCCTTGATTATTCAACACAATTACATAAATATTTAGTAAATTACTTGCTTTCTTGAAATCAACATATGGAAATGTGAATGAAAAGGTTCTGTCATGCCAATCTGTTGGTAACAATGATCCACTGACCACAGTGGAAGAACCCCTAAAATTTAAGGTTATGACCACATGGAACACTACATGTCATTCTTGGTTGCAGAATGGTGGATAGATTGCACATAGCATCTAGAAAACCAAGATCCTGTTGCAGAGGATCCTTCTCACCTGCTCCAGCAAGTCACTTTAGCTTCCTTATACCTCAGTTTCCCTATCTGTAAAATATATTTTAGGTGGTCATTTTAGAAAGTCATTTCACAAAACTTTAGGTGTCCAAAGCTAGATATAATCTAGCTTAGATATAGTGGGAGAAAAACTATCAGGATTTATGGGAGATTTGTCCCATGTTTTTTAGGTATGCCTTAGGAGGGATGAGGTTGCTTAATACTTACATGAGTAAGTTCTTTTTCAGATGCTTAGAAATGTCCACACTTTATGTTACTTAAGCTGAAAATACATCTCTGTATATTTTTTACATATATAAGAAAAATCCTTATGTGGTTGCAGTTAATTTGCATTTGAATATTTTTAGCACTCTTCTCTTTTTCTTTAAGGACAAAACTCTTGATCATGCTTTCTGTTTTAACTGAGATTACTGAAATGTCCCGCAGAGCTAGGCCTCCAGTTTGAGACAACACTTCCTCTGTTGCAGTGACAATAGTGGAATTTGTTAGACACCTACTATTAATCTAATTTTGCTGGGTGTATTTTCAGGGCTTTTTGCTCCAACATGCCATTTGCAAGGAGTAAATTCCCAGGGCCTTTTCCTTGAAGTAGTATTAGATTTAGAATTGGATTAAATACCATAAATCTAGGTGTTTTGTACCATTTGAAGTGTGTGACACAGACATATATGGGGCTGGCAGGTGTTACACAGAATCTGTAGAAGACTGGACAGTAGCTAAAGATCAGGCACTAAAGTCTTAGGGCATCTTAAATGAAACTAGGAACACATATTCAGGCAACTGAATCAAGATACTGGAGAGCAAGTTTCAATGTTTTAATAGTCAGAGGTACCATAGATGCTGTGAAGAATTTTGCTTGATTTCCAGGTTGTTCCAGAAAGCTGTTAATCTCTTGTATGCCTTTCCTGACTGCTTGGATTCTCTAGAGCATCTTACTCAGAACTAAACGCCAATAGCTGTGCAATAACCCAGTGGATTCATCGAGATCCCGCTCCAGATGAAGGCCCCTAAATTTAGGTGTGTTCACACAGATATCTTGATTTGCCCTGCTGTCTGCAATAGTCAGTGAACGTTAGGTCACTCGGTCACTTGAGTTGCCCCACACAGTCACATCTAGGACCATTTTGAAACGCCCACCCATTTCCAAACTATCATGAGAACCTTTTAGTGCTGATGTCCCCTTTGCTAAACCTATATCCATGTTTCATACCCCAGAATATTTCAGGTGACACTGAATTTTATATTGAAGCAAATTAAAATTGCCCACTTTAATTCTGTCATTTAACAGCCCTTTAAGTTTCATTCACTGTACAGACTAGAACTCCATTGACTACAAATAGGAACTTAGATCTCCACCGTAAATATGATCATGTGGATATCTAAATTCAATTATCTTTATCTCAAACTGAAAACAATCTCATGGAGAAATGTATAGCAATAGGTCAATCTCTGAGATTTAGGAAAGATAGAATAGCATGTGGGTTTTTTTTTGCTAGAGAAAAGTATATTGCTCCATAATAGAGATGAAGATACTTATGAATTTCATATTTACTACTATGCAGAACACTTGCAGAAATTTCTTTACATTTGCTGAGAGTGAAAAAAGAAATCATCATCTGCCTGAAAGAACATGACTACTGAGTCTCTCCTTTGTGTCCTCCCTGCATTTTTGTCTGTCCAGTATAGCATATATATATATATATACATACATATATATATATATACCTGAACATTTCTTATGTCTTTTGCCCTTGTCCTCAAAACATCTCCTTTACTAGGACTAACAGGACCACTGCAAGTGCTTTAACTAGGGTATGTAGACAACATTAGCATGTGCTCTAGAGGCACTAAGGACAACACAAGCGGTGACTTCAGATATTCTAGATGACGCTGATTACATAGAAATATGGTTTAATTCTGAAACAGACTTCAAGCTGCTTGCTTTGGACAAATTGGGGAAGTTATTTATGCGTTGTTCCTTGCATGGAATTTTATCTCATCCAATCTAAGATGTTCAGAGCACAGCGTGAGGAACTGTGCTGCATGTCTAAGCTTGAAGCTCTGTACAGTTAACTAAGAGCAAATGTATGTTCAAAGAAATAAGTAGTTAGCTACAGGTTTTCAGCATGACATCAGATTAATTCTTATTTTTTTCGAGATAAGACAAAATAAGAAATTTGGGGGACAATAAAGATACAAAGTTTTAGCTCTTACATCTCTAGTATAGCATAACCCAATGAGATGTATTTCCTCTGTGCTTGATTACCAAGTGATTTTCATTTCATGTCCTGTAGTGGGACAACGCGTTTGACTTTTTTATTCTAAAATAATAATAAAAAAAATCCTTATTATGTGGTCACTTTAAAAGACTGAAGCTAGCTCTTTAACTGTACTATTTTTAATATTCTTATATATGTGAATTTCTTCTGAGCTCAGCACAAAAAGTAATGCTAATCAAAATTAATTTTTAGCTCTATCTTCAGGACAAGATTTGGAAGTTATTTGCTCCTGGGAACAAAAAGACAAATGCGTGACTTAAAACATATATTTAAAAAATGTCACCATGTTACTAAATGCCATATTTTTAGATGGCCTGTTGGAGCCATGCCTCTCATGTTAAATATATATAAGCCAAGGATATATAATTGTCCCTCTAAAAGGGCAACTGTGAGGTTTGAATCCCAAAGCCATCCTGTTTTCTCCCATTCCATTGGAGCATTATCATCACATATTGTCAATATAAGAAGAGAGAGAGTTTTTATTTCAATACAACGTGGCTGTTGTGAGCTGCTTTTATTCTGGAGGTGGGTTCGGAAGGTAATGATTGCTGTATGCACGGCGTGCCAATCTGATCAATAGACTGCTGAAGCGTGTGTGGCCGGCTCTGCCCGGCCCCACCATTTGCAACCTAATTAGCAGCTGCTCCGAAATGGGAAACAGGTGCAGATCCGGGCCCAGGCCAGGGAAGTCTGCCTGTAATTAACAAGGAAAAAAGGGTCAGATATTGGGAAGAATCTCAAATCTCGGTCCACTGGGGCTATCATGCTGGCCTCAAAGGCATAGTCACCTGAGATCTTAGGCATGCTAATGTAAATTATGCAAGCTTTCAAACAACATGGCTGCATAATCAGTTGGCAGGGAAGAAATAACTGGCTGGTTTTGTGTAATCTGTTTTTTTTTTTTTAAAGGAATTCAGTTTTCTCACTGTGTTGCTTTTTGTTTTGCAAATAATAGTGTTTTGCTGTTCAGTAAACAGAGATTCCGTGTCTTCTCTACTAGCAGTACACCTAGGCAGGCATATTATTTAGCTCAGAGAACTGATTCAATCGTTGAATTGATCGAGTGCTCCTATATTCACAAAAATTTATTCTGACTTAACAAGGGTAACCCTCATTGGCACTTGCATGGGTGCTTGGAAGCTGAAAGTTGAACCCTTTCTAATCTGATAACAATTTGCTAGCTGTATTTGTCTAACTCAGGCCATACCAAATTATCTCTCTCGGATATTGGAAAATGTTTGACCGCGAATTGATTCTGGCATTGGAGATGGTACTTAGGGCATCAACTAGGGTTCGAGAGCTCGTTTTGCTAAGGAAAATACGTATGTGAGAGGAGAAGGAAGGCATCTTACACCAGAGAGAAAGGTAGGAAACTACCCCAAGGTAGTTAGAGTGTATTGATGACTTGACAGAACTTTCTGGATGCCAACAGGTACTTCAAAGGCAGTGCTGTTGTCCCACGAGGTAAGGCCTAATCCTTCAGTTTGCCCTTTGAAGTTCAACTGATTAACTTCAGTTCTGCAGCAGAACAGAGGCCAATCACATATATTTATACTAATGAGCCCATTACAATATGTGTCTAATTGAGACATTATAAATATGTCATTATACACAGACGTTCACCCACATGCTCAGACTCATGTCTGAACTCAACAAGGAGGAATATGGGGAAAAAAAGTAAAAAGAAAAAAAAAATATATATAAAGGACTTCTTTATCTCTTCCACTGTAGAATTTCTATAAATTCTTTAAACACACTTTAACAAAAGAGCAGTGAGAGAATAATGTTTATGTCTGGTTTTCACCAATATTTACAGAATATCTAGTTTATTTACATAATATTTCAAATAATTTCATACAGTTTCTGTGGAACACTATGAAAGCTAAATTGAAGTCCTTAGTCAAGAGGGAGACAAGAAGGAGACTTTTTTTTTTTTTTTTTGGATAAATGTCACTTTGAGACTAGAACTGTTTTATAGCTAGGGATGTGAAATCATTCTACCTATTTGGATTTATCCTATTATTGTATTTTTGTTCAATACTGCAATTCACAAACATTTTCCAAATTCTTATTTATTACTACTTAAACATGGGAAATATTTTTAAGGCATTATTATTTGCACCCAGGCAGAATCTAGCAACAGAGATCACAAAATGTTATAAGTTTTTGAAGAGGAAGGATGGTCCCATGCTTAAAAACCTGGACTAGATTTGAATGTTTCTCAAAGAAGTTTCCAGGCTCTCCAAGCAACTGCAGGAACCAACTTGTCTGGAGATGCAGAAGATGAAAAGCTGCTCTGCTACAAACAGGCATCAACTAGGAAAGAGCTGGGGATGTCACATGTAACCGCAACTCCAACTCATTGGCCGTAAGCAACGAATCCGCGTTCAGCTAGAGCAATTACTTCTGATAACTGACAGGGAACTGAACCACATGCACTAGAACT
>JAWLRI010000055.1:470242-492446 GCA_034781795.1 Crypturellus tataupa | reverse complement strand
TAAGCAACGAATCCGCGTTCAGCTAGAGCAATTACTTCTGATAACTGACAGGGAACTGAACCACATGCACTAGAACTATATCGCTTACCTAAGATCATGCAAGAAGTATGAGGCAGGTCTGGAAAAGTATGCCAAAACTTGGTTTGTAGTGTATTATTTCCTTGCTCTAAAGGGAAAATTCATGCAATTCTGGCTTAATACCAAAAAAACCCAAACCTAATATTAACAGTTTTTGAGCTACTCACATTGTGATCATGAAGAAAATTTTCAAAATGCTCTAAGAAGTTAAAATCCATATGTTAATGGTTTAATATAATAATAAATTGAATTTTGTTATTAACATATTAATATAATACTGCATTATTATATGAAGTACATGAAAAATGCTTCAATATATCCTTTATATTTTTTATTTACTTACTTTTTTTACTCTAAGAAGAAATCTAGAAGTTAATTCTCAGAACATCATTTTTGCATGCTGGCCTAATGATTATACAGAGTCACGGAAGACACCTCTGGACAATCATTTATCTGATCTTTGCAATTGTGATATCAGAGTATTGACAGTTATTAGTGCTGCTTAAGAACCCAGAATGCATCCTTATTTATTGTTTTTTTTCAAAAAAAAAGAAAATTCTTGCTCCTGTAACAGCAACTGGAAGGAGCTATGTTGTACTTCTTGCTGGCCTATACACTAAGATGATGTAGAATGTCTGACATAGTCCCACAAAGCAGAATACAAATAACTCCATATCAAGCTGTAAAAGGAAAAAAAATGTGAAATTTCTTCAATATCAATAACCTCAACTTGCTGAGTCTTCTGAGGGAAAAGGAAATGATTTCAAGAAAAGAGGATTGTGCACCCAGAGATGAATTAGGTACTACTGTCATTTGAATCTGACAGCTTGAATTCTCTAGATGGACTTTTTTTTATTATTCTAGCTAAAAAAAGTCAGTGCTTATTCTAGATCAACACCCTTTACACCTAACACACAAAATATAAGAAATATACATTATACATATGTGAAGATATACACAAATACACACAAACTCACACACCTTTTCCAATCCTGAGTGACTTAAAGTGATTAATTAATCCTTACAGTACCCCTTGGACAGGAATGTTGTCTCCAGTTTAGTGGGAGCAAATGGATACAAGCAGTTCAAGTGACTAATTCAAAGAATTGGAAGCCAGCAGCAATGGAACTAATTGTGATTCGTTTCTTACTCCATGAGTAGTCTATGTTTTCCTATAGAATATTCAATGTGACTTTCGAGTCCTGCATGCAGACACTCCATTAGTTTAGGAAAATTCATATTGATTTGGACTGTTAAGGGCATATATATCAATAACACTGTCTGTGACATCCCGCTTTTTGGCACAAACTCAATTAGTAAATAAAGCAATATTTACCATTGGGCTCTAAATATCACATTTCAATGACCTAGTAGGCATGTAACAGGCATTTTTTGGGTGGGCCTGATGATAATATGATATCTCCTCTACTTATTGGCCTTATTTTACTTATTGTGGCTGAACTAACCATACTCCTGTAATTTAAGCCAGAAGATAATGTAATTAGAATAGCGATGCCATAGGAGCTGTAATGATCAAAGGAGATGAGGGAAGTTGTGGCATGGTTAATGTTAAGATGAAGATAACTTTCTAAAATAAGGCACTGTTGCTACAGAGCATATTTCATGCTTTTTAGGAATAGCGGTTTTAGCTATCTGGCTCATAGAAGAGCTATTTGGTTCTTTGCAAATGTACACTTATTTTTTTTTTACTATTCTTCCCAAGCTACTGTCATTAACCCCGCCAGTGGCTGTTACAGGCACCAGACAAGAAGGTAATCCAGTGCCGAGGCAGTAAATTATTGCTAACCCATTTGTGCCATCTGCTGTATAAGTGTCTGTTGATGGAAGAGTGGTGGGGCACCTGGTGACCATGATGTCAAAACAACATTTGTAGAGGAGGCAGGGGACAGCAAAGGGGCTGCATAAACAAAGCATCAGAGCGGGTGAGAAACGGGGATTGCCAGAGACTCCAAAGCAGCCCAAACCGATGCTCTTCTGCTTGGTTATTTTGAGAGTCCAAGTCGCATATGTTTCTAACCCTTCTAGAGTGTTAAAGCAAAGCAGTGCTAGCCCAATAGCCTTTACCGAAATGGAAGCAAATTCGAATTTTGCTGCTTGTAGATTTCAGAAATGAAGCAGGACCATAGCGGTTACAGGAAATCACAGAGAATAAAAGGAGAAAAAATAAATGAAGGAAGATAGCTGTGGAGAGGCTTGTGCAGCATGTGGCTTGAGGAATGGGGAGGGAAGAGAAAAGCAACGGCTGCCACTGAGAGGCGGGTCCCCTCGTTCCTTGGTGACAGATTGTGTCTCTAGGGCTTGGTGCAGGAAAAGATGACAATGCAATTAAGACCGTCTTGCCATCATCTGTACTGCGTTTTCTTCTTTTGCCCATATGAAGAAATGTGACACTTGCTATAAATCTTAAATTACGGAGGGAATAAACCACAAAATGTTCAACCTGAGCTCACTTTAATTTTACTCATATTGAATATTCTCTCCCTGTACTTAACCTACCTCTGAAGGAGGCTGTGCTAAAATCATCATCCTGAATATCCCTGTATATCCAGAAAAACCTTTCTGCTTTATTTTTTTTAATTTACCATGTATTGTGACTGAGTTTATCTACGCTTAGAAGTGCCACATTATTTGCTAAAGAAAATTTGATATCTTTTGTACCATACTCCAAAGTTTGTGATTGACAACAGTGAATACAACTCATTTTACAGGAACTTTTAAATATATTTTAAAATAATCTCATAAAAACTGTCTTTGGAGTGCATTTTCTTTGCTTTTCTTTCTCCCAGGTACCCTCTATCACTCTATCACTGAGTCTCTCTCTGAAATGGCATGAAATTGTAACACAAACTTTTAAGTTGGTTAGGTAAGGTTCATTGATGAAGGCAATATAAGCTAAAAAGCTTAAAAAATCAGATGATGAACATTCTTTAATGGTATATATGGCCTTCTCATGTTCATCTGCATCTGAGATCTAAGCTCTGTGTTCAGTAATCGGCTTTCTAAAAGGTCTTTTCCCCCGCTTCTTCTCCTCCTCATTCCTTTCCAAGTAATATTCTGAACACAAACAACAAATGCAGACACACTGCTTATTAAAATCTTGATTGTCTATGTTATTTTTAGATCTGCTGCACATATTCAATTATAATAATAATCAACATTTGCATGTTTAAAGTGCTCTATTAGAATAACTTAGCACAAATTCTCACACACACCAAAAAAAAAAAAAAAAAAAAGCCAGTAAAATGTGAAGTATATTACAAGGTTTTGGTTTGCCCTATAGGAAGGAGAGGTTCTTGGGAGTGTTTATCTAGCCCAGGTAGTTGGAGAATTCAAGGTTTGGGGCTTCGATGATGCAGGTTATCATATTTCTTTTGCCTATTGTGGTATCTCATGTTTTTCTCTGAATGTTTTCTCTCTTGTTGTCTTTTAACCTTTAAAAAAGCATGAATGTTTATGCTTCCTGGACCAATCTCAGAAGATTTTCAGAATCAGCAACATCTCAAATTTGATTTGAATCTCCCTATCATAGAATCATAAAATCATGGTTTGAAAAGACCATCAAGATCATTGAGTCCAACCATGCTTGTAAATATCCTTGCAGTCTTTCTTTATTATTACCTTTTCTGTGTCTCTAAGGTTCTCTTTGCTTTCCTCTAGGCCCTCTTTCAGCCTGTAATGACTGTCCAGCTGAAGCTTCATCAGCTCCATGTTCAGTGAGATCAACTTGTTTTGCAATTCTTCTTCATACCTTCCAACCTGCTGGTTGACTTTTGGACACAGCATGACATGTATGAGTTACTTTTATTGTATTATATGGGTACATTTAGAGAACTGCCAAATAATCAGTCATTTTCCTATTTTGTTACAGCACAAATGTTATACCAGTGCAGTTAGTCCTGGTTCATTAGATACCCATGTTTCTTAAGAATCATGGTACACCCTGTTTCACATCAGGTTGTATTGGTGAGGAAATTTAAATGCGTAATGTTGTGTGTGCAGTAAGTGACACTATCACTTGGCTCAAGATTTCGAGTATACTTACAGGATATAGCCTAAAAGATTTTACATTAGAGAAATATCAGATCTAATTTTGGATTTCTTTGATCTGCAAAAGTTCTTTTTTATTCTTTCTCCCCCAAATTCTCCTGTTAAAACAATAACACAAAAAAAAGTTTTAGGTCATCCCTTGAAAAGGATATTCTTGTCATGTTTAGAGGACTTAGGGTCACCAGTGTCTCAAAATACATTTAGATCCTGGCCCGAGGTAGAATAAATGACTTGAGTAATGGTGCTAGAGCATTTTCAGATACTGATTTACTGCCCTGGGAGAGAGTCCTCAATGTTCCATAGCAGAGAAAAACTGACAGCCTTATTTTATGAAGCAAAGCAAATATGCAATTTTATGTGATAATGAAGGACTATTAAGCCTTTTCCTATATCTTTCAGATAAGACACATAACTGACACTCTGACCATGCCCGGCCGTTGGAGATTCAGTAGCACTTTTTATTTATTTGTGTAACTCTGCCTGCCTTCCTGCTTGCTTGATTTTCCTCCTGTTAGTGTTGAAGTTCATTTAGCTGTCCCAGAGCCCATACTTAGTTGCAGGGTAGGTGACCCTAGTTTGCCTACACAGTTTTCCTCCTTTAATTTCTTCTGGAAAACTAACTATTTTTTGTTTCAAGTTGGGCTGTACTGAGGTGCAGCTCTGCTTACCAAATACTTTTTTTTTTTTCTGTCTGGGAGGTAAATGTATTATGTCATTAAGTTATATTAGAATTACATATGCTGCATGGGTTGGTCTTTATGGCAAGGTACCAATGAACCACTGACAGGGAAAAGAATGTGAGTGCCAAATAAATTTCTGGAAAAAAAAAGGAGAAAACTTTGTAATACAGTTTTTTGAAAAAATCTGAGGTCAGGTTCAGGTAATGGTATATCCCTAGCTCATTCCTATAACATCTAAGGGGAAAAAAGTAATTCATCTGAACATAATTTTTTTTTAAATAATAACTGCCTATAAATCTGTAACAAATATTTGCTGATTCCAGAGCATCTGCATAACTTCGTCATATAGGCAGCCACTCATGTAATCCGGAATATAGTCTTACTTTCATAATAGCTAAGTTTGCCTTAGGGTTTACTGTTAATTAATCATGTCCAAATATTAACTGACATCCGTTCTTGGGTGTGAGCAAAACTCCCCCCCAGGGCACCTCCTCTGTGGAAAATTTTGCATTTCCACTTCGAAAGCAAGAAGGATGAAATGCTCTAAGAAATAGGGCAGTTGTATGCAAGGGAAAAACAGCTTACTGGGTGAGGGAATACTGGGAAAGACCAGTTGGCTCCCAGGAACTCGCTAAGCAGGAAATCACTTACTTCTATGACAGAATTTGGGTAAAAAAAGTCAGAAAAAGAAGAACGAGTGAGGAGCTGCAGCCTTCCCTTGGAATCACACCGGTGTAGATACAAACAAACCCTAATGAGAGGTCCTGTTCTTTGATCTCATTTGCATTAATTTTTCATTCTTGGACATCTGTCTAGCCTCTTGCAGGCTTGCAGCAGAGCAAATGAAGATACAGCTAAACCTAGTGACAAATCCTGTGTGTTTGAGAAATGTGTTAGATTGAATAGCTAATGTACTTAAGTATTATTAGTCTGTTTGGATGGTAGCATAAAAATGTCCCTGTAAACTTACTGGAGAACTTTACAGGGGTATGAAAATGAACAACATGGAATGGCACGTATTTTAGGTATTTTTATTTCCTCTAAGGATGAACTGAACTATCTGAAATGGCAGTTCTGTGGAATGAGATTATTATAATGAACATAAACAAAAGGTCCACATTTAGACAGCCACATTAAGGTAACGAAGTCTGTGAAAGGCATCTTTTAGAATTATAAATTCTACAGTCTTCATGTTCTTTTAACAGAATGGTGGGGTTATATGTCAATGTGTGCGATTTTTTTAGATTCTGGACCTTTTCCTTCTTGGGGAAAATTCTGTCAAGTTATATCATGCATGTGAACTTTGTTAAAAGAAATGGGAAGTTTATCAATTACATAGATAGAAGAACTTGAATGGCTTAAGTGAAGAATTAATTACTAATTAATGGTGTAAGTGATAGCAATAGTAGGTTATATCCCTTTACATAGGAACTGGCTACCGGAGAGGAATTAAGTGTATTTATGAGCAATATACATACTCTGTGCTTCCTTGCAGCCCTGAAATCCAGATTCTTGGACTTCATTTCTCCCAGGTATTTGCCTGTATGTTATTTCTCTACTAGCAAACAAAATAGCTAGCTTTTTTTAAGCTCTAACTTTGACCTTAAAACCAACTGACGTGGTCTAGCTGTGTCCACACTATTAAAATTTCTCTCCTCCCAAACTAACTCACTACCTCCAAACTCTCTATTGGGAATAGTATTTGGCCCATGCTGACTCCTGCACTATTCATGAGAAATGTCTGCAAGTGTCCTAGCTGGCCTAGAAAAGCTGTGCCAGGGAACATCAAATAATCTAAAATTGTAGATGACCGTGATTGAGTGCTCCTGTCCTCGCATTGCATAATTTACTAATATAGATACGTCAAAAGAGATTGCACTCCCACTGCGCTCTCATGCCACTGTAGATACCTATCCAAAACCAGTTTATTTCTTTCCATCAGCTGTTAGAGAGTGGGGCTCAGTCAATACGTTTTAAATGCCTACAGTGTAGATAACCTATTTATGAGCCTTATTCTCTATGCCCCAGAGCAATTCTCCCCATGAGTATTTACCTGCCAAAAGGCCAAACAGTCTCAACAGTCTGGGCTAACAGAATGTTTGAAAGGTCTCATAATGATTAAATTTAAGCAGTTTGTCACACAAGACCTGCTTCTGAGGCAACAGACAACCTCTTTTCCAATTTCAAATCTTTACTACTAACTAAATACAGATGTTTTATGAACAAATTTATAAAGTATTTGACTGAGAAATAGAATGAACATCACCATTTGCACCTGTCCCTTGAGATTCCCCTTCCTTATATTACAGAGTAAAATTAGGAAAGGCTTTTTCAGATGTATTAGCAGTGGTTCGAAGCTGTGCTTTTTCTTCTTTGCTGTCTGAAATGTTCTTGTTCATGTCATCCGTTTCTTGCTAGACCACATCTGGACTGTGGCCAGTCCTGGGCCACTCAGTGTAGGAAGAGACATCAGTAACTGCAGCGAGTGACTGCAGTAACTGACCAAGAAGGTCCGGGCAGGAGCACTTGTCCCATGAGAACAGGGTGAGGGACCTGGGCTTGCTCAGCTGGAAGAATGACTTCAGGGCATGAGGAGACGGGAAGTGCTGATAAAAGTTTTCTAGTACCTTCAAAGAGGGTATCAAGGAGAGGGAGCCAGGTTCTTCTTCATGGTTGTGCATGGCAGGAGGGCAAGAAGCAGTGATATAAGCTGAAACAGGTTCAAATGACATACAAGGAGAAACTTTTTCACTCTGTGACAGGCAACACACAAGCAGATGTGGGACACAGAGTAGAGCAGCCCACAGAAGAGGGTTTTGCTTTGGGTGATTACCCAAGAGTTGACCAACCCCAAGGAAAGAATGAGTGTGATTGTTGTACTATGGATCTGTGAGTTCTGGTGTGTGTATGGTTTCAGTTCTGTGAAATTTCTAGCTTTGCTATACTTCTAGCTTAGTTATAATGTCTTATCTCTAATAAATTATCATACTTGATTTTTCTAATATTTTCTTTTATTGTATTGATAAGTTTTCCCATGACCCATGGCTAAGAACTCTTTTGTGGATGACACTTGTTTTAGTCTTTTGTGGAGTCTTTGCTGAATTGCTTTCTTGGTCTATAAAGTAAATTCTACATCACAGATACGTGACAGATAAGTGAAGATTTTGGCAGATTCCAACCTCAGGAAAATAAACTATTTTATGTCTAAATTTGTCTCAAGTTATCTCTGTATATACATATTTTGACAACTTTGTCAACACAATTTCACTGTGCTTTTATGGTGTATCTATTTCTTGAAACCCCTTAAAGTAGATAGATAAGCAAAATTTGCGCACTTCTCTCAGCTTATTGAGTTTTCACAGCTCCATTTATAGTTTAGTTACTTTTGAGAGTTTTGGAACAGTAATTGCAAGTGGAGGCTGGAGGCTTCCAAAGAGTTGAAACAAAAGCAGTGGTGCTTGTGTGTGCAGATCTGCAAGTAAGGAAATGTGCATGCATGTTTTTCTTATGTAGTATCTTTCATAACACTCCTTTACAGGAGCAAATATTAGGTAATTTTATATTCTACAGAAGATTCGCTTGGGTTATAGTAACTCAGATCTAGAAATCACCAGGTCTAGTTCTTGGAGTTCTACCAAACAAAAATAGCCATAGAAGATATGCTGGGGATTCAGATTATGCTTGGCTAAGGAAAAACGTCATTTCCCAAAAGCACAATTGCTAAATTCTTTTTACGAAAGTTTAATGTAAATTATTTTATCTAATATTAATATTCCTTCAGCAGAAAACAAGGCACTTTTTACAGATTTCCTATATCAGACAGACACTGAATGCATCATTCACGGTTGAGGTCCATTACTGTCTTGGCCCCCCAATTAATACATATGGGATTTTTCATAACAATCAGAGAGATAACACAGCTATCTCTATATTGGTAAGCTAAGCAGCCACATAGTTTTTTTTTTTTCCTGGTCCATAGACCAACAAACTGGATATGTCCATACCGAAAAAAAAGACTTTCCCAGACTTTGAAATTACTAGCAATATTCAAAATGCCTGGTGGGAAGGGTCCATGGCCCAGATTGACTCAAAGTCTGTGCGGATTGTGTGACAGAGTTGGCCTGGCCAAAAAATACTTCAAAAACTTGCCATACTGGCAAGATAGGGTCTTAACTCCAGGTTCAAATTACCAAAATGGATAAAATTCAAGTATCTTTTCAAGACCTGGTAAAAACAGTCTTAAGAGGTTGCAAATGAGAACTACCCTGTTTGCGATATTTCCCTCTTAAATTATATCTGTAGTTGTAAAACCTCAGGAATTTGTTAGTCCTTTGTTGGATCACTCATGTGTATCAGAAATTCGGGGCTGAAGCAAGCTGGCATGAGGTTAGACATGCTCCCGCTGCCACTGTAACACATTCCTGCAGATAATAAGGGCTTAGGAACTAAGTTCCTTAAGTGAGTGGCATTTATGTGTGCTAATTCACTATATATTTCAAAAAAATTAATATTAGAAAAAATTAGAAAAAAGTTTTTGGAAACTCAAGTTTGTTAAAAACAAGGAAGCAGAAAATTAGGGAAATTAACTATTAGCTGTTCTAGAAAACTACAAGAATAAAATCTGTTTACCTATGATAATAAGACATAAAACCTTCATATTCCATAGAAGTCTGCAGTTCGTTCTTTAAAATGTTACTAACCTCCTCCCTTTTTTCACTACTGCCAGCTAATACCAGAAACTTTGTAATATAAAATACTAAAATGTTTGATGGGTTCAAGTCAATCATTTTACTAGTTAGCTTGTTTGGGTGGAATAATCGCCTGTCGTCTCTCTGTCAGTTTGTTTCCTATCTTATCAGTTGTTTGTGTGTGGGCAGAGTCCTGTTCTAAAGGCAGCGTAAAAGATTTCCCCAGGCAAAGGAAATTCCAGGAACTTATAGAACTTTCTGCCTTAGATGGTACAAAATAACTGGAATATTGCACAGCTTTGAGAATGGCAGATTTTTATTGATCTAGTTTCTTTTACATGTCATCCTTTTCAGACAAATTGTTGCAGACTATGAACAGCTTATGATGTAGGAGTCACAGCATAGGCTAGTTCTAATCATGTTTATTAAATGCCACAACAGGGAAATAAGCCAGTTTTGACTTGTCATGTCATATACGACTATTGTTTGCAACACATATCTAAATAAAAAACAGAGGATAATGAAGAACTCGACAGCACAGCCATGATGAGTAATAATCCATTGGTAAGTCAATTATTTGCTAACCTGCAGTGTTTTTCTTCCACTTCATGTCTCTGCTTCTTTTCCCTGCTTTTCCACACTATAGGTTGGGACAAGTATAAAAATCTGAGTGCCTACTCAGACCAAAACCCAAACTTTTGCAAATGATGCTAACTGGAATCATAAAATTTTGTCTGAGCATCTTTATGCTGAAGAGGAACATGATTATTGTTGACATCAAAAAGAGTAGGTGGTGGAAATAATAAAAGCCATGTTTGTCTGACAAAGTTACAAACCACAGTGCTCATTAGAGGACAACCAATGCCTCTTCCCTTTATCAAAACAATAGGAAAATAGTTGGGAGTATATGCAACAGAAATTACTATAAGGAGGGCAGATAGGAAAAGCAGAGACTAAAGAAATAATCATATGTATTATGTAAAATATGTCACATTGAAAACTCCAGGAAAGAAACAGCAAAGAAATGATGCTGTGCAGAGATACTGTATGAATTAAAAGCAAAATTCCAAAGTGCTGTACGGAATTAAAAAATGGGTGAGATAAGAATAATTAGCAGTAAAGGGTAGAGGAAAAAATCAAGTTGTAAATTTACTTTTTCAAACCTGCGGCAGAGATTTTCAAAGGTGCTGAAATTAATGGGATCTCTGTAGTTAAATTCCCTAGCTGCTTTTGAGTATTTTAACCTAGAAGCTTAATATTGGGCTGCTGGACCCATAATTAGGCCCTTAAATCAAAGAAAACTGTTTTTCAGAGAAACTGACCTCTTCAGCTAATTCAGTGTTATTCAGTTATTCAGAGTTCAGTGCTTTTGAAAACCAGGCCACTTTGATTTAGGTCTTGGGTACACAGCCTGGGGATTTTGATCTCCAAGGGCATCTAGAGCAGGTGACACAGGGTTACAACCTTCCTGTCTGCTTGATATTGCAGGATGAAGGTACCACAAAAGCCTCTCTGGGAGAAGAAGCCTGGAATGATAGCAAGGCTGAGAGACAAGCTGGATTCTACTGCCTTCACCTGAGGTAGTTGCAGGAAAGGCAACAGATTCTCTGTGGGATGTGCATCTCTGATCAGGTGTATTTCTCCATGTCAATCCAGGTAGGAGAATGCATGTGAGTGGATTAAAAGCCAGTGAAGCGGCACAATTTGCTTCCACCAGTCCATAGTTTGAGTGATTTGGCTGATGCCAAGATACCTAGGTCAAAGCTAGCCTGGAATATCTCCTTTCTACTATGTGTGCTTTGCTTCACATCAGGCCAGGAATACCTGTGATTTTTTTTTTTTTCTCCTAGGCAGACAGGGAATTGGTACTGTGACTATGCTAGCTTCAGGCTCCTGCTTGAGGTTTCCATTTCTTGGTTATGCAGGAAATTCTGAGGCAAATAAATAAGCTTACCAAATATCTGGCAGCCTCAGAGATTTCCCTTTTTTATCTCAGCTACTGCAAGAAAAGCAATATATAAGTATATTTGAAAATCCCATGACAGATAAGGGGTTTTTAGCCCCTGACTGCACTGCAGTTAATTAGAGGGACAACTGTCTTCATCCATGACTGTGATGGTGCATCCTAAGGTGAGAAGGATTGAGCTGGAAGACAAATTCCTACATCGCATCATCGATCGTTATTTGAATGGACTAAAAATACTGTTAAGAGCAAGACTGTGGCTTAGAAAAGTAAAAAACACATGACTTGGGCCACTTGCAGAATGTATAAAAAAGTGTCAGGGTGAGACCCGGGTACCTGTCTATCAGATGATCAGAAAGCAAAAGAAAATTTTAATAGCTGCTTTTAATAGCTCCACTCATAGACTGATAAGGGCTGAAGGGAACATTGTGACCATCTCCTCTAACCTCTTGCCTTGCACAGGCCGTTGAACCAAACAAGTTGATTTTTGCAGTAGGTTCTTGCAGTGCAGCCTCTGATCTGTATTTCTTCACAAAACATGGACACAAAGAACAAGTTTATAGTGCACCTTTCAGAATGACATTGCTAGAGTTTATCTTAGCCCAAGATAAAATCTCATTTGTGTTCTTCCATAATCAATGGGAGGAGACACACTGACCCTTCCAAGAGTCTACCCAACGCGCTCGAGGTTTGGCCCTTGCCATGAGTCATAACCTTAAAGACATACGTTTCTTCCTGGTTTTGGCTACAGAGTCTGTGGAAAGTGACAATTCTAGGCTGAGGTCAGACTTTTTGATGAGCTCTTTTACGTCCAAATGAATGAATTTGGGCAAATTATACCAAAATATTTTATTCTTTTAAAGTATTTTTTTAGAGGAGACCTCAATTTTGCATGAAGGCATATTTTCAAACTAAAATATCAATATTGTCTATAGAAAAAAAGTAACACAATAAAAACCATTAGTTGACCAACGGATTACCCTTGGACCTACTCACTAAGCAGTAGTTACCCTTTGCCTAGAGGATTCGTAATGGATAACTACTACAGTAGACTTTAGGTAGATAAAGCAGTCTCAGTGCTACTATTCACATGCTTAAAGTGTAAGAGTTTGAAGGTTTGATGCAATGGTTTTTGATGTAGCTTAAAAGAAATGATTCTTCTGTATAGACTTGACTGCCATCTTCTTCTCATTTGTGGCCAAGCAGTAGAGACTGTGGACAGAACAAATTTATGAGCTTGGAAAACTATGGACACCACTTTGGGCCTCTCTTTGCACACAACTCCCAGTTCAGACAGTCCATTACTCAGCCAAACCATACATTATTTAAATGCTGAAAAAAAAAAAAACTGTCAAAGGAGTGCTCTTTTTCCTCCTTTTTTTTTTTTTTTAATCCATCCCTTATTTTCATCTTCCTACTTCCTGCCAAAGATGCAAAGCAAAAGTCCTGACCCATTCTGACTATAATGAATTATCTGGCCCCATTAGCAGGGAGTTTAATTCTGAGATTGCACTTAAGTTCAGTCCAGTTAATTATATTTTTTGTGACTTAATGTCCCTCAGCTCTTTTAGCTGCCTTCCCTTCCTGTCCGAATTTTTGTAGTAAATTGTCAAGTCTGTTCAATAGCTAACATATTCCATGCCTGAAATGCTTCAATTTTCCATACAACGAGGAGGTGTATTTATAGTTTGCATTGCTGACATACCTGACAAAGGGGAGGGGGGATGAGATATGGGTTTTCACTGAGACTTGATTAGTTAGTATTTCTAATCTTTGAAATGTGCTAGGAAAAATGAAAGATTATGTTTGCTGCTTAGAGCTGCTTGCTCCTATTTCTTACAGAATTAGCATCAAGTGGGTAGGGAAAAAAAAAAGGATAAAAGAATAAATAAAACTCTTGACCAAAACAAAAAATGTATTGGAACCTATTAGAAGAAAACCCTTCATACTTGATTTTTTGTGAGCCTGTTTAGCTCTATTCATTTTTTTTGTTTGAATTGTATAAAACTGTTGAAACAAAATAATTTATTAGCTCAGTTTTATTTGCAAGGAAGGTTCAGTTGCCCTTTATATTATTGTTATATCTCAAGACAATGTTTCTTTACTTATGAGCAGATGTTTGAAATCCTCCAGGAGGTTTTTATAAGACTATGGAAATGAACTTGGCATGGGTACCGGTCTCCCAGGTGGAGCGGGTGAACACAAGCTTTCTTAGAAGTCTCAGATCAAGGCTAGTCAGAAAGAGCAACAGAGCCCAGCCACCAAAAGCCGAGTGCTTTGGTGACTGACAGGTACAGGCTCTTTCTGAAGCATAAAAAGGAATGCTAAATGATCTCACTGACAGAATAAATCTTCTATTTGTTTGGTCTGGACCAGATGTGCTACAGGCTGATGTGGAAATGTCTGCTGATGCCAATCTCAGTTTAAATCACAATTTGGCAGCAGATTTCTTTTTTTTTCCTGTCTTCTCTTTAACATCCCCCCTCCCCCCTTTTTTTTAAGTAGCAAATCTATTTTGTACTCCTAAAAAAAAAAGTTTCAAAAATGATCACAATTAATTGTAAAGGGTCTCCCTTGACTTCCCTACGACTGCAAGGAGCAGCCTCTCAGGCTGTGTCACCTGCTTAGCAGAGAAGCCACTGCAAAGTCAAGAGAAACCCCTCAAGATATCATGCACAAAGTCCCCTGCCCCATCCTAATACCATCTGTCCTGGTCTAATCCTGCATACTTGGATATCTTTTTAAAATTTGGTAGAGCATGGTAGAGTGGGGTAGTTCTGGTTTAAGCATTTTAAAACAATGATGTGTTTTAAAAAATATATTATCTTGGCTTCTCATGGGAAGTGCCTGCCTTGCCTGGTGTCATCTTTTCCTGTAAGAAAAACAAAAATAACATTTATTTTATCTTAGAATGTAAGGTCAAAATGTCTTTGTTTTCCTCAATATAAAATATTTGCAGACATTAAAATTCAGCTAAGGAAAAGGAAAAAGAAAAGAAATAGGGCTAAGATTGGACATAATTATTTATAGTGCAATAAATAATCACATGAGAAAACTCAAGTTACGCTGAAAGGCTTGACAGGGTCAAGTAGGTTTGACATACGTGAATATAAAATCTCTGACTCAGAAAAATTAAGATTTCCTGTCAGATCCCAAAACATAGAGGAACTGAAACAAAGCGAGGCGACTAGAGATGGGTAAAGACACTGAATAAGATGGGCATGAGCGTATGATCTTTGCTGTCAGGAAATCCCAAGCATCCTCAGAACCTTCTTTTGCACAGTAATTCATCAGTCAATACTTTCAGGCCTTTCAGAATCCCAAATACATTAATGTAAAAGTGTTGCCTGTATGATGAATGATGGAACTATTCAAAAATGAATTTGACTTGTATTGGCGACCTCCTCATCAGCCTTTTACTCACGAGACTGATTCTTTTCCACAAGCCTGATTCTAGACTTTCAGCTCTTTGGTGGTTTCTTTTTGTTTTAAATCAACCATCCACACACACACACACAATTTCCTTCTTCCCCAAAATGAAATATGCTCCAAAGAAATAAAAAAGGCAAGATTCAGCCATTCAGCAAGTGACTCATTCTTTACGTCAGATTTGTCATACCTTTCAAACACATTAGCTTGAGTCAGTGAAGAGCTAGAAATGGGTATTTTGTCTCATTCACCAGGAAAGAAAATCTGCTTTACAATTGGTTCCAACACCTAATTCTTGACTTGGAAGGACTAGAGTAGCAGACATAATTTGCTGCAAGATGTGGATTTGAATGTTACTATGTTCTTTAAGATATTACTTGGTAAATGGGAAGAGAGAGCAAGCAGCGTATGACTAAAAGTACTGAGTAAGAATGTGAGCATGTGAGAGTGAGTTCTGAAGAGGCATGGGAGGAATATTTCTCACTTTTTATTTTGTCTCTGAAACTAAATGCAAAGGGGATCTTTTGTCTGCCTTGAAATCAATTAGATTCTCCAGCACCCAAACAAGAAAATAGATTTCTTCCAGATATTCTGACATCTTTACTTCAACCCAAATACTGAAAGGCAGCGATGTTCAAAGAGAAAGGAAATATTTTGCTAGCTTGTTTCCTGAATCAGGCAAGAGCTGAAAGTCTGTGGGAGGTATTCTGTAGCTGCTACCTGCATCTCATTTCAGATTCTGATCCTGTAGATCAAGAAAAGAACTGCATTTGGAAATAAGGTTTTCACTGGCAGATAATGGTGGATAGGCTGCCCAGGTAAATCAGGTTTTCCAATCTCACTAGTCGAGTGGTTTGTATTTCAATCAAATGTAGCCAATTCTTTGATCAAAAATGTGATACTAGAGGAATGTTTTGGATCACTTGAATAAGAAAGGGATGTAGAGAGAGTGCACTAGGGATGGAGGAGATAAAACTAGCACAAAAAGCATCCATCTTCCTTACATTTTGGATTAGTCATACAAGAAGATGATTTGAAAATCCTGTGGGTTGTGTAGGTGGCTTCTGGATGATTAATATTGTAGCCACAGTGAGGACTTTGCTGACCTACCATCAGCATCTACTTCTGAGAAGCCCATATTCATACCTTCTAGGAGGACCCAGTAACTTAAATAGTTTTCAGTATGCCAGAACGGAAGCAATAATACTCAAAATAACTATTTCAGAATGGATTTAGGGACCCCTGACAGGGAAGTATTAATTTTTGAACGGCAAGGACAAGTCCAAGCATCTTAGCTGGAAGGAGGAGCCCTCTTGAGCTGGACTCGCCAGTTTTGCCACTCGAAGACTGAAAGTGGTGACAACAGGACCCCTGGTTGTGCAGCTCTTTTTTCTCAGATTGCTGGAGTTTACCTATTCTGGCATAGGAAAAATTGTCAGTAAATCCACTCAGTCCCTCAACCCCAGTTTCACAAACCTTATGTTGCAACATGAAGCCAACTCTGGACCACCCTAATTTCAATCTCCCTTTTCTAAACAAATTCTTTGGCAAAAGGTTGGTGACCCAGCACATCAGCTTTCACATGCAGCCGGAATTCAGGATGCTGCACAGTGAGGCAAGGTGTGTTCGTGGACACTGTGATAATACCAATAATACTGACTAATACATGTTGGCAATGTGTTGGACAAGGCCTAGTAGTCACAGACTGATAACTAGAAACTTCAAAGCTCGCATTGGTCATCTGGTGATGTGTCACACCACGAGGAGGATCAGGAGGTGTCCTTCCTGATCCCTGCTCAACTCTTCCCTGTTAGACTCTTTTATACCCTTTGAAAAGGAGTATTTCTGTGCTTTGGCCATGCTCACAAAGTGGTCCTTCCAGTACCTCCAGGCATGTTTGGCCCTTTATCAGGTGCTTTGTAAGCATATGAGTTCTTCAGTGAGTCTTTCTTTGCAAATGGTAGTAAAGTGGGACCCTCCTGCCTCCACAGGACTTCCCTGTTCCTTTTGTTGTTGGGGAAAGTCCTCAAAGTCTCACTGTCGCTTTTCTGATAGGCTTTTCTGCCATCCATCTGGCACATCCTCAGAGTTTGTCAGGGCTCATGCACTTCAGCAATTTTGTTCTTAACTTTTTCCTTGCTCATCTCCTTCCCTGAGAAGTGAACACTCATTAGAGATCTACCGTAGCTATTACTACTCCTTTCAAAACACACCTGGGAGCAATACTGCTGGATGACTTCCTTGTTCATAGGGGCTCTCAGATGTGTAATCCAAAAATCACCAAATCTTTACATTTTCTTTCTTAGCATCTACAGTGGACACTTACAAGGTCCTGAAGAACCGGCATGCTACCAGTAATGATATGGTATATCTTCTTACTTGATGTTACAGAGGGAAACAGGGAAGAACTTATGAAATTACTTAGACCTTACTCATAGACTTCTTCAAAGGCATCTGCGCTTTGACTGCTGAAACAGTGTATTGTTTTGCAGTTCTTTTAGATGTGTCCTTGCTTCAGGAAAACCTGACAGCAAAAATAGCAAAAAAAAAAAAAAAAAAAAAAAAAGTGAATATAAAGTATACACTATAATACATATTTCATCAGAGCTCAGCAGGTCTCTGTAACTAAAAATAAATACTCTTCTTCCACTGTGACTCCCCAAATATGAGCACAACCCAAAATCTTTCAAAGAAATGATTGTCAGAACTGTGAGTCCATCTTCTCAGGACTGTTGTAACTTAAACCTACTTCAGTGGAATGCTCAAATTATATCAGCAGCTACTTTACACATATAGTTTCTTTTCCCCAAATACTGAAATCAACTGCTCTTTTAATTAATATGGTTACTACATGCTTTCTATCCTTATTTAAAATGTCAAAGTGTCAGGTTGTTTCTCTGCAGCGCAAACAGGAGACATGTTTACAAAATAAAATACAATGGTTCCGTCAACACTAACCTAATGATTTCAGAAGTCATACAAGGATAGAATTACTGTTATGTTACAATATAACATGACATTATTATGAAAGGATTTGACATGCTGTGGAATGACTATAGTGCAATAGTGTTGCTGGAACTTCATGAAATAGCACTAAATATAAGTAATACAGAATATATTTTAAGATGCTCAAATACAGTTTAAACAAAAATTGATGTATATTTACAGTGAAAGGAATTAACCTCTTCAACAGGATTTTGATGAGTATTCCATCTCAAGTAGATTTAGATCCATATTTTGAAATTTTCTTTTTCTAAAAGAGATGATTTAGTTTAAGCAAGCATATATTCAACAAGATCCAAACCGGATAAACAACAGTAATCTTTTATAATAGGCAGAAAATCTAATGGTAATAGTTCTAGCACAAAACAGTCAAACATGTTTCTTAAAGGAAGACAGCTGATATCCGTCTTCCTTTAGAATAATTAACCATTATTTTACAGCTTCTATCTATATGTGATTCAAAGAGGCCTGACACACTCATGACATCTCACCTAAGTTTAACTGTCTAATTATTAAATACATTATGTCACTTTTCTATTCATTTCTGTGGCTAGCATATTATTTTTGAGATATAAATAGTATGAGAAGACCATTTAACAAGCTGCTTTTAAAATTATATGGCTCCTCAAGTTTGATTTTAATTAGCTGACTGACTTTGCATTGATATGATCTCAGACATTCCATAATTATGTCTCAGGAGCTTTCTCAAATAAAATTAACAAAGAAACCTCAACATTTTAACAAATTTTATTCTAGCTGGGCTGTAGAATTTTCAGTACTATGATATTATAACATGAATTATCCTACAGGTAGAAGTTCTTTTTTCCTTCATAGTTAGCTGGGGAACTTTCAGGCTAAGTGTATTTTCCAACTCTATGGTACTAGAGGAAAAGTATAAGGCTTTATAGCCAAAGGGGCTATAAGTCAGAGTTATTTGAAGGATTAATATGCCAGAGGCCATCATCTTTCAATATTGCAAAATGAGTTAATATCTTTCATTTCATAGAGTATAAAACCACAAGGGATTTCACTAAATCATGACCTTCTGACTATTGCTGGGCATTCAGTGTCACCCAGTATCATACCCCAAGTTTTGAGCTAGTCAATGTATTTAAATTTGGGGGATTGTCAGTTGTGTGTCATTGGTAGAGAAAAAGAGAAGTCAAGGTGTGACCAAAACCTATGGTTGCAACATAAGAAAGTCAATTATATGTGACTTGCCTGCTTGATACTTAAAGATAAATTACATCCCAACAGTGAAAGATAACCTCCTGCACCCACAAAATCCAGACCTTTTCCAACAATAAGCTGAATATGAGTCCACAACATACTCTTGCAGGGAACTTCATGGCCAGCTGTATTAACCTGATAAAGACATAATTTTGTGCTAATACTCTAGATGTTGTATCACAGAGAAATAATATCCCATTCTGGATTCTCCAGTACAAGACAGACACTGTTGTACTTCAGCAGCTCCAGGAGACAGCCGCCAAAATTGTTAGGGTATTGGAGAACATGATGTAAAAAGAGAACTTTAGAAGAGGACAAGAGAATAACCTGACAGGAATACATAGAGAAGATGGGGCTGGACTTCTCTTAAGAGGTGCATAGTGATAGAGTGAGAGGCAACAGGCACATATTGCCACAAGGAAAATTCTAATTAGGAGTTAGGAACTTTTTTCTATCATATGAATGCTCCAACACTGGAATCAGAGCTCAAAGGTTATGTGAAATATTCAGCCCTGGAGATGTCAAAACACACTGATCAAGGACCTAAGAGATCGGATCTAATTTGACTTGTTCTAGGAGGGACTAGACCAGATCACTCCCAACATATCTTATTCTGTGACTTTACTAAAATTCTTTCAAAAATATTTGTCAGACTAAAGAAATTGCACAAATGAACAAAACAAATGAACAGCTGATGACTAAAACTGCAACTGAGTGCCAGTTCTTTCTCTCTCTCTCACTTCTTCTCTCCGTCTTTATTTGCAGAGGCTGACCTCTCAAAATGGAATTATTTCTCAGGAGCTCATCTGTTCCTTCTGTGCAAAGAACAAAGGAAAAGAAATATTTAAAATGAGTGTGATGTGAACAGGATCGTTGAAAAGTAAGATGTTTTTCAAAGTTTCCCAGGAGGTATCACTAGTTTTTTAGATCCATCTGGAATTCAATCATCGTTACTTGCCAGCTGCTGCTGGGACCTTCCAGTTGTTTCTCCTCTTCTGGACACAACATGTAGTGGGAACAGTTATTGCTGCTGATATAACTCTGAAGGACAGGCACATAAACTGGGAATACAGGCAAATTTTTTGTTTTTTACACTGGACCAAATTCATTTTACACTGACTTGGCTGCTTACAGCTGAGGTTACTGCAGGGCACAACTTCTGAAAGCCCATGCAGAATTACAGCCTCTCTGCTACTGCCAGCATGAGAATCTCTTCACTGCACAGCTCTTCAGAGCTTTATTTAATCTAAAGGTTTTACCAAGAGCTCAGTTTTGTAGAACACACATGATAGAATATATATCTTATTCCTTGGCTAATAACCAGTAGAGGTCTACAAATTTCTCTCCAAAACCGATACATTCAATTTAGAAAAAAAAAATAATACTCAATGGAATTTAGGTATTTTTCTTCATTAAGCAGCACACATGCTCGACAGCTATGCAGAAAAAACAAGAATTAAGCAAACCTAGTTGTACTCAGATCACTCATTCAAAGGCCACAGAATATTTTGCTGTTTTATGATTTCTCAGTTTGGATTACCAAAGGCTTTGGACCCCTCATGGTCAACAGAGAAAAACTGAACCTATAGTCTACCATAGGTATGTTACTTAAACAATGCAATTACTCCACATTGACTGCAATCAATTTCTGGAGAGTTTACCTGCATGCCATACTGCAACAAAGTCCATGTCAAGTATCCTGGAAAATGTTATGATAACATTTCAAAAATGTGTGAGGAGTGTTGTAAGCACTGTTCTGTTTAGTTACCTGAGACTCCTGCAAGCTTAAGAAGAAGAAGAAAAAAAATCCACTTAAAGAAATCACATGGGAAATGTAAATGTTAGGATACATGTCCTTGACAGAGATGGAAATCAAAAGTTCTGAATTTGTAGAAGGAAAATCGCTGAACTGTTGTTCTTCTACTGTACCCCCAAGGAGTATTTTTCTGGGTATCTTATAAAAGGTCTCACTTTGTACCCCATATTGATGCCTTGCTTGGATTTTTAGTATCACACAGGTGTAAAGGAAATGTGATAATACAGAAAATCAAAACATGTTGCTAAAAGCAAGCTGCCAAGCAACCTTTAAAAACTGTCAGACTACCTTTCAATAAATGTATATTGTTTGGTGAAGTGGATCCCAGCTGCAAGTTCTAGAAGATTAGAGGGCATTGAACACCCCACAAAGCTTCTCTCAGTCCCTACATGGCTAAGATCCTAGGGCAACAAGGATATGAAGAGCCTGATGACATCAAAAGAAATGTCTCAATAACACTACTAGCCTTCGTGGTTCATCTTCAACCAGACAGCACCTCACAGCATGTTCTCGCATCCGTCAAATGATGAATAAGGACATTAGTAATGGAATGAAGTCTTTTGCCCCCGGGTTATTGGTCTGAATCCAGACAGGTAGCACATTTTGAGATGATGGCCTATTACAGCATTTCATTTGATCAAAACAGCCAAAACAACAAAAAAAATGGTTAGATCCAGGGGTTCAGTCTGTGACATTTCTAAATCGAGTATTGATTTTAAGTAGATAAGGCAAGTTTTGCCAAGGATACACATCACAATGTGGTTGTAGACTAAATTAATTTATGCGGGTTAATTACCAGGGTAATTTATATGATACTAGCAGTACTACTGCATCAAAACAGTGTTGTACAGATTAATCGCCCTAATATTTAGTTCTGTATAGATTTTCTAGATTGTGTTTATTACTTTTTAATCCTTTATTGACAGAATTACAATGTTATTGCTGTTTATCATATCTAGTTTGAAGTTAGCTCAAGTATATCTACAGTGACATCGTTTACTGGAGTAGAGGCAAGCAAGACTCTTTTTCTGTACTATCCACATTGATTTTTGATTTAGAATCAACCACACTGAGGTAGATTAACCATCACAGAATCATACAGAATCCCAGAATGGTTGAGGTTCGAAGGGACCTCTAGAGATCATCTAGTCCAACCCCCTGCTCCAGCAGGAACACCCAGAGCACGTGGCACAGGGTGGCATCCAGGCGGGTTTGGAAGATCTCCAGAGAAGGAGACTGCACAGCCTCT
>JAWLRI010000055.1:456303-466480 GCA_034781795.1 Crypturellus tataupa | reverse complement strand
CGGGCTCAGTACATGGGGGCTGGCCTTAGCCGTAAAGACTAAGGCAAAGAAGGCATTTAGTAACTCTGCCTTCTCTGCATCCTCTGTCACCAAGGCACCATCCCCCGTTCAGCAGCGGACTAATGTTTTCCCTAGTCTTCCTCTTGCTGCTGATGTATTTGTAGAAGTCCTTCCTGTTGCCCCTGCCATCTCTTACTAACTCTAATTCCAAACAGGCCTTGGCCTTCCTTCCTTCCTTGACCTTCCAGCCTTCCTTCTTTTTTCCCTTGCCTTTTTGCTTACCCCATTCCTATAAATTTCCCTAAAATTAAAATAGATAAAAACCCTGGCTACCTTTAGTTTACCGAACACTTTGTGATTTTTGTGACATTTCTTTTCTGTCCACTTTTTTGTCTCTTTAGTTTTTGTCTGTTTAAACTGTAATAAATTGAGGCATAAGTGTCTCTTACTCTGTTACTGAACAGTGGCTACCATAATGGAAATCTACTCTTGAATGATCATTACTGGTACTGAAATAATAATGAGCACATTTTTGTGTGCATATGCACAGACCTACAGATATATAGACTGAGACTTTGCATGAGCAGCTCTGATATCGTTAAAAAAAAATCTTACAGCTATTCTGATCCATATTTATTCCAGACAATTCTAATTCTCATTTACACTATGTACCTTTCACAACATGCTGTCGCTGTGAACATAAATTATTTTCAGGTACCAATTGCTACACTGCAATTGTTAAACAATAATATGAATTGTTCAACTATGCTTCCAGCATGGGATGAAGTGAGTTTAGTGTAAATGGCAAGCATGACCGTTTATTCTTCTTTATAGCCAAGCTGGCTCACTCATCCTTAGTCTAAGCGATAGTTCAAGCTGTGAAAGAGTTGTCATCACACTCATCATTTTTATTATATAGGAAATGGTCCCTTTCGTTAATTGGATTTGGAAAATTTGCTGAGCATTCAGGTGAACCTTCATGAATCTTAGCAATATTGTGATACTCCACAAATCTCTGTCAAATGTCTACACTCTGACTAAACCTTTCTGCTTCTTTCAGTTCAGAATAGGAAATAATCTGTGAAGACCTTTTGGACTTGGTTATTATCAAACATTTTACAGAGAGATAACTCAGGTACTGTGGATGTTGTCACTGATCACATTCACAAAATACATAAAGATTGATTAACTTTTCGTTCTAATATTCCAAAGGTCCTTTCCTTAGCATTCTATAATTGAGTTTCAAAAAAGGAGAGCCTTTGTAGATGAATTAGTAGCATATCTGGGAACCGATATACAATATGCTTGTTCAAGATTGAAGATCCTCACTGTGGAATGGTGTTTTTGAATCATCTCTTTAGTCTCCTCAAAATTAGGGAAAAGAAAAAATAGGAACTCGAGAACTTGATTTTCCAGTTCGTTCTAGCAAGGTTTGGTCTGAAAATCTTCAAAAACACTAGGATACCTTACATTGACTTCAGCGTTTTTTGGCTTAAGACTTTAGGGAGCAACCCAGCACAAAACAGCAGATGGGATTCTTTCTTTTCTTCTGTTTCAGAATAATGAAAAATAGTCCTAACAAATTATAAAAATCTACTATGACTTTCTCAATCATTCTTACTTCAGAAAACTGAGAAAAGAAACTGTAGTCTTCTAAGAAGACAAATAAAACAAAAGAAGCATAATTAAGTTAAATTGCACTCTTCAATTTAGCATACCTAATTATCGGTGTTTGACTGAGATCTGCAGCTTATAAAAATGACATTATCCACAATACAACAGGGATAGTTTAAGCTACCTTAAATCACTCAACCTGCAATACATCTGAAATGTTAATTAAACAAGTTTTTTATCCTCACCTTTGCTCCGCTGGCTTTAGTGAAAGCTTATCTGCCAGGGAAAACTCTCTACAGGTACTGCCAATTCTGTTTGAAGTTGGTGATCTGGGTTTGGCTCATAACATTCACAGTAGATTTACCTGAAAGATCAATAAAAGCATGTTCAAAGCAAGATTGGCTTCATAGAGCCTAGGATTTTATTAATTTATATAAACTTCCTAAAACTTTTGCTATAAAGAAGAAAGGAAAAGCTTGAAAATTTTCACATTGTATAGCAAAGTAATGAAAATGGTTTAAAGTTCTGGAATGACTCTGTTAAATAAAAAAATCTGTACATATATCAGAATGACAACATGCAACAAACATAGATGAGATTTGCAAATGCATCTGGAAATATCAAATGTCTTGAGCTGCAATATCTCAGTAGCTTCTCATTTTCATGGGATTATGACTCGAAAGAAACACCCCAAAATGCCTCTTTCGAACATCTATCATGACAAGTCCTTGACTGAAACCTCTCTGACAATGAAGTCATGATACAGAGTTCTGTAACAGAACAAATCACAGAATCACAGAATGGTTGAGGTTGGAAGGGACCCCTAGAGATCATCTAGTCCAACCCCCCTGCTCCAGCAGGGACACCCGGAGCACATGGCACAGGGTGGCATCCAGGTGGGTTTGGAAGATCTCCAGAGAACGAGACTCCACAGCCTCTCTGGGCAGCCTGTGCCAGGACTCTGTCACCCTCATAAATGTAAAGGCAATTACCATGCTCTATTGTTAATTGAAATACTATCCCTCAGAGTGACACGTGCTGATTTCTTTCTTTTTTTTTTCCATGGTGGAATATAAAATTCAGAATTTAAAAACAATCAAACAGCGAGCAAGACTTTGATCTTTAAAATGCCGGAATTATCTTTAATCAGAGGAGATTTATAAGACATGGTTGAATTAAAGGCAGAATTACTGTCTGGCTTTGTTCGTTTAAGTTTCTCTTCTTTTCCCACTAACAAAAAATTTGTTTCAAATATCTTCTGTATTCCTTGAGAGAGCTTTATAATAGACAGTCTTCAACTTCAGAATTGGGTTAAGCTTCCAGATCTTTAGTGACAGCAGGATAAGCAGATCTGTGAGCAAGGTGACACTTATCAATGAAAGAGTATTTGAAGCTGCAGGAATGTGTGCTCCCAACCTCTGACTCAAAGACTGGAAGAAAACTGAGTATTTCAGAATGGAGAATTTTTTGTTATTTGTGTATGTTCTCAGGGAAGAGCAATCCATTTTTTTTTCTTTTGGATTGTTGTTTCTTCAGGTTTGTTCATGTGTTCTTACATACTCAGTGAAGATAATGCTGGAGGAGACATTGGTTTGCATTGCAAAAAATGGAAAATTCTGTGAATATGTTCAAACTGCATGGAAAGTTTTATAGAAAATGCTACTTCTCCTACATATCTGATTAGTAATATGGAATTATGACAGAAAATTGAACAGTTTTACTCCCATAAAGCAGAAGTAAAAAGTCTATGGAGTTAATGTTAAGAGAGTTAAGTTAACTTAAGTGCCTTGGAACAGAAACTAGTCCTACAACTAGGTTCAATGTTCTCTTTGTGGAAGGTATGCAGGACTGATGGCTCTTTAAGCAGGCTTGCCTACAGAAAGAGATTATGGTACTGCAATGAAGCGAGCTTTGAAGTGCTTCCAGGGTTAGACGTGGTGCATCCCACTACAAGGACATGCCTAAACAGAGGGGCCAAAGCTCTGCATGCTTTGGGGACACGGAGCAACGTGTCTGAACTACTAAGGACCACCAGCTCAAATTTGCTACAACTCCATGCCCTGAGGAGAGAAATGAGAAATCTTTTCCTCTGTTAGGTAGGGAACGAAGTGCAAAATCTATAAAACTGAAGGGAAATGGACAACAGGAGCAACTCCTTTGTTTTGCCACCCAGTTCAGGTGCGTCTCATCCTGCAGGAAAAAAAAAAAAAAAAATCTGAGATATCTGAGAAACAACTCAGCTTCTGTCTGTTTCTGTTAGAAAGGACTTATTGCTCTCAATGAGAGAAGAAACCATTCTCTTCATCCTAGGGTGGATGAAGTCATTGTGAAGCTGCTACCCAGCCATTCCAGGCTCTTTTATTTATGGTAAAATAACTAAACATTCTAAAGGAACATTCAGAAATATTTTGACACATTTTGTCAGATTTTGAAACTGTTTCCTACCCCTATCCTAGAAATATAGTAAGTCTTAATGAAAACAACCCCCCAAATCTCAAAATGAGGACTTCTACATGTAAAGAGACCCTTTCTCTTTCTTTCCTTTCTGAGGTTTCTTCAACAAGAGATACCAAGAGATGATGCCTTCTTCATGACCTTATCAATATATTAATTGCAATATTTACTGGTATTATTTTCATATGACTGAAAAGCTCTCTATTCTCTGAATTATAGAACAAAGGTTTAAAGCCATATTTTCTACATCTTTATCTGTCCCACTATGACATGCAGGGCCAGTGAGGACAAAGCGAAGTTGCTTCCTCAACCGAGGAGCTGGTGACCTCTCTGACGTGCACGTCATTGCATTGACAGTCAGTGCATCACATGGCCTTCCTCCCCTTCCATCTCATAGCAAAAAAGGCATGTGGAGGTGTGGGGTGAAGTTCTGCAAACACAAAATGCTTTAAGAGTGTTTTAGGAAGGGCGATTATTCCACAGAGAGGAAAAGTGCGATATAGAAAAAGTGACATTTAGAGGGGAGGTGTTACTTTTTCTTTTCTTTCTTTTTTCTTTGTCTTTCTCTTTTTCTTTCTTTTTTTTTTTTTTTTTGAGATTCTAAATAAAACAGCAGGTGTTTGTTCACTTTCCAACCCCTGTGAACTAAGCATCAAGCCTAATCCACTGAGCCCTCTGCTAACTGAACCCTGCTGGATTTATCCTGCCTTAGTTAGCACACACTATCTGGGTACTTTGACTGCTTCAGATGATTATGGCTGTAATTCTTCATGGGGCTTTACTGCACTATACCGGGGCATAATAAGACCTTAAAATACAAATAAAAAAGAAAAAAGAAAAAGCAAAAAAAACTCATCTGTGAATAAAGGCTTTTATAAGCAGCATAACATTGCATTCTGCCTGACTGTTCCTTCTGACAGTGCAACAATGGAAAAATAAGTATTCCCATTGCCCCTTTGCAAGGAGAGGTCTCGCTGAGGCACAGTGAGCAGCAGTTTAACATTTCTTGTTTTCTCTTTTATTTAGGGGTAACTGGGATTGCTGCTCTTGTAGTTGCAAAGTAGGGCAAAGTAACCCACAGATATGATTTCCACAAAGAGAGACCCAGGTAGAACAGACACCAAAAGAGAGGGGATAGCTAAGACTCCCACAGGAAAACACAGAACTGTGTTATGACTGAGTTCTGATGAAGGTGTTAGTCAGTCAAACTCTAACCGCTATTCAAGGAAAGAAGGAAAAATCACTACTAACCACTCCGCCATGCCCACTGCCTGGGATGAACAGGAGTCTGTATAACTTGTCTTGGTATTTTATTTGACTCTTAGTGCACCTATTCATATCACATCAAACTGAAAGATGGGTCTGAGAATACGAAGATGTGTATAGGAGCGTATACATATATATGCATACATAGGAGTTAGGCTGTGACCCCTCCAGTGGTGAAGATGTGAATGCTTTGGACTTGAATTCAGCAGTAAGCAAGACCCTTACACATTCCTGAAATCCTCTCTTATGTTTTAATGATTTTATCCAGTTGCCTTAATCATTCCACCCCTTTTCTTTTTATTTCTCATGATTTTTGTCAGAGATCCTGTAAAAGGACATATCCTCTGCATTGAGTCAAACAGTAAAAGGGTAGATGCCAGGGGTTTATATAATTCTCTTGCAATGATGTCGACAATGTATATGTTTTAACTTCAGAAAGGAGATAGGGAGAAATACATATCCCATTTCTAAAATAATGAGTGTGGCAGGGTATTGAAGGTGTTTGTGTGCTAGAACGCATTTCAGAGCTCTGGTGACTACTTTGGGATGTCTGATGATCTTTTCTTCTCTCTCAAACCTGCCTTTTCTGTGTATTCACTAGCACAGATTCATGTCTATGCAGCAGCTTCCTCACTGCCTGGTGTGTGCACACATTTCTTTCCAAACTGCTCCTTCTCTCCCGTTCCTTTGATCAAGTCCTTGTTATCAGCTGGTCCTCCTTGCCAGGAGGGACGAGGGAATAGTCTTGAATCACCCTGCGAGCAGCCACATCCCTCTAAGTGCTCCCAGGCACGGCAATTCCTGAGTGTTTGGGGGTTAACACAGCGCAGGAAGCATCTCCAAATGGCAGGTGGGATGCAGCCACTCTGTTTTCAGGGGGAAGAGAGTTTAAGCATATGGATGCAAGCTGTCTTATTCCAGCTGGCCTCAAGGACAGAGAAAAAGCTCCGGCCCTTTTTGTTTTGTTTAGTAGTATAGATATAGGATGAGAGAATTCTAAGAGCAAACAATAACCTGGGGAGCAGATGTAATTTCTTAGCATTTAGCTCATTACAATTTCTAATGATGTGTTTACAATTTCAATTATATATGCTTATAGCTGACTGTATTCCCTTCCTAAAATGAAATGAAATGGCTCATTTTGCCGAGAAAATATTCACAGGGGCGTTTTCAGGTGCTTTCTTATCTGTGATTGTGCTTCTGTGACTGTGCATCACTGTCTTCTTAAATGTATCTTTCTCGTAAGTGTGTTAGCCCTTAATCTATTTGTACATTTCTATCATATTATATCACTGTTTATTGCTGAATTAATACCCTGTAGTCTTTTAACCTCTTATAGTAAATCTATTTCTTCTCCTTCTTCTGTTCTCCTCTAAATCTACCCACCTTGTGTAAATCTTTCTGAGCAGCAAAATATATGACAATAAATAAAGCTGCTATGCATAATTGATATAGTCTCTGTTTAATAAATAAGGTATCTGTCATATAGGGGGCAGATTTGTATTTCCACTTGTTAAGCAGGTTGGATGAAAGATAACGGTATTTTTAGATTCATTGTAGAAGAGTGGATAAAGTAAATCTGTTATTCTCGTAAAGAAATGATTTCTTCAGAAGTGGATGTAGCTGAATGATCCTTTAAAATATACATACATATACAAATACACATGCATATATACATATACGTATGTATACATGCTACACATCAGACTTTCAGAATTGCCAAACACTGTTCATTTCATAGTAGCAAAAAGTGCCAGGAAAAAAAAAAAAGAAAAAAAATGTGAAAGTTTTCCTGCTGTTAATGAGACAGAGGTGACTGTAAACAATAAGATGCCTTATAGCTATTCTCAAGCAGGAATCAAAGCTGTAATTAAATATAAAGCACAGGCAATGATAGGCCCTTTAATGTAACATATCTCTGTTGCTTTTCCTCCATCAAGTATCTTCACTTAGACAAAAGCTGAGAGTGACTGAAAAGAACAAGAAAGACTGGCGCTGAAGACTTATTTCTTGTTATTTATGACACACCGATCCTGTAGGAAATATTTGTAACTAGAAGTTGGTACAGAACAAATTGCATAATTTTGGCAGTTTCTGACCCAGTGAACTGTGCCTTGCAAAGCCACTGTGTCCAAAGACACCCAGGGCTCTTCACCTGAATGCAGGAAAAAACAGACCTTGGACTAGTATCTTCTCCAGCTCCCAGCCCCAGGGTAGCTAAGGAATGAGAGAAAATAGTGAAACACAGAAGACATTTTACTTTCCTGTTTGTTGGAAAGAACACACGGGATACGGGCTCGGTGCTGTGCTCTGAGCCCGTATCCAACCTCTGTGTGTAAATAAAGAGGAAGCCCTGAGCAAATACTAAGAAATAGGTCATAGACCAAGAGTTCTTACACAGCAGAGGATAATTCTTTCTTGCATCGTTCTCTCATTGCAACCAAAAGAAATGTGAGGGTCTTGTAAGACTAGTGCCATATCACTAAGTCAAAATCTACACCAGTGGAGTAAACGTAGATATACAACACAGGATAACTCTTCCATCAGTTTTAGGGTAGTATAGCTTGAAAATAATGATTATTTTTTATACAAAATCAAAACATTCTTTCATCTAAATTACAGAAGGGAATAGAAAGAATCAGAGGGAAATAATTCTGTTCTCAGTTAGTTCAGAATAACTCCACCAGAGAATATTACCCTGGAGAAGATATTCATCAACTACTTCTAGTTCCAAGAACAGTGCAAATTATGAAGCTCAGTTTCCTATGGCCTGAAGTGACAAGTTTGGACTCTCATGTCTAATAGACTGCAAACACTGAGATTTCCCTGCTGCTGGAGTACCAAATACCCCTTTCCTTGTCGACTCTCTAATATCAGTGAAGGGTCGTGTTTGCACTGCAGCAGTCTCTCAAAGCAATCACAAAGAAAAGAGTTTTCGCCTTTGCCCAGCTAGCCAGTGGCATTTCTGGAAACTTTAGGTCATTGAAAGAGTTGCCAGTGTCTCAAATTTTGTTGAGACTGACAAATATGTTAAAAAGTCATTAGGGAGAAACTGATATGTGAAAACATGCACAAATGCATTCTCTCAACTGAAGTGTGTGAGCCACAGATCCTTATTTATCTTATTTTTTACTTGGTCATTTTGATGACTAGAGCAGATGTTAATGTCCTATTCCTTGGCATGTTATTGTCTACAAAATTTGGTATGTCTCAGTAATCTTGATTTGACAGGTGACACAGGCTCAGGCCACTGACACAACCTCATAAACAATGAATAAGATGAGGAGCTATTCTAAACAATAAGTGTTTATGCAATATGAGTTCTAGACAGTTTTGTGTCTCCAAGATACTGATGACACACAGTGTAGTGGAGATGCTGGATATTCGGGTGTAAAATCAGTTTCTTTAGCCTAGGCTTCTGAAGTCACTTTTGCAATGATATGTGCGTTGTCCCTGGCCTCCAGACTTCCTCCAGAAGGGAGCAGGTTTCCTGCATCTCCTGTCCTATCCTCCAGTTGTGAGCAGATGTTAATTGGATGTTAATAAGGCAACTCAAAGAGCCCGATTTACTTATGTTTACACAGTCTGAACACTAGATTACTGTAATCATAGGTGTTTTACCTTTAACATACCCTTAGACAACTAAGTTCTGGAGCTGAGTCCCACTTAAACCACTTAACAACTTAGATTAATAACCTAGTGAAGCTATTTTTTTTAATTCTAGAAGCCAAGTTTGGTTATATAGTGATACAAATAATATTTGGTGTGGTGTTTATCCTGCTTAATTCCATCAACAGAGTTTTGCCCTGACTTTTTAAACGCTTCACTTCTTTCTTCCTCTCTGAGGACCTTCAATCTCCAAACCTCACAGAAGCGAATGAGCTGCTTCAACTAACAAAAAGAAATTGTGCACAGTCCCTGACGATGTTTTCCCCATACACAATGGCATCGGTCACCTTCTCTCTAATTAATTACCACCCCAGTAGACTTCCACCAAAGTGTTTGGAAAAGTTCTCGACAACAACAGTCTTCTGTGAAGCAGCGCAACGTGCACATTGCGCTCGGTTTTGATTGATTGCTAAACCTCGCTGCAGTGTATATAATAATGTGTTAAATGTTACAGACACCCCTAGTGGGCAATTTCAGGAAATTATTAAAATGTGGTTCTTTTAAAAGGTTCAGTAATGTAAGTCTGAGACACTTAACAGACCCACTGCTGATTAGTGTGGGTGACCACAATATACCGGAGTCTTTGATATTTCTTGGCTTTTTCTTGGTTTCCCGGAGGCCCTTTGGACAAAGCAAGAAAGATGGTTGAGACACCCTTGGCCTTCTGGGAAACTCAGTGACATTTAAAGGCTGCTGGGGCCTATTCTGCTAATATCTAAACTAATTAAAATCAAATCATAATTGTAGAAGCTTGTTCACCAGAATCCTAATAAGCCTCGAAGCGGTACATGCTGAATGCTGCTGTGCTGAAGGCTGTCTCGGCTATACGAGAAGTGTTTTACAATACAGAAAATTGTTCTCAGCAATTTTTCTCCATCTTACAACCAACTCCTCATATAAGAAATGTCACTTCATATGTAGGCTGAGGACTCGCTTCGACACGTCTCTTTCCATACACACTGAATGCATTTTGGAGCAGCATGTCATAGGGTAATGGCCGGGGTGTGATGGACTCATATATATCAGATCTGTTTTTATAAGCACTGAGTACTCTTCACTGAAATTCCACCCCAAGTAGCCCCAAAACTATTTCTGGAGTTATATCTGACATCCTAGGAGGCAGGACCCTCCAGAAGTTAGAGCACCCACCACAAGGCCTGATTTAGGATCTTTT
>JAWLRI010000055.1:436757-456203 GCA_034781795.1 Crypturellus tataupa | reverse complement strand
TCTTTTGAGAAATACCAAAATTATTTGAGAAAGAATATAAAACCAAATTAAAGATAGTATAATTTTTATATAAATCCATAGTAAGCTGTTCACATGAATAATGAAGGCAGTTATTTTTCTCCCAGTTCAAATGCCTTGAAATGGTACAAAGAAAAGGAGTCAAAGATGACAAGAGGTAGAGAAAAATTCTTTTTCTTAGCTAGGACTCTTCAACATCAAAAAGAAATAACTGAGGTAGGACTTGATAAACAATTTAATGGCATGAAGAAGTTGAGAGAATGACTATTCCTTATTTCTCTATTCTTAGACATTCACACTTATACTTTTAAGGTGCCAATGATATGTTAGGCTGTTGAAGTCCAATTCATTACAAGAGAATAACTAAATAAACTAAATGTTTTGTCAGCTAAATTTTTTGAATAGAAAAGAAAACAAATTATGAAAAGAAAATATATTTGGCTCACACTCCATTTTGTGAATACTGCAGAAGAAATACCCATAGTGATTGGGGATCACAGAAAGTGAAACCTTCACATCATGAGCTTCTGCTTGTTGAAGGCAATGAGAACTTCATTATAGATGAGATGTAGAGGAAGGTCCACACTGAAGGCTTGTTTAAAGCATCTCTATTGCAGTTAAACAATCATGTATTCCATCCCATTCACCACCATATCAGACTGATTGGCGGTGAATGGCCCTCAAGGGAAAGCATCACAATTAGAGGTAATTAACTCAGCAGGAAATCTGCTCTTAAGCAACTATTGGCATGACTGGGACTTGATGAGGTAAAGGGCAGGAGAGGACAGGTTGCATTTATTTCATTAGAGTATTCAAACAAGCTCAGAAAGGGCCAAATTCTGCTCCTTGTCACTGTACAGGCAACACTGTTGAAGACTGGAGTAGATCATTGACAGATTGCTAGTGCCTCTTGGTGGAATATTGTAAAGGATAAGGCCATAGGCGAGCGTTTTGTGACTGCTGGTAAAATATACATTGTCAGCTCATATCTGCAGCTGGCAGGTTTTTAACATCTTGTGTGTTCAGTGTCACTATGCCTGTACAGCGAAATACCTGTGTCAGATCAATACGACACTTAACTGCTAAGAAATACAGCGTGAGACTATAACAAGTAATAAGGCATATAGGAAAGGCTTATTAATATTTACTAAAACTAATCTGTTTCTCACTAGCCAAAACATGCACAGCCAACCCTTTTGGGAAGACAGCTTTGAAGATTCACTAAGTTGAAATGAGGCTTTCTGCGCTATATGTAACCATTCATATTCTCTGTGGGCTAAATCTTATTCCATAATTTGGAAGCCAGCCTTTGAGATTTGGGAGATCATTAGAGGATTTGTGTATGTTTTCTTCATTCTGTTTTTCCAGATAGACCAAATGTAGTCACTTTATAGATGGGAATCTGATTTAAATGATGTGACTTTGTTAACATTACATTTTAAATTTATCCTTTTTAAGGATGTGTTTTAATTTCATTTCATGTATCCTCATTAAGCAACTGTTTGCTCCCTCAGGCATTTTTTTTTCAGTTAAGTTTTAATCTACCTATTGGTTCTCAAAGCTGTAAAAGTTAAATCCTATTTGAATTTTTATTTGGAAATCTGCTAGTCTTTTTTCCCTTTGCAGAACTGCAGGCATTCAGAGGCATGAGGATTCCTGCTTTTGCTGGTATATTTTCCCTTATATATTCTGATAAGTACTCATTAAACTAATTAAATAACATATTCATATCAATGCTTTGTATTTAAAGCCTTGCTCTGTGGAGAATTATATATTACCTACAATAACATTTTATTTTACATGACTATTGGCAGACTGAATCAAGTAACTGAAATTCTGTCACTGTAGCATTCAAAAGCTGGATAGCTATTAAAATTAGCAACAAGCAGGCCCCAAGGAGCTGTATTTTCCTTTTTTTTTATTGATTCTAAGTGCTGAATATTGCACATGTTGCTTTAAAGATGACAAGCAATAGAAGAAAGCTCTGAGGAAGGGAGAAAATCGTTGACCAGGAGCCACTTGACATCATAATGTGACTTTACTATGATGAAAAATAAAGGAAGCATTTGCACCCCATACTAAAAAAATAAAAAATTGTTCATGTTATGCTATTTTGAGAGGATAATTTTCTTTTATACTGTCTGCAATAGTTACAAATTTTAGACACAGGCTTCTGTGCCCTTGGATAAGGAGGACCTGGCTTTCGTGTCTTCACTTCTGGTATCCTCATCATCCACATCTGGCTTTGATTAGCTTCAGTGGCCACAAAGGAAACTAAGCCACAGTCTGAGAAGAATTTATCTGGCAGCAAAGGATGTGGATAGTGAAAGGAGGTATTTTTATATTCATATTTGCCATGGTGCACAGATAGATATATCAGGCATTGGACATCACCATGTATCCAAACCTATTCCCAGCTCCAGCCCTATGAATCACGGATCTGCTGCAGAGTCCTGTGGCTGTGAAGGTGTCACACAAGGTGAGACATGCCCATGTCAATGTGCAGAAATAATGGGGAGCAATATTGCTCCTATGCTCCTCTGCTCCCTCCTTCTCCTTTGCTTGCTTTTCCTGTACTATCATCTAGTTCAACTCTCTAAATGGTTACCTGGAGAAAGAAAATTGTTGGCACTTGGTTTGATATAACTCTTCATTCTCAGAATATACATACATCATCTGCAGTTACTGACTGCTCTCAAACTAAATTATTGTTGAGAAACATTTCTCCAGCTCAGCATTTGCTGTTTTGAAAAGCTGGATGCTACCTTCAGCAAAAAAATAAATAAACACTATAAACTAGGTCAGGAATCAGAACTTCAACCAAAAAGGCTGCTCAAGGCAGACTCAGATCTGTAGGTATTTGCAATTTTAAATCACAGGTTGTTCAAAATGGCAGTAACACTCACAAGTATACAGCGTGGATGGTTAACAAGCAGACATTTATGTTATGGGATGCTGCATTTGGCTTAATTATTCCCTGGTTTGTGACATATAAATAAAAATATATTATAGTTTGATATAGCTAGGTATAAAAAATCTCCTGAAAATAATGAGATAACCTGTGAATTTCTGGCCTGGGACGTAGTACAAGGTGGTTTGCAGGGAGAACCACAATAAAAGGGAAACATTGAGGAAAGGAAAATGCCAATTCAAAATTATAGCTACCTCTTTAATTTACTGCTCTATCTTTAACAATTTGATTTTCTTCTTCATCAGTGGGTGTTTCAAGGTCTATTACTCATCCTCAAAATGAACATGTTGAACTCAACATCAAGCATAATCTAAGTACATATAGTCACTTATGGAAGATGCAGTGAAGTAACAATTTTTCTTTGTACAGAAAGAACATTTCCTGGTTTGTAAAAGTTGATCTCTTTGTGGGGTGGAGAGAGCATGCTCAAAAAAGTAAGATATGTGAATAAAAGTAATTACAATAAGAATAAATGAGAATAGGAGTAACAAGAACATGCTATATCCTTGGGAACATGCTAAAAATTTGCCTCTCCCAAATAATTTACAGGTGTTTTGGGGGAATAAAACATGTCAGAGAGTATTCTCAACTGATAGTCTATATGTGGCCATGTATTCCAGCTTGTTTGGAAATCATCACTTACACATACACAAATACACAAAAAAAAGTATTGATGAAGGTTTTGAAATTTTAAAAGTATTCCAAAATGAAATTGCTATCAGATAGGTAGGTCAGAATCAATTAGACTATTCACCCTTGGAGTAATCTCTTGATAAATTACTGTGTTTATTTTTTTTACTGTGAGTGCTTTATGAGTAAAAAAATCAGGAATAAACAATGGATTCTTCAATTCTTCACCGTCAGAGCTAAAAGCTGTTCTAGCAATAGCTCACTGCAAGCTCATATACTTCTCTGAACCAGTCAGTGGGTAGAAATGGGCTACTCACAGATAGCAAATTGTCCTTCAGACAAATCTTAAATGATCTGCAGCATCTTTCAGCTACATATATTTAAACACAGTTCTGATGGGACAAGAAGATGGGTCAGATTTATTTTGTCTATTTAACTTTCCTTTAATGACAGTTCTTGATTAAAAATTCAAAACCTACCATAAAAAAAAAAAAAAAAGTCCTAATTTGCCGGTAAATTTCTAAGCAGTGCAAAAAACATGGAGCTGTTCTTTATAAGTAGAAAATAATTTTCACACAAAGTATCTCCTCCTTCCAGAAACACAAAGCTGATTAGAGCTGTCCTGATTTATATCGTCTCCTGGCTTGGCCCTACTTGTTCACAGTGTCCATGGCCTCCATAGATTTTATTACTTGCAAATAGGTAAGGCAGTTCTGTCTCTCTTGTAACATTTATGTTATTGACGTATTAAATGTTATTCCTACTTGGATCACGTTCAGAAGACCATCCAGTTGTCTCTCCACTATTCTTAACGCTGCACTGACTTGTCTTCTGCTTTCAGATGTCCCAGTTGTGTTGTATTACCAACGAATTGAGGAAAATTCTCCTCCTGATGCTGCAGGGGTAAGGTTCTTAATGCTAAATCAGAGAGTTTTTGGTTTACTTTGACAACTGACAACTTCTTTACAACCTATGGAGGTGAGTCACTTACAGGTGAGGTGACTCCTGACTATTATTAACATCAAGTTCATTAGTTCCTAAAATCAGGATATATGAAGTTGCACCAGCTCAATGTGCCTTGACAATTATCAAGTACACATCTATACACCGTCTCATGCGATGATTTTGAGTATAATGCACTTTTTCTTTTCATTTGTATAAAATTGCTTAAATTTGAAATGCTGAATCGGAGGGTTTAGGTAATCTATAAAAATCAAATTATCTCAGTGGATTATTCTTTGTGGTATTTTAAGTTTCCTACTGAGTATCTCGTAGTATAATAGTATTGTGAAAACTGCAGGTTTAGTGATACCAAAAGGTCTTAAGTACTTAATTCAGTTTCATAGGTGTATTTTGTGTAGCAAAAAAATAGCATTTTATGAAATTCAAGTTGTCATCTTCAACGGGAAACTTCTAGATCTTTCATTCTCAAATGACTTTGTTTTAAACAAAACATCCAAAACATATGAATTTTGATATTATGCATTTTTAAGGTACTAACCAACTAAAATATGAGAATAGACTTTATCACAAAGTTTCAAGACCTTCCTGCACATAATCAAGTTAGAAACTTCCCTCAGCATACTCGTAGAATCAAGACATGCCCTTGGGGGTGTTGTTGACACTGGTAAGTGTGAAAAGACATAATAATCAGCAAGAGAAATAATTTTACAGTTAATTATATATTTTATTTTGTGGAACTCAAAAAAAATTTGGCCCAAGTGTCGTGGTAGAAAGTCAGGTTTTGCTTTACCCTGGTGTTCCATTGCACTGCATATTATTGCAATATCTTTCCTCAGCTTTCCCTAAATCTATTCAACTCTCCTGCCCTTTCCTGGTGTGGATTTGCTTCCTACTGCAAGCCTTTAAAAGCAGATTACTGTAGACCTGCAAAATCCCAAATATTTCCAGTCTGATTTAACTTTTTGAATTTTAATTCCGCAATAATTCTGATTTTTCTTAATGACCGATGTGTATTGAGAAAACATCTCCAGGTGTCCACAACAGGAAAGGATGCAGCTGGAATAATATAAATCCCTGCCTACAGGTTGCTGCCTCTCTCCTATTCCAGATTCACGCTAGGAAGGATGGTGTTAGCAAAGGAACCGGCAGACTGGACAAAAAAAAGTGTTTTTGCACAAGCCTCTTGCTGACACTGACTTTCACAGGTAATAAGCAGGACTGGCCTAAGGCCAAAAATAAACTTTTTATTTGGCTCTCTCAGCAAAGGAGATACCACTCGCACTACGCAGGACTTCATCAAACTTTCCCTGGGGCTAATGAAATTTCTTTTGACCCAAGACTGTTAAACGTGATTCTAGAAAATGCTGATTACTTTGGTCCCTCACTTTGTCTCTCTTTTTTTTTCCTTTTCTTTTTTTTTTCCAAAGTCTTGTTGGCCACTAAAGATTAATTCAGATAAATATGAGAAATTTTTAGATGCATTTTAAATTTTAACTCTGCACTATGACTAAAAATGTTTCCAGATCTGACTTTTCTTTGCACATTTTCCTGTAACCACGTGGATCCTTCGTGTGCCTGTTTCCATTCACCTCCGTTAACCAAAGCGGAGGTTACATTTTGAAAGGGCTCAGTGACCAGACAGGTCTGTGTAGCTAAAATAATTACATAATTTCATAATAAAAATGATTTTAAGAAGTCTTAAATTAAAAATACATGCAAATACTTTTAGTATCCAGATCAACAGTACTCTGCTCATGGAGGCAATAATTTTCGCCTGTCACAAACCTCTTTTGCTTCTCAGTATAAAAAAAAAATCACAATATTATGGAATATGCAAACCAACATCTTTTTTTTTTTTAAACATGTAGAAAATGTCAGTTCCTGCTTTTATCTTTAGCTTTTCATTTTCAATATTGTAATAGTTCTTTTGCATTCTGTGGCATAATGTAAAGAAGTGTTTACAGATTTTTCTTCTCTAACTTCACATTTCAGCCTTAAATGTGACTGAAAGGAAAAAAAAAAGATTAAAGATTTCAAAACCATTTTGATCATATGCCAAACTCCAAGGGGTACATAAAGAACCGTCTTAAAGTTTTATATTTTAAAAATAATTGACAATTTCTAATCCTAGGTGCCCCTCTGCTGTGGAAGCTGGCAGATCTAACTAAATAACCTTTTCCTGTATTTGCATTTTTGTAACAGATCGCTATGTAGATTTTTGTAAAGAGAGCACCGCACCTCTCCTTTTTTTTTTTTTTTCCCTGAACAGATGCTGCTTTAGCTGTAATTTCAAATATGTGGGACTGAATTTCTGAAAGCTTGGGAGAAATGTGAAAAGTAACATGAAGTAAAGCAAATGCGTGTTGCTTCAAAAAATGTATATTTTTTTCCAATTTAATTAAAAAAAAAAAAGATAATCCAATAATAATAATACTGAGCTTTCTGCAACTCTTCAAATCTCTGAAGTGCCCGTGTAAACACTAATTAATGCAAACAATACCCGCAACTTGTAGATGCTAATATTAACCTTACAAAAGCTGGTCCATGATGCAGGTTGTGCGTGTGGGCTGCACACACGCCCCGAACACAGTCATTTGTCAGTCTCTAATAAGAAACAGAAGTGACATCTGTCATGCATTCCGGTAAACACATTAAGCAAACACAATAGGACCCCAAAATGTTTACCCGAGGACTCTAATTAATTGTGACTTGCTGTAACAGAGTTTTCTATGAATTAAACAGAAAGATCCGTGCTCTTTCCTCCCCCTGCTCTTGCTTTTTGTGCAGTGGGAAAAGATTTAAACTAAAGACTTCCCTTCTGGCCCTGCCAAGGTGCATTTTTTCCTCGTAGACTTGACTTGCAGTAGAAGTTGATGTGAGAGTTTGTCACGGCTGTTTTGACAGTCCGGTCATCCTAATCCAGGGATCTGGTCCCTGTGGTTTGTCAATTATCCTACTAACCCTACAGCGAGAGGAGCACTCAAGGCACTGAACTGTCATCCAATAACCAAGAAATAATGTCAGCAGCCGGGGAGCGCGGATGGGGGGAGATGAGGGCTGATGCTGACAACAGAGAAGTGTGGATCATTTCAGCGTTTATTTTATTTATAGGCGCTTGTAACAAATTAATTACGTTGCATGGCAAGGCTTCGTGTGGGCTGGTTGGGTGCAGAGTCCTGTGCACGAGCAGAAATGTTGCAGCTCCCCGTTTCTTCTGCCTCCCTCCTGTGACCTTGAGCTTGCTGCTTGCCTGGAATATGTTTCAACATCCCCCCCAGATAAGCTCAGGATGAAACCATCTCCTCTTACGAGCAGCCAGAGCCTTAATCAATTAATGCCTGTAAGAGGATATTAAGATCATTTAGCAAAAGGTAGAATTAAAGATCAAATTATGCTCACAGTCCTGCTGAAATGAAAGGCAAGTGTGTTTAAAAGGGGATTTAGATGCAGCGGGCAAGACAGCAGAGAAAATCTAGGTGGAGGATTATGAGAGACTCGATTGTGATCCAGCGTGTAGCAGGATAATTTGGCTTAACTCTTCATTTAATACTAACAAAGCAGACTCTGCCCCGGCTTCTCACTTGGTGTAAAGTTGCTCTTATCTACGTTTGCATTGATTTACACTCACGGAGGGTCCAAACTTTTGGCCTTTTCGAAAGATTTTTTTTCCTGACTGGAGCTGTAGAACTTTTTATTTGTTGAGTCTGTATTTTTCCTACTCCTTCCCAATAAGAGATTTTATTCTGGTCATATTTAAATGGGCAACTATGTCAGAAAACATGAAATAATAGAAAGAAGATAAAACTCAGGATTCACCTTGTTTCCAAACAATCAACTGCTTGGCCAGCAAGACTGGCTGATGGTTGAAGGACTGAAGACTGCAGAGAGACTCTTCCACCTTATTTCCTTAGTCCAAATCAGTAGCATCTGGTCCACATTCACTGTGATGGACAAAGATGCAGAGACCCAGGCTGTGAGATGGACGCGTTCTTTCGGGCCCTGGAAGTTGTTTGTCACTATGAGAAAAACTCAGTTTGGATAGATATATTCAGTCTCCTCATTTCTAGACCAGAGCTTAGTTTGAAACTTATTAAAACAGAAAAAAAATACGAAAGTAGTCCTACCAACACGGTGTGGGCACAAAATCTGATACAAGGGAACTGCTATGAAGTCTGAGGTTTGAAGGGACAGTTTCTACTAGACTGAACCCTCTTCAGTGTCAAGATCCCCAAGGTTTCTGGCAGTTGGAAGGGTTATTCTGGACACCTGGGGAAACAGAAATTGGTGATTTTGGAAAGAAAAGCTTTTTCATTTGTGGGTATTATTTCAGAGCCATGGGTGGCATCTTTAAAACAACTAAATGTAGCAGATCATAAAAGACTACCCTACTCAACAAATAATTTTGTCTCCTACACAGCCCCTACATGACTGAAACATACACATCAAGTGCTGACACTCAGGTAAGTCAGAGCAAACAGAAATGTCTAAAAGAGCTTATTTAAAACACTGCTTTCAATACCCGTTGTGTTAGTGGGAATTTCAAAGTCCAGGACATTTCATGATCATGCCTGGTATAAGATCCTAGCTACTTAAGTCACAATAGTAGTATTAAATATGGAAAACAGCTGGATACCAGCATGGGAAATATGAATATCATTTCATTTTTTCTAAATTAAACATGATGGTATTCCTTAAAACCTTGAAAATATTTGACCTCCCAGTGAAAAAAAAAAAGGAAGAAGAGGAACAACAACATAAATACTTTAAAAAAAACACTCAAAAAGAAAAAGACTGGGAATTAATATTTACAAAGCTTAACATAGGAGACATACATGATGTGCAAACATACATCATATAAGGAGATAACACTCTATTCCGTAGAGCTAAAACCATAAATGAGTCAACACATCTCCCCAGATGAAGGTCAGTAAACTTTATTTTCCATGTACCCCACCATTTTATAATCTGAACATGACCCTTTCTTTTGTTTCAATGCCAGTTAGGAGACCCTCTTTTGTCTGGATTATGGGTCCATTTTCCTGTTATTGCAGATTCCCACCAATCTATGGGGGTTATTTTGGTAATTCCTCTATCTAGGCAAACTGCAGCAGCAGATTCACCCTAGATGTCACACCAAGTGCCTTGCCCACAAGATAAACCTCATTTTATATCAATAACTTGGTGATCAATGACACCCATCATAGTCTTCAACCAGTCTTTTTCTCCCACAGTAAATGACAAGGAGATACAATTTTCAGGTCATTTCTTTTTTTCTGAAAATATGGGCATAATGGTACACACCTCGCTGAATACAACCTGAATATACTCAGACATGTTAGAAACAGTGACTGGGAGGCAGATATATAGTACAGAAGCCAGATTGTTAGTGAGGTGGTCGAGGGGAGAGGGTAAACACAGCCTGTTCCCTATTCTCCCCATGCCAATGAGCCTAACTCTCTAATACTTCAGAGCTCTTATTCCATAAACACTGGATGCTTTAAAACAATTTGCAGGAAAGTTAGATTATCAATGAGAAACTTTAAACCTCTAAGACAGCTACTTGACAATTTGTCACTCAACTTCAGCAAAACTATGGGGGAAAAGCACAATGAATTAATGAATAGCAACAAATCCCCATGACAACATGTTACTTCATTAAAATTTTATCAGCATTCTTCCTAAGGAAAGCATGCCTTCTGTTCTACGCTGAGTTTCTTCTACAGTGTTTTACAGACAATTCACAGCATTCTGGCGCTTCAAAATTAGTTCCTGTGGAGAGTGAGCTACACACAGACTCTAGATTGTGTCACACAGCGGTCTCCTGGGTGCCGTGATGAAGTTTTGCCTACATTTTTTTTGTGTATCTTATGCCTTAAACATTAATCAAGCATTTCCCAATTGCTTTCTTTGAGAATAGGTTAATTAGCTGCAAATGCATCTCTGTGTTAATTTTTAGCAAATGCATTAAACTGCATTTCATAAATATTTTCCTAGCAACCAAATGAGGGCTTTGAAAGGGAAATGCTTTTGTTGCTTTTGCTGGGGCTGTATCTCGTGGTGTTTATTTCTTTCTTTCTTTTTTTGTTTGTGGAAATCTATAAAACATACCCATTGCTACTGAGTGTATTTCTCAGCCCTGAGTGCAAGTACAAAAAGGAATAATAATAAAAATTGTTGCTAGATATTTTAAGTCTACCAATATAACATTAGGATTTGATGAAAAAACCAATTCTGCACAGACCAGGTAGTTGTTGATAGAAATTCAAATTGTTTAATAAAGAAAAAGACATTTCGGTTTAGGGGAAAAAAGACAAAATTGCACTTAAAATAAAGGCTGTACAATTATCAGCAATGTGTCCTGCTTATCACCAATCTAGACACAAGAATACTATACCAAATGCACAGTTTCTTAGGTTGTACCACTAAAATTAGGCTCTAACTGCAGCTTAATGACATTTTAGGTACTAAATGCTTCTTAGAATCACTGTCCAAAACACATAAAAATTACATAGCATTCTCTAGATCATGCAGATAATAACTGGTAGAAGATGCAATGGGTGGTATTGGTCTGTGTCTCAATGGGAGACTTTGTTGTTCATTAACAGATGCATTCCCTCCCCATTTTCCGAATTATTTTTTTCAAACAACTACAATCTAACTAAATCAACATATAGGTGATCCTCTTCCCATACAGAATATTCATTACAATTTATTGCAATTCATTAAAATATATATTACAGTATGAGTCTGCTTCTTTCAAAGGGCAATTTCTATTGACTTCAGTGAACTTTTGATCAGGCTCTGTAAGATGTCTGTAAGATGATCTTGGTAGAATAAACACTGAAAAAAACCCACTGAATCAGTAAGCTAAGGAAACTGAGTTATGGATTCTCTAAATTCTTATGAGAAAAGAGTGTCAACAACAGTACTTCCTTAGCTATATATTTATATGGTTTTAGGTTATTGCAGTTTATCAGATACCATCTTGTGACTCAAATTAACAAATCTGATGCAACATGTTGTAGATCAATTTTTAACTGTTATTAACTTAAAAATCCAGACAAAGAACAATCCTACACTCCTGTAAAAATCATTCCCCTTGTCCTTTTTCCTGCAATCTCTCTATGTCTCATTTGGTTGTCTCACTTCCTTTTCTGCTCAAGAAACAATGTGTTTTGGACCCTTTGGAATGTCTGGGAGTTACAAACTCTTGTGACCATCAGGAAGAATTTCCAGAGCTCCAAAATCAATATTTTCTTTTTGAACTCCTCTGCCCTGGAACCCTAAGTCAATTTTATCTATCTCAGCTGGATAAGGACTCAGTTATCACTATGGTTTTCAACAATCAACAGACAACAGCACAGTCATCTTGACTCTATGAAATGATTATTGAAACCTCCTTATTCTTTTGCCAGTCTCTTACTCCTTTTAGTTTCAGCAATCCCAGTACAAATACACCATCTCCTTGCTTGACTTTTTTTACACCCCTTACTTCATATATTTTGCATCAGTGCAATGTATATCAATGCAAACAACTATTACTCCTACACTTCAGCAGCTTTCATAAATACAAATAATGCCAGGTCGTAACTAGTAGGAAACTCGATGTTAGCTACTTGATACACTTATTTCTGTGCAAAAAAAAAGATCTAATGACATTTCAGGGCTCAACATGAAGGCCGAGGACGACATGCGAGCAGATTTCAGAGTGTGCAGCAAAGTCAGGAGCTGGGAATCGGGGAACTTAGAGAAAGGCATCAATGGGAGGAAGGAGATCTCAGGCTACAAGTTATCTTGTTACCTTGTTTTCTTGTGGAGGATAAAATATAGAGAACAAATAACTTTTCTCCCATTACAAAGCAAAATGTCCTAATATAATTTTTTTTTTTACAATAATGTATTCAAGTTTTGGGGAAAAGTCTAATCAAGGCCATGACTTCTGAGACACTGTCAGACCTGCTAAAAACCAACATTTTTTTTTCTTCAAGACCATGCTCTTCAGCATTAACACCAAGCTCCTGATTGTGGGAAACTCCTGATAATATTTGTCCAGACAATGGGACTACACGATGATCGTTAAATTACAACTGTCATTATCCATAAACAAAGCTTAATACATCATATGATTCTCTTGGAGAGAGGAGAGGGGAAAAAAAAAGCCCTGTGTCCTTTCTTCTCTTTTCCCAGTTCTGAGGACATCAGTAACTTGTGAATTAGAAAGCAGGGGGAGGTGGCTTTGAGCAGGAGTCAGATAAAGCTGTCATGGGGAGCGTGCGGTGCTATTTAAGTTCCTTCTGAACTCTGCCTGCCTGTCTCTGTCCTGTAGTCTTTTTGAGGTAGCTTTTGTTAAAGGCGAGTCATGCCAATCAATCCTGGCAGGTGGTCTTTTTAGTTCCAGGTGTTGACAACAGGTATTTACTTTGGTCTCCTACACCCTGTATCACAAAGGGAGATGGTGCATTCAGCAATCATTGGTAGGGAGATGATAGATGACATTTGCTGGCTTAATGTTCCTCATGCTACCATCCCCAATGGTGGTTTTTCCACTTCATGCATCTCTTGATAAGGAGCATGTGCACACTCAGTACTTGAAAATTCATGTTCCCATGCAGAGTAGTGGAGAGCCACTAGAGCACGTTCTTCAAAGGACCCTGTGCTCCCCAGTTCTTTTGTTGCAAGGGAGCTTTTTATTCAGTCTTTTTTATTTTTATTTTTAAATTTACTCCTGTGCTTTAATGAGTTATGCTCTATTTTAATCTTTGTAGGAAGCTGACAATGAATTAGAAGCAGATGAATCCCTTGCAGACATTTCCTAAAAACTACAAGATGCTTAGAAAGAATTTGCTTGCTAGTGTCTAAGACAGGGCCATTGGGAATTCATATATGTTTGTGTAGTTTTATTAAATGAAATTAATTATTTGAAATTGTGAAACTCTCTTAGTTTATGATCTTTTTAGTGTTCTATTCAGCTTTTTGAATGCTGCTTTTTTTTCCAGACAAAGTTCTCCATTAACATTTTGCAATCAGAACAATGCTTAGAACGTACCTGTTCCAGCAAGCTGCTAGTTTGGAGATAGGTTGTATTTATTTAGCTTGTTTTTGTTTATTTCTTCTTTTATATGTTTTTGTTGTTGTTGAGGAAACACCATAGGTAGCAGGAGCAATGGGAACAGAGTTGTCTGCCTCATGTTGTGAAGCAGTTTTATTAAAGATGTATTATGGATATGGGTACTGTGGATAGGGGTACTATGGATAAGGGTCAACCCAGAAGCCCTAAGAGCTTGATTCTTCATGTTGTGTTTTTCCAAGGAAGCCTTCCCAGGGGGAAAAGGCAAGACATAAAGAAAAATGGAACTAGATGATGAAAATGATCAGAATATCAGAGGAGAAAGCATAAATGAGGGCTGCTTAAACTGGTACTCTAATGGTGAGTGCATCCAAACCGGTACTATATTGAAAAGAAGAAAAGAAATATTCAAAAACAAAAATACCCTGCAATTTTCCCTGGACTCTGATGCTGTATTTCTGTAGTCAGAGTCAGCCTTAGAATTGCCAGGGTGTTTCAGTACTGTTTACTGTTTACTTACCTGAGGAATATATAGCTCCTCTGTCCACACCTGGATGATGGGACAACATGTAACCACAAAGCTCTGATAATGAATAGACCAAAATAAGATCTAGGTCTCTGCTATGACATGAAGACTCTGCCCCAAAGCAGAGGGCAAGAGGCAATCTACTCCTGTGCTTGTATAGACAGGGATGAGGCAACCCCACAGCTCAGGCTAGGTCTGTGTTTGGTTTTCTTGTTAAAAACAGGGATGGTAGATGAGCTGGGCTTCAAAACAGGCTTGAACCTAGCAGGGTAGGCAAGGACAGGCTCTCCAAATAGTTTAATTAGAAAAGTGGCCTGTGGAAGCATAACGCTGTGGGTTATGCAGTGCCCTGCACCAGCTCAGCCTTGCTGGCGTGTAGATCTGGAAGGAAAAAAATTCCAAATCAGATTTGCACCTTCCCATTGCCTGTATTAGAGGTACAATTGGGTGCTAAGGGTTGTAGTATTGATAAACTTCACCAGGACAGAGTGATCCCTTATTTGACTTGGATTGGGGTCTAGGGGACTTCACCATCCTCTTCTGTCTCTGCATCTTCGCCTTAGAGACCCCAGTATTTTGTAAGTTTTGTTTTAGTCAAAAATCTTTGAGAACATTGCAGTCTTCACACACCTAACCCAAATAACACATTCTTTTTCTTTCTTCATTTTTCCTTTTTTTTTTTTTTTAAATACAGTTAGTGTTCATATATTGACTATCGAGAGAGAGGAAGAACTCATTGAAATGGTGGCAAACACACAGAAAAGCTTCCTCTAAAATGGAAAACTGTTTTGACTTTTTGCATTTTATTCTCAAAGAGAGGTCTTTTATCGACGCCAGCTCAGCACCTTGGAGAGAAAAATGATATCTTGAAAAAGTCTTTTAAACCCTGAGGTTGGCTGTGTTTTTTTTTCCTTTTTCTTTTTCTTTTCCTCAGACTTTGTAAACACTTTTCTGTGTAAAGGTAATGCATATAATTGTGGGGACTTCCAGCTGTTTTTTAAACAATATAGTCTAAGTATTTCAAATTAAAAAAAAAAAGAAAACAAAACAAAACTCTTTATTTTCTCTCTTTTTTTTTTCTCTTTTTTTTTTTTTTTGTTAGAAGTTACTCTGGGAATAAATGCAGAACAGAAAGATGTCATATTTTTAAAACAAGGTCAGTATCTTGACAATAAGGGCACTTTAAAAGCTTTCTATTGTGCATGTGTTCATGGGGGAGAAGGAGATGATCAATGTCCTTTCAGGTTTCTTTTCAGGACTTTTTCTTGGGTTCTTTTCCTTAAAAAAAATCATGTTAAAGGTGAACTGCCTGTTTTAGTTTGAAAGGAGAAAATAAATTGTCAGTTATATTGCCAAATTTTAGTAAGTCAATCTGGTCCAAGTCCGAGTTCAGGATCCTACTTTCCACCTGCAAGAGCTCAAATTTTAGAACTTTTTGTAATAAAAAATTATAAGAACAGTAGTATTATAAGAAAGAAAGATCTGTTTACCTGCTTTATATAGCTCTTCCTGACAGCTATATATATAGAGAGAGATGGTACTGGTTTTATTCCAACTTTGGATTTTATTTCCTGCTTTTTCTGCCTTACATTTGACCATGATAAACCAGTGGTTTCTATGACCGTGGTTAAAAACAGCCAGGCTAACAGGTAGACAAGTCTTCCTCTATCACAACTTTAACCTTACCTTGACTGCATTTATATTGACTGTTACTTCAGGGACTACTTTTCTTTGGAGGATGTGCTATATGGATATCAAGAGAAATTGAACTGATTTAAAAGACAAAGCTTGAGGAAAAACAATGACCACAGCATAGAGAATAATAGTATTGCAGATGTTACTGTGATTTATTTTTTCTCACTTTTTGTTTTTCTTTCTAATACACAAACACACTATAAGCAAAACTTGCTGCACTCTTAAGTCACAGTGAGCTGTGAGCAACTTAAAGCAATTAAGGTTGGTGTTTTCAGAAGCAGGAGCCTTAGAAGAAGACTAAGCGCAGACTGAAGTCCTTCTTTGAGTTAGGTGGAAGAGCTCACATGTTTAAACTGAAGTACGTCCCTGAGCTTTGCTTCAATGTCAAAATTAGTTTAAAAAAGCTGTGGACATCTTAGCAATGCTGTCCCACAGACAGACACACGTGTAATACTCGATCCCAATATTGCGGCACATGGGGTAGTGCAAGGATGGAGCTGAGCTCTCCTTGCTCCCGTCTCTTTAAGGTAGACATAACGTTACTTTAACATAATTTTGATGCTGATTTCATTACAGTGTTTAAAGGAAGATCAATGTAAATGTATGATATCAGCTACCTCATATAAAAGTCTTTCATATAAGCAGGTGGTTTTGGACCTTGCCTCCAGCTATACCTTTTGATCATTTAGAAGGCTACTGATGTACCCCAGGCAACTTACGTAAAACAGTTATTTGTACTCATTTAATGCTATACCTTTAAACACCCCTTTAATCTATTTGCAACTGTAAAAGGCTCTCAGTATGGAAAGGTTTTAAAGGAGCAGGTTTACCTTCCACAATTAGGCTTTCTAGTTAGAAAAACTCTACCTCTTGCTTGAGTATGTGCAAGTGAATACACATACAAACACATACTCGCCTCTTTTGGACTAAGAAAATCTCTAGGCAGAAGCTCCTCTATCAGAGGCTGGATTTGCTGGATGGCAAAGCCCACAGAAACTCGTGTACCTGTTTTAGCAGGTGAATGTCAGCGACTGCAGATGCTTCAGGAAAGCCATTTGTCCTCAGCAGGAATGAAATGCATTTGTGCTCAGACTAAAGAAGTCATGGCTCATGTTTATTTCTTCTTCCAGTGGACAAGTTCCATCTGCAAAACTATGTAAAACACTTAATAACCTGACCAAAGATAAGAGCATAGACCCCAGATGCTCTGCTGGGACCAGCTCTGCTAAACAAACATAAAGGATGAGTTTGGCCCAAGGTTTGCAAACCACCGAAAAAAGAAAATCAAGTGATTTCTTTTTTTCTTTATATGATTCAACAAGTTTGTCCATTTTCCTTCTGTTTTGTTTCTTAGGTCAAAACGGTGGATATTGAAGGTTAGTTCAAATATGAGAGCACCTGATGTAGCTTAATAATGCAGTTTTCGTGAATGCTGTGCGCTCATGTGCTCTGTTCTGTGATCAGCAATAAATGTGCACAGCAAATTAATACCTTTAATAGCTTCCAGAAGGTTCTGGTGTTTTATTTTGTCAAACCAGCCATAGAGAGACAATTAGATATCAGTTAACGCATTTACTGTTCTTATTGTTTTTTGATAGCAACAATCATAAAACGATAAAAAGCTTCTTTCTCCATAATGATATTCTGGGGAGCCAGGTGTTCTGCATGTTAGAACAAAATTACTATCTTTTATAAATAAAAGCTTTGTATAGCACTGCAGTAGCATAAAGCTGGGGGAGGGATGCAGTATTTACATGCTCGTGTATATTTTTCTCCTTTGGGTTTGGGGAAGCTATACCTATATACCTATGCACATACATCTCTTTCTAAATACACAAACACATGCACGTATTTTCTTTTTTTAAATGCAAAATGTTGTGGGTCTAGGTGGGTCTATTTTAATCCAGAAGTGGGCCCACTTCACTTATCTATAATGTACTAATGGGTACAGATTCCCTTCATTTATCATCAATCTCTTGCTATATATATATTTATATATAGGAGAAGTGAGGTCAGATATCAGCAGTGCCCATTTCTCTCCATTGGCTATGGGAGAAATCTGGTGTGAGTTTGTCTGCTCCTAATATGCCACATAACATGATGTAAAATAAATTTCATATTTTCTGTTCCATGCTATGAAATACAGGAAAGAAAAGTAGAAGAGTCTTACTAACTTACCAAGTTTACTTTATTACTGTAAATGGCATCAGAAAATTTGATAAAATATTAAATGTGATCAGGAAACCACCTTAGAGTCACTGCAGCTTCCACTTCTTCCAATGGAAACCTGCTCTTCATTGCTCTGATTATTAAAAATCTCCTCTCCTATATTTGTCTAGAGAAGTAGTTGCTTTTTTTTTTTCATTTACCTCCATGATTTTACTCTTTCTTTCTTTTTTTTTTTTTCCCCAAAAAATCTGAATCAGGGACAAAATCTAATCCAAAACCTATTTATCTTATGTTTGCTCATTGCAATGGTTAGAGAACTGTGTCAACTATCACAGTGACAACTGAATCTTGATGATATTTTTTCTTTAACTTTCATCTGGGGGCTTGATTCTCCTTATATGGTTTGGTTCCTAATAGCATTTTAATCTTAGAAATATATAGTTCATATCATTGATAACTATACTGTTATATAAACTACATAATTTATTTACATAGATAAATATATGCATTTGTGTATATAAAAACACTGTATGTGTATGGAATCTGTATTTATAAATCCTCTTGGCAATTTATAAGAGACTTCAAAAATACTACACCAATATGTAGTCTATCACTGTATGTCTTTCTTCCTCTGTGTGATTTTGACCCAGACAGATTCTCTTTCACCCAAGGTATTCCTCCTTGTTTCTTTACTGTTGCATTAAATAAATCAGTATCCCATCACCTTTAACTGTATTCTTTTTGATTTTGAACATCTCACTCCTGTCAGTTCCCATCTTCCAGTCATGACTGCGATTTTACCATGTTCCTGTCACCTTGCAATACTCAAATTCACAACCAGTAATTCTTGCACCAGTAATTCTTGTTCCTTCCCTAGAGAGGGAGGCTGGTCTTTTGGCTTGCCCATGAAACTTAAAAAATCTGTGCATCTATGTCCAGCTTTCTGTGCATATTCTAGATGCTCTTTCATGATGCAATCTCTTTTTTGGTTCTTTTTAAGGAGAATGTGTATCATATAGTAGTATTTCTAGATTTCCAGGGTACAGCCTGCTCTCCCCTTCTGCCTATAATGTGTATAAGTTACAGCGATACTTTCTGTCGCAGTAACAACCATCTGACAGCAACCAACACCTTAAGACTTGGGTCAAAATAGTCCAAACATTTGACATGATAAGACCTCCAAAATTATTTAAAGTGCAGAGTCTATCAACTTGCACTATTGAGTCAACCCAATACACCGAGAACTCCAGGCAAAGCCAAACAAACCCAAATATTTTTTTCCTACAGTACTTCTTGGGAATGGTACTAAACCGTTGGCTAACGTTGTTGCTCTCTAGTATTATGACAATCATATATGAGATTTGTTCTTTACTCGGTACAAAAAGTATTATACCAGACCCCTTTGGG
>JAWLRI010000055.1:390018-436657 GCA_034781795.1 Crypturellus tataupa | reverse complement strand
TCTCTAGTATTATGACAATCATATATGAGATTTGTTCTTTACTCGGTACAAAAAGTATTATACCAGACCCCTTTGGGGTTAAAAGCACAGCTGTTTGGCCAAAAAGATCCAAGTTTCCACCTTGACTAGAACAACTGATTTCGGTGGTGGAAAAGAGAATGCCTCCCCATCTTCACCGGAAGTAATTTCATCCCAAACAGTAATTTCTCATTGGAGTTTCACTACCACACAAGCTCATGTCAAATGTTCAGAGAACTAAATCAAGAGCATTAAAATATTACATCACTTTTTGAAACAGGCTACTTGGTTGCACTACAGTTATAGTTGAATATCCACTAGTGAAAGTAAAGAGATCTGAGCCACGGCTTTTTGTCTGACTTTAAAAGAGGACTTTGGGCCTCTTTTGACCTTTTGCAGTCTGAAAAATGACCATAATAATGTCAAACTCTCAAGGTCTGTTGCTTAAATTACTACAAAACTCACAGAGAGTTTACACTTAAACAATACTAGTTAACTATTATTATTATAAAGGTGTAGCCAGTAAGTAACAATATATGTAACTACTTGTGTTTGATTGAACAATCATTTTTTTTTTGCATTTGTGCTCATGGTAATAAATCATTTAAAATAAATGGTCTGTTCAGTGAAGGTAGAAGACATGCAAATTTACAAGCCAGTAATCAGATGCCACCTTCTGGTTCATGGGGAGAAGGAGAAAATCGATAGCCCTACACAAATAAATCCGTCACACAGGATAATGCGTGCCCGCACATATGACTGTGTTCTTCTCTGCTTAGGATCATATAGCAATGGACATGGAAACCCACCAAGCAAATAACGACTGGAGAAGAAAGTCTGGAAAAAGGGGAAAGAAGGGGGAGTGAAGAAAGAGAGAAGAAAAGAAGAGGAGAGGGAATGGGGGAAAAGGGACATCTTTGATCTCCAGTGGGGCAAAAGGCTTCTGTAGCCCATAAGGGATCACAGGGCCCGTTGAGTCTTGGGCAAAGACTAGCCCAGAATCTCACTGGTGCCACAGGAACCACTGTATTTCGGGCAACTGATCCAGCATCGGAATAGATAGGATGGAACAGAACATTGTGGCACCTCAAAATCCAGTGCAGTTCCCAAATTGGTTAAACATTAAAGCTAACTGTTTTTCTAATGGAATTGCACCTATGGTAGCATCTCATTCTATGAAAAGAATTAGAAACAGTTTGAATGTGCTCTTACTTGCCCTGCTGCACTTTTTCTTTTTTTTAAATGAGCATGATCAATTTAAATATTTACCAATACTGCTAACCTCGTCTTTAAGGTAATACTGGGATTAAGAAAACTTATTTCAGAGCTAGCCTCTATCATTATCTAAAGGCATAATTTCAATAAATTAAGAATAGCATGCAGAATCAAGTTAATGCTCTCATAAACTGGAGCAGTCTTCATGTACAACCAGAAGCAGAAAGGGAGGAGCATTCCATTTTTTTTTTAAGTAGAGCTTTATACATTAAACATTATAAATTATAGCTCACTAGACGATATAGTGTATTAAAATTACCTGAAACTTTGATAAAGCAAATGCTACCATTTCTCTATATCTCTAACCACAGAGTGAAATGGTTGTAAAATTTAACAAGAACATAAATATTTGTCCAATCAGGGTTTAAGTAACTTTCTGACTTTAAAACATAATACATAGAATTCTTTATTTATTTGCCAAAGATAAATATTTTTCCTTTCTTTGTCATTTTTTTTTTCTCTCTCTCTTTTTTCCCTTAATTACCTCTCGTTTCAGCTTATAAGAACTACTTTTCACTTTAATTCTGCAGTTTGTTCATCAGAGTCCTTCTGGCATTCTTCCAAGCACTGTTTCTACTGTTGATTTAAACAGCTGGAAGACAAAGGAGGAGAGGGGGTATTTAACTAGTCAGAACAATTCTACAGTGTTGATGTAGTGCATTTTCCTCTGAATCCCAATACCCATGCAAACACACTTGAAAAATTGGGAGTAAAATGTCAATCACTATCTAGCAAGTAAGTAATTTTCCATTTACTTATTTTTAAGACAATGAAAAGACATACAAGTATGAATATATGCATGATTATATACATTTACCTAAGTAAATGAATAATATTTTAGTGTATCCTCTGGGTTACCAAAAAGTACCAAGGATTAAATTACCTTAAATTATATGTCTTAATAGCTAACCTCACCAATAATAGAACTCTTTTTCTTAGGAAATAAGTGCAATTGGAAAATATAATTAAAAATGATGATGGAAAAGTGTGTAGCCAGTGGAATTAAATTGTGATCAAAACCGGAGATGTAAAGCACAGTGATTTACATCAATTCATTGCATTTATAACCAAGCAAAACACATTCTTGTTCTGATTTGGGTTCAACAGGACTGTCCATGTCATGAGACAAGAAATGAATGTCCTTCATTTTGCCTCTAAAAGGACCCCCAGATTCCTGTGGGGATCAAGAGGTGACTGTGATTAAAATCCTATGCAGAACCCTCAGGATTAGCCCAATAGTTCAGTAGCAGACTGTGGCCTCTCTCTTTTGGTCTCTTCCAACATTTTGTCCTAAGTTAGCAACCTCATCTTCCCCAGTTTAACTGCAGTTTTGACATATGTGTAAAGGTTTACCCAAACCGAGCTTTTGGTGAAAATACTACATTATTTTAAGTGAAGGGAAAGAGTCTTTTTTTTTTTTTTTCAAATCTCAGAGTTCCTGATTCAAATCAATCTCAGGAAAAATCCTTAAAGGAGCTTATTTAATATTAGTAGAGAGATCACTAATAGGTTGCAAAGGGAATGCATAAAGCCCGAAGACCTTTAAGAATACTAAGATGTGCCTTAATATTTATCCATCTGTAGCCCTCCGCTAACTGTTACATGTTCAAAGATGTATGTGTTGTTTTCAAACCCTAAGAACGTGCAATGGGTTGTGTAGAATCATACGTGTTCCCTCTCTGTCCTAGCTGCAACTCAGGAAAAGTCTCAGGTCTGTCCTTCCTAAGCAAAGATTACCAGAGAGCTAATACTGTCTTTTTTTTCATAATATTGTATTAGTCAGAGATATCTACAGTTTCATTCAAGCAGGCAAATGGCTTAAATTAAAGGTTTAATTACTAAGCTGTCAGGAAACAAGCAAAAAAGCTGCACCAGAAGTCAAGGGGAAGGCATTCAACCACTGATGCTTTTAGAGAAATCACTAACATACTTTTTTTGGCCCAAGTCTGCTAACACTGTTCCAAGAAATTCCCATTGACAGAACTAATGCTTTTTATGGACCATTCTCAGTGGTCCGTTTTTCGGTGGCCAATTTATACATGGAAGAAAGAGCGTTCCACTGCAGGAAAGGGGGAAGACTGATGCACTTGATCTTAAGATTAGATAGGAAGTTTTTCAACCATTCAGTTTACTGAATATATGTAGTGCAAGACTCAACGTCCCAAAATGCACAAAGCTACCTGACAACACACGTGAGTTGGAAAGGTCAGATATCTGATTCTACCATCACCTTTTATTTCTCCTCTGATTAAGACTCAAATAACAATCCTTTCTGTGCTTTGTGCTGCACTTTTATGTTGGAATTTGTTTATGCTCACACAGAGCAGCAGAATGCTGAAAACTGAGAGGGTCAATTCCGAAAACACTTTCCTGAATAATGGCATTGCAATTCCTTGAATATTATTTTCTGCCTTACTCCTCGGGCTTTCTGGCTTGTGTACATTGCAAGTTTACATCAAAGTTTTCCTTGTGATATGTAGGCTTTTTCCTTCCTGATTCATTTAGAAACTCTTTAAAAAACATGAATATTTTGAAGGATTTCTTCTAAGACTGCAGGTGGTAAGAATTAATAACACCTGACCATTTCTGTAACATTTTTTTAGAGCCTTCTTGAAATTCTTCAGTATTATCACTTATGTGGAGTTCTCATCTGACATTTTTATTTATTGCTGGTTAGTTTTCATTTAGTAGTGATGATCCTACCATATATCCCAGCAGTTTGGGACAGAACCTGGGGAGACTCTGCTCTCATATGAATAAAGTTTCAATACTGGAATATGTTCTTCAAATAGGAAGGCCCCACCTGAAGGTCCCACCTCATGCTCCACCAAGGTTTGTTCATGCAATTGCAACACAGAGTCTCAAATTCTTTCCCATGCTATGATATCAGGCACCCTATTCACCTTGATTGTGGATCACTTGTCAAACTGGGCATCTATGTCTGCACTTGAGGTTATGGGTTAGAGGAGATGCTGCATTGCTGAAACAGCAGTGGGGAACAGGCCAGCTCAGATGGGCTGGGGTATTAGATCTAGTTAAAAAAAAAAACAGAAATCACTTGAAAATGTACACGTTAGCAAAGAGAACAAACTCCTGTGGGTGATTTATATTGCATTGCATGGACTGAGGAAAGGCTTAAAGTTTCCCGAGAAAAGTTATCTTCTTTTTAATGAAATTCTGTGGGACTCTATAAGGCAATGAGTTATCAAGGACGAGTGATGACACAAAAGCTGCTTTGTAGTCAGCTCGTAAAAACAGTCCTGTAGATCCTGTCCATGCACACTTGGAAATGTGGGGACACACGATGGATGCTGTATCCACCCCTGAGCAGGACTAACCTTTTAATGCCAGGAAGGATATGACTTACCTGCTCTGAAGTGTGTTTGCAGCACGGCCATGCCACGAGTGCTGTCAACATTAGAAAAGGAGCTTCCCGAAGAAGCCAGACCCGGCACCGTTGCTGAGTGAGCGGCTGACAGCTCCCATTATGCAGAGTGGGCTGAGGTATTAAACAGCATGCTTAAAAAAAAGAGAAAAGCATCAACTCCATCTTTTCTGGTGCTCGGATAAATGTCCCTGAAAAATGTACTTTAAAGAAGCCAGGCAGCTTTCATCTGAGCAGGTCAGGAGGGGAGCGAAACCTTTACCACACACAAAGAATGTATAACGTTTAGTTTGGATAGCACCTTATCTGATGAATTCTGATTACATCCTCGTTTGACTGGCTTAAACTGTTACTAAATGTTCTTTAACACCCAGTGAACTAAACACATTGAGAAGAACTTAGTTTGAAAGCTATTATCGTATTCATTTCTTTTACACTTCTAAGAACATTGCTTATGGCACCTTACGAATTCCTGTGAATTCCCTTTTTAGTACCTTAGATAGAGGGTGTGAAAGAGAATATGATCAAAATTAATGCTGAAACATCTCCATAGGCAAAAAACTGCCTGGAAAATCAGGCCTTAAGGAGAATTCACTCTTCAGCTTTGGCTTTACATTTGTGGCTGACTGTATTTTAAGTGTTTTATATGGAAAGTAACATAGATATGAGCACTTACCTTAACAAGGAATTAGGAAATCCTGCTGTTCTTCCACTTTGCTCAAGGTATTGTAACAGCAGAGAGGTGCCGCACAGTGTTTAAGACTATCTGCTAACATCAGAAAGTGTTTTATCTGGTATTAATATGTCAATATATAAAATAATTATTTATGTGTTATTATTAACTTATCTGATAATAATAGGAGTTAAATTTGGACCAAAATTTTTTGTCCAACCTCCGATGCCTTATTTATGCTAAAAAGCTTTAACTTCGAGTTGAAGTCAAACTTTAGAGCTGATAACAGCATCATTGCTGAGAGGAACCCTGCTAACTGGTTGACACGCGAAACCGAAGGCATCTGGGACTGAAATATTTATAGGTATGCTCACATATCATTGCCATGATATAACACCTTTAGCAAACATTAATATATGAACCTTGATGATATAAGAGAGCACACAGCTCCCTCTACCCTGCCCACTGCTTTGCAGAAACTCTGAAAGTTGATGCATAAGCAGATCATCTCTGAAATTAAGCGGCTGTTCTGAGTACAAATCTTTAATGAATTAATTTTAGACTGCCAGTAGGAGGTGGTAACATGGTATTTCAGTCACACTATGCCTGGATGAGGTCTGGAGGTCTGACAGTTATGATTTCCATGCGGTCACCTTGGATAAGAGGTCTCTCCACGTTATGTAATCTTTCCCGATCAGCCAAAACTCTAACCAAGAGAGTGTCACGGTGTAAATTCACATAGTGTAGTTCTGCATATCACAAATTCTGTGAAATGGTTTGAGTCTTGGAAAGACAGTAGCATATGTAGAAATGGGACTGGATTCATTTAAGTTAACTCTAGCCACATATAATGCTCATATGTACATCCAAATGATTGAAACTCCCAGTAGAGAGAAAGAGAAAAAAAGGAGAGAAAAAGCCACTTTTAGGAATCATTATAGTTCCTTCCAAACCCATGGCCCAGTGAATTGCTCTCTGAAGGTTCAGTTGTCCTATGTTGACTTTGCAGGGTAGCGGCTCTGTCGCAGGTGCCTCCTGCATCCTCACTTGGGCAAGATGAATCCTGCAGATAGAGTCTGTGTCACCCAAGCAGCCTGGGGGATATCAACCCTTGCCACCCTGCCCAGGGCTTTAACTGACAATAAACATGGGAACTTTGGTCTCTTCTCTCTCTCTTTGTGATCAGCCCAGACAGACTGAGAGTTAATGACAGGAAAGAGAAGAATCTTCTAACTTTACTGTCCATATCCACATAGTGCCCATCCTATATATTCCACAATCCCAAAGATAAACAACAACCTAGGAGCATGAAACAGCTTGCACAAAATCCTCTTCTGCCTCTAGAAAGAGAGGAATATTCTAGTTTCCTCAGAATGTGCTTTATTTTCAAATAACTCATCACATAGTATTAATCATATGCCCTATGTGTTTGTGCGTTTGTGTTTTTCTCTCCCAGTCCTGTTGATTGCAGTGTATTTTAAAGTCAGATGAAAGGAAGAGCAAGCAAACAGAGTTTTTTCCAAGGCTTTGATGTCACTAATGTTCTGTCAGCTGGCTTATTAAACCATACATTCTTAGTACTCTAAGCAAAAGCTTGAGTGCTTTACAAGGTGTCTAAAAATATACTGTGATCCTTAAAAGTATGATCATACTTATCGGACAAGACACTAAATAAAAGATGATGCTCAAGACCTCTTTTATATTTTATTCACCTCTACATATAACTTTAATCAGGGCAGCAGAATTTTCCATTCAGTCATAGTGGGTTAGGGAAGTCTTGCGGAGTCTGAAGGTGAGGCTTTTACACTGTGCATTTTAAAAACAGTTTAAACAACATCATCCAGCTAATTTTCACCATGGAACAAACTGGAATGAAAATGACATGGAGAGAAAAAATTGCTTGCAGCATTATTTTGTTGCAACGGAATACAACATTCCCACAAAGGAACAAGGGGTGGGTGATATGCGTCTTATGCATCATTCAAAGAAACTGCAAATCTACACTGAATTTCATGTCCAAGATGGCCTGATGCTGTGCTGATATTGGGGCCTTCCTTGCACCACAAAGCTCTTTCTTGTTGGACCTATCTAGCAGTTACTTCCTCACTTCTTCAATTTCTGCAGAACTCCCGACCTGGTTCCATGGCATCATTTCAACCGAGTGGAGTGAGAATGGGTGAAAAACATGACGAAGTGGTCAGATTTTTGACTAGTATCTGTTACCATATCTTGAATAATGGGATACGCAAAGATCTGTCCAGAGATTGAAAGAAATCTGCTGGTTTGGAGCCCTGAGAAACATTTCCAACCTTCTCAGTCTTCGCTGGGACACAAGCAACTAGAATGTAATACTATTGCCCAAACGTTGATGTGAAATCTCTTTAGAATAACAGGTCTGGCTTATAAGAGTTGTGACCTTCCAGATCTGCCTACACTGATGGTGGCTTCAGTAGTGCCAAAATATTACACGTGTTTTCTTTTCCAACTAGACAGAAAATGTTGTCTCAATAGTTGATCTATTATTTTATCTCAGATATTTTTTCCTTATGCTTCTGCATAGCTTGCCCAATAAAACTGGGTCACAGGAGGAACTAGAGGTAGCTTCAGAAGATGAGCAGCTCCTGCTCTTTTCCTGCTTTCTGTTTGGTACTTTAAGCCTCCGCAGAGCTTTTAATCCCAGATCTCTGAATGGGCTTCGACAGGCTTAGCAACAAAACATAAAAGCTTACCCAAAGCACCCCAGACAAGACTGCATTCTGTTTGCCTTTTTCCTAGCCGATAGTTTATTCATCCTTCTTTCATATCTATCATTTTTAATTACTTTTCCTCAGGTTTGGAAGCCACATACTGTTGCTTTGCTTTTGAAAAAGAAAATCATCTGACTTGATAAACCCATGCAGTCCTGCTGAATGGGGAATCTGCATTTATACTTCCAAAGGCAGCCTTCAGGTCAACACATGAAAACGCGGAGGTCAAAATGTTGTCAGTAATGAGATCTCAGGATTTCAAAAGTTCACACAGCTCTTTGTACAATGTAGGAGAATCCCTCTGTTTCCTCTGCTGCTGTTTCATGCTAATTTGGGAGCTGGAAAATGGCACGAAGCATTTGAAAGAAAACATCAGTCCATCTTGGAACTTGATTTATGGCTTTTGCAGAATGTCAGGATTGAAGTTGTGGAACTGCTGAGGACAGGGAAGCAACAGTACAAGCAACTTGACTGCACAGCAGTGGGAGGCATCATGTAAAATATCCCTATGTTTCCTATGTTTGAGAAAATGTTGAAATTAAAGAAATTAAAAAAAAAAAAGCAGAATTCCACTACAGACATTGAGGTCCTTGCATGGAGAGAAGTTCTAGGTAAAAGTTATCAAAAACTAATGAATACATAGGACCTGCATAGGACTTTCTTTTCTTTTAAAATGGATTACACATCATCAGAAAGGTTTTCTCATAGGATCAGTAATTAGAGGTTGGTGTATGTGCCAAAATATGAGAACTACTTTCTTTCCAAAACTTTTTTCCTCTTTTTTTTTTTTAGAATATATATTGTGACACTAGATATTTGCCTTTTTCACATGATCACAAAGCCTGTTTATGCAGCATCTGTAGCTCAAGACCCAAGAGATTCCAACAAGCTTGGATCCTTTCTGAACTGAACCCGAACTCTGAACCGTTTGAGTTTTGTCTGCCATTGATGTTCACATCCTGCTAGAAACGCAGACAAATTGGACTTCCAATCCTTCAGCAACAACTCAGACATGCAAGAGACGTTATTTTCCCTGCTTTGCACTCCTTTAAACAAACTCAGCAGGGTACATCTGATGTAGATTGAGGATTAAGTTATAATTACAATCAATATCTTTGCCATGCCCGCTTTGCCAAATAATATATATTTCAGTCAGTGCACTTTGGGGATTTATCTCTGCAAGGCCTGCTTCTGCCCAAATCAGTGTGTCTTTCCCTTTGATATTCCCACAGTGTTCACATATACCCTCAAACATACACAGCCCTGGGTAATATGTCTCCAATGCGATGAAATCAATGGGAACGCAGCCTTTTTTGCCTGACAGTATTGTCAGGGTGTATTATCTGGTTTAGGCTGTGGCTTCAGTTCATAGCAGTCGTCAGTTAAATTTCCCTTTCTGAAGCTGAGCAAAGTGTGGTAATGTCACAGCCACAGGCGACTGCCGCTCACAGGACGGTTTACCGGTGGAGCTTAGCCTCCTGGCTTGTCACACTGTATATATCTCAGGGTCTTCTTTTCCTTCCTACTCAGAGGTTTCCAAGAATGTTGCCTGGAGCAGTCATGGGATGCAAAAAAAGAGAGATTTTTGTTCTGCACTTAGCAACATTACCACACTTCACACTCAGTTTCTGATAAGGGGAAATTTAACTGACTGCTCTGAACTAGATATACCAGATAATACACTCTGACAGTGCTGTGGATAAAGGCTGGCAAACCTACTAATTTATATTTCATTATCTCTGCACTTGGCTTAATCTGTTATCTTTTGCTAAACATTAGGAAGCTCGCAGAAGGAGATGCAATGAGCGGCAGAAAGTGGAACCACAAACACCTCCTCAGCACAAGGTGGCTTCTGCGCCACAGGGTAGACGGGTATTTTGGCAACCCAACCTTCCCGAGAGCTGTCTCGTGGCCCTGTGATGGGCACATGGGGACATGTTGGGGTAAAACAAGGTTTATGTCCCCACTCTTTCAATGCAAAGCACTGGGGCTCTGAAGAAACTTGACTTCCATCTGTAGGTTTTCAGAATTGCAGTCCCTCAGGAAAGCTCTAGTTGTCAACAGAGCCCACAGCTCTGGTTATTTCAGAAGTTGTGCGATGCACACAGATATGTCATTATTTTTCTCTTCAAAGCCATGGAAAGATGAGTCATTATAAGTGAAGATCAAATTTTAATCCCTTCAGGACTGCTATACAAAGTTCAACGGCTTGCACGGGGCAATCCTTTCTTCGTGTTAATCATCTGGTTATTACCAAGACATTTGTGCTGTTAGTATGACAAGCAGGATCAATGCAAGAGCCATCTCCAAAGCAGTACCCTCACAAGCTCACCCAACATTTGATACAGTTTATTATCTGCAGGTGAATACTCTCCATCTGTAAGTAAATTTGTGACATGGAACCACACCAAAAAGACAATTTTTATGCCAACAAGAAGCTTACCTGTGTTAATAACATTACCTGCACCTTCAGAGGTGGCTTAATGACAGCTGCATAGTTCCAAGAGTTTTGTTCTCCATAATCTTGAATGAATCAATGGTTATGATACTGACCAAAAAATAAAGACATAAAAACAGCTACATTCTATCTGTAATTGCTAGTGACCCAGGAAAATTGTTGATTATTCCTTTGCTTGTTTTTACTCTTATTATTTTGTTTATGCAACAAACACAATTTTGGACCTACCCTAGTAGATTTATATGTATATATTTTATATATTATGCAGTTATGTGTGCTGGGTTATATTTCAAACTGTGTTATGTATACATGCAAAAAACTTTGCAACTCTATTTCTTCATTTGATCTTTATTATATTCATGCATTTTGAAAATACTTATAAAAATAACATTTGCCCCCCTCTTTATACAGAACATTTCCTTTTTGCAAGTCTCACTTTTTTATTTTATTCCTTTAGATTAAGGGCCAACCTTTTTATTTCTTTGTGTCACTTCATGATGTCTTTCACATCAAAAGAGACTCTCACTTTTATATCTTTTCTGCCTTTTTTCATTAGAAACTGTCTACTGTCTGTGCTTGTTCAGAAAATATATTGAGAACTCCTTTATAGATTGCCAAAAATTGTTACCCATCTTTAAAATAAATGTTTCTACTTTAACCACAAAAAAAAAAAACAAAAGGAACTTTTAGATCTTAATTAAAGATTATTCTTTTGCTTTGCATGCTTTTATTTTTACTGTTTTACTGACCTACACCACTCATTATACTAAAATCCATCCAAATATAATCAACTGAAACTGATTTAGCTTTACATCATTTTAAAGTGTAGATGCTTCTTTGTTTAGAATTATCATTATTTATTGACCACTGAAACTGAAAGAAGGCTTCTAAGTTAGTAAGTAAGTTTCTTTCACTTTTACTATACAGAAACAATTTGCTTCTACTATGCTGTCTTCTTTGGCTCAGCATTAAGCAAGTACATTGAGAGCTACTGCTTCAAAATACTACATAAGATTTGGCTCTCTGAGTTACTTTAGTTTGTATGTTAATATATATAAATATATACATAAAGATATCATACTACTTTTTTTTTATTTTAAACTGAATCAAGTCATTATACATACCATACCCTATGTTCTGGCTAGCTGTGAGTTTTCTGTGGGATGGTCAAACTGTGTTTTGCCTCCCTGATTAACATTTTCATCTTTGTCATTTTTGCTCATTGCTTAGAAACCTTGGGCATCGTTAGCAGGAAGATAATCTAGTCTGTATATGAAACCATTAATTTCTATTTAATAAACAGAACATACTAATGTTCAGGAGGAGAAAGACAAATAGATTTTGCATGTGTATGTTTAGGATGCAAGCTGAATTCTTTTTATGTTCAGAGTTGATCATCAAAGCATTTATTTAAGTAGGCTCAATATGAATGTTAAGACTCCAGGATTGCTTTTTGCTTTTTTACCATCCTATTAATCTGTTACTAATCCATGTAATATTCATTTGCTTAATATTTCTAAAGTATGTGTAATATATGGGAAAAATACTCTTGGCATAGACTTGCCATCTTAAGAAATAAGAGATCTGGATTCAATTCCTGGTTGGATGTAGATTTTCTGTAAGTCATAAGTCAGCTGATTTGCTTTTTGTATACCTGTTTCTAAAATCATTCACTTCCTAATAGGAATATATTAAGAAAAATAAATTTTATAACAATGGGAACGCCAAGGTACAGGCAGTAAAGGTGGCTCTGAGCTCAACATGATCAATTAGAAGAACTGTAGGGCTTGTCTAAATTACATATCGATTATCATAGTCTCTGAGACATTAATGAACTGTGACAGGGCCACATTTCTGGCCATTTCTGTCAGTAATTTCGCCCTCCTTCGGGTGTTCCTGGTCAAGCTCCTCCTATCAGGTGAAGATGGAGATGGTGATGGAACCAAGTTGTTTGTTATTCCACTGTAACCAGCTTTGCAGAATCCTTTGCTGCGGGGTTTAGCAAGGCAATCCTTAATCTAGAGGTCCTATCTAAATCTAGAGGGCTCTGAATGTATAAAGAAAAAAAATCAAATCAACATCAGATTTTTCTGTGTCACAGGAGCAGAAAGATATTCTATGTTAACAAAAGACTGCTAACATCTGCCATGAGACAAATAGCTGGAATATTATTATTTTAGCTAATAATTAATCTTTTTTAAAAAGGGAGAAAAAGAAGTGATTTTTATCTATTCTAAAGTAAAGTACAGTCATGGCTAGAAAGAGGGTTAGATTCAAAATGAACACAGTGTTTCTTAATATATTTTATTTATACAACAACTTTTAGGAACTAGTGTGTTTGTTGATGCTACCTGCACAGATATAAATCTTCAATGACAACAATATTTTGTAATATTTGGCTACTTATATTGCTTTTTATGTTCTTCTATTGGAGTGATTCCATTTTGTTTAAAATATTTAATAATCTGGACTCTCTGTCTTGGTGTTTGGACAATCACCTGGGAGGAGGGACAGCTGGGTTCACTCCATGCTCCAGTAAATGTTTCATTAGTTACGCAAAGAGAAACAGCATCAACAGGGAAGACTGAGTGTGTTCCACCCTAGAGCAGCTTGCACACTGATGGTGAAGCCATTCTCTTGCAAAGGGAAGGGTGAAAGTTTGAACTCGTTTGCATGAAAGAGAGGAACAGAAGTCACTTTCCACACCTAAAGTGAGTGCCTTACCTGTTGGCTTATTTGGTTAAAGAAGGCGGAATGCTCTTTGTGAAAAAAGTCTTTTTTTTTTTTTTTTTTAACAAGTACTCAAAATTGCATTTTGCATCAAATGGAATATTTGATTTAAAAATGTGCAGACTTATTATATGGATATAAAATGAGATCTTAAATGAGATCAAAACTCTTCTACTCGTCTTTCCTGGTTCTGTTGTTAAACCCAGCATCATTTATTATTCCATCAAAACGTGAAGCAGTAATCAGTCTTCTGTTTCTAAAGGAGAGAATATAAATAGAAAAATAAAAGCCATAGAAAGGTACTGAAAATGAACAGAATCACTATGTATGTGATGGAAAAGAAAGTGTAGAGTTAGTAAAAGCTGACATGACACAATGCAATGCAAAATGAGGAAAATGATCTTTGTTGGGTGTTTTTGGATTTTTTAGTAGTACAAGTATCTGTTTGTCAAGAGGAGAGAAAATGCTGCAGCAACAGAGAAATGATTAGGGTCCCAGTGAAGGCTTCTGGCTGTGTAGGTAGGAGGGAAAGACCACGTTTTAGCCATTTTCTACTGGAAGAATCTGCATGTTTCTTTTCACCATAGCCTGCAGTAATGTCCTTATCAAGCATGACACCTAGGTCACGAGCTCTGTGGCTGCAGAACAGTAATACTCACCACTGTGTGGAAGATGAGAGGTGGCAGGGAAGCCCTGCAGGTAAAGATGAGCATTTCCCTCTGAGACAGTCCTGGAATCATTCCTACACAGCAAATTTAGCCATTATAATTTATGGACTCAGCCTCTGCATATAAATCCACAAGAAGCTCCACACAGCATTGAGTTCCAAAGTTTTGTGTTACCCAAAAGCACCATGAGGTATGAGTTTCAGGCAGAAATTCTTTTTTCTACTTAGTGCTATCCCATAACACTATATCTCATACTACTAAAGCTACTTGGAGTTTACTGGTGGTTTCAAATCCAGATTTAAAAATAAACTTTATATCGTAAGATCCTCACTGCAAAATCACGTCATTTTAACCTCAGTTCTTGCATTTCTATGTCTGCTCTCCTGTCTAACTTCTGATAGATGGTCACTCAGCTTCTTAACTTGCAGGATCCAAGGTTCCTTAGGGCATTATTCAGGGCCCATTATCTTTTTAGTTCTAATGATACCCTGCCAACAGCAATGCTCTATGAAAGCCATTTATTCCATTACACTAAACAAGAGTAATTTGGTAAATTGAGTGTTTAAGTAGCCTTAAGGTGAATATTTTTTTTTCCTTTGCAAAATGATGATGTTCCATTTGGCTTCGGTAGATTCTTCAAGGTTTAGAAGGGCTTATTTTCAGTTTTTAATTGTTCATAAAAATGAAAGGTTAAATAATGCCAAATCAGGAAAGGTTAAATCAAGCCTCTAAAGAAATTTTAAACAAAACTGAAATTTAGCAATCTTTAAATTAAGTTTTTTTTTTTTTTTTTTTAATGACTGTAGGTAATTTCCTGCTCCTTATTCCTCTTACTCTGTTGCTAACTTTTCAATGCAAATCATGGGGGTGTTATAGAAAATTATCTAAATTACTTATACAATGGATGCCAAAACATCATGATTTTCAGATAATTAGAGTTAGAAGGGATTTTTTGATCAATATCCCTTCATAAAAAGTTTAATTGACTCTTTCCAGTCAATTATGCATTTAATCCAGACAAGAGCAAGTGAAGAAATACAAATATTCATAGTATGACCACACTAATAAAGAGCTACAGATGTTTTGAATGTTCATCAGACAATGCAGACATTTCTGTGTTCTCTACAGCCCATGAAGTGAAAGAATCAAAAGGCAACTTTCATGTCATCGTGCAATGTCCAAAAGAGGACACTAACACCTCAGCTTGGAGAGATGGAGAAAAATCTAAATTCATTTTAAAAGCAGTGATACTAAAGCAAGCACTTCCCCTATAAACTGTCCCAGTGTTCAATTCTTTTTGCTCCTAGAAAATTGCATCTAATTTTGAAAGTGAATTAGGTACAAAACCCAAATATTCCTGATTTTCCAACTAGTTTCTGTTAACCACATAACTAGGGCACTATTTCAGTGTAGAATGGTTAAACCTTTGGAAATCTCTCTGTATTGATAAAATCCTTAGTTTCTAAGTTTAGGTCAGACACCTGTCTTTTAGAGAGCTCAGATCTGTTAAGGTGATTTTCACCTCGAGTCTCTAATGCAAACAGTAGGCAAGGACTGAGGTAATCTCCAGGCTTGATGTGGGACTTTTTGTCTTTTCATCCAAGCAAAGCTAAAAAAAGGCCTTACAATACCTAAAGGAAAAGTTCTTTTTCTTCACATTCATTCCCTGGAGTAGCAGTTCTACCCAATGACTAAATGACACTCTCATTTATCTTCATACAGTTTCTTTTTTTTTTTTTTTCCCATAAGTTATTTGTCTGGGAAAACCTTTGAGCAACAGGGTATAATTAGTTGTTAGAGCAGGCCCACAGGAATGCTGTGACCCACAAACAAACCCCCTCAAGAAGCATTTCGATTTCCCAAAGCCTCTGAGGAGGCAGAGATTTTATTTTTCACGTACTCTAGGAGACGTGTTTGTTGATCCCAAAAACAAAAAGGACAGTGGCTTTGGCTTTCATATCATGAGAACACATAACCAGGAACTCAGAGGTGGCTAGGGCTTCAGGCTAACAAGAATTTACTCTAGCGTAAACACGGATCTGTTGGCTGCTAGGGCTTTTTGCTCTTAGTATGGGTCACGGAGCCTTGGGGTAAAGAGATACCCAAAGGTCAGATTCGTCACAGCTAACTGCAGCTGCAGTGCAGTTAGTATTCAGCCAATGGCCTAGACGAGATTTGACTGAAAAAAAAAACCCACAGCTCTAAAGGATGACTCAGCCTGTCCTAGGACAGGTCTCTATCACATCTCATCCCTCCCCATTGATACCCAGGCAGCTCAGATAGAGACTTAGACTTGATGAACAATTTCATTATGGTTAAGTTAAGAGTGCCGCTCATTCCAGTCTTCATCTACGTGGCCCAAAGCAGTCCATCTTGTTGACTATTGAGCTGTTTTAAGAATCTGGTGGTGTCCCTAAGCACAGGACAAATTGGTCCAAAAGGATGTAGACAGGAACATGTCCAAGGCACGTACACCAGCAGTGCCATGAAGGTGTTCTCAGTGCCAGGCTGTGGAAAGCACATGCCTCAACTCTTCCCACAACAGTTAGTGCCTTAGATTCAGATGCTAAGTTTGCTTCTTTTTAAATGCAGACACTCAGTTTTAAAGAGCTTGCTATAATTAATATTTTAATTCATGGTAGAGAGAGAGGCAAGGGCTCAGATACAAGAGAATCATCTATTAAGCATTGCTTCTCTCAGCCATTTTGGGCTTTCCTTCTTTTTAGGAGATGAAATGTGCGACACGAGTACATTTATGTACAAAGAGGGTGAGGGTAGGGAAAGATGTAATCAGTCATACACCATGTAGTGTACTCTGTGCATTAAAAGCATGTTTTCCTCTTTGCACAAAAAAAGGAACAGCTCACTCGCATGGAAATGGAATAGATCCCTGTGGTGATTAAAAACTCCAGTAGAAAGATACATATTTAATGAATAGATAACACAGATAAAGGGGAAGAATGCACTTACAGTAGAAAGTAGCAAGAACGGCTGCTATTTAGAATGTATAGCTTTTATTGCAGGCAGAGTCAACTGAAAACCCAGGCTTATTAAGTTGTTTAAGTACAAAGGCAAGGCATTTAGCAAACAGAATGGAAAAGCTAGGGGCATGTGAGTATAAAGAAGCATGTGATATTATGGATGTGACTACAGCTTCACTGGAAAATGACACTGGGTGAATTCATATTAAACTATTGCTTTAGGAGAGACAGTCAGGGATGTGAAGGGAGATGGATTATGGCTTCTGAAGCCTGAAATATAGTTTGCCTGTCCCATATTATCAAGTAATTTCATTGGCCATTTTGCACTAGTCAGGATAAAAGCAAGAAGTGCTTGTTCTTCTGCCTTTTTGAACAAACTAGGGGTAATTCAGAGGTTAGATAGATATGATCCCAGTCCTGCCCCTCACAAAACAGGAGTTGGTCTCATCACTGACCCAAGGAAACCCGAGGAGCTGCTGAAGGAATAGGTTGTCCCATGCTCTCTGCCGTGGTACTTTAACAGAAAGAGAAGGTGTGAAAGAGCCAGTATCAATGTTTGGACATCTAAGCAGACCTTTAGCTATCTCTTCTCAGCTGTCTTTATCACCAGTAGAGAGAAACACACTTTTATGGCGCAATGCGCCTGACCTCTTTTTTTACCGTAGAGGCAGATAAATTGCTCCTTCTACATGTTTACTTCTCTCCCTCATCTACAAAGAAATGGTAAAAAACAGATGATTTTTGGTGAATTGGACCCTACTGCAGGTCATTCTCTAACCTACATCCTGTTAGGTACGTTCAGTGTCTGGTAGGTGGCAATACATCCTGGGATGGAGGGCTGAAAAATAAGGACAGGTAGAGGTCTGGAAGATGCGGAGTACAGAGCTTAGTGATTAGGAAAGGAGAAGGCTAAACAGGGCCAGATGAACCATTTTGCTTGCTTTCTACAGGAAAAACAAAACAAAAGTAGTCTTCCATAAAAAAAAGAGCACTAGTAGTTTTTATTTATTTTCACTTGTCCGAAAGCCAGTGGGACTCTTCTTTTGAGATATTTCTTCCATCTTCTTGCTCCTCAACTCCTTCCTTCTGCAGATATTTTTTTGCAGTGAGTAGGAAAACTGAAATTATAATCTAAGGAAGAGATTCTAAATAATAAATGTGCTCACAATTGGGGATTGTTTCAGGTGCGCTATAAACTTTTGCGGAACAGTGTGAGTAAATAGAAAGTTGGTATTAGCTGGTTATAATTAATCCCAATAGCTTTAAGGCAAAAAAGCAGGAGTCTTCCTGCTCCAGGGGGTCTGAAAAAGAGAGAGTCCAAAAGCAGAGAGTGTAGGAAACTGAGGGGATGTAGCAACTAAGTTTATTCAAACCTTAGCCGTATCTGACGAGGTGCAGAACACTTGCTTCTTTTTATATGAGATCTCTGAGCTGCACTCTACTGAGGAAATTAGCATTTGTCAAGTTTTGCTTCTGCCTTGGAAATACACAAAATATAAATGCTAAGTAGCATAAGGAAAAGGCTTACAAGTAAGAAAAAAGCATATTTTTATTTTAAAAAATTGTAATTTAAAAATTATAGTTCTCTTAAATGTCTTTCTGTATGTACCGAAGTTAATTGCCAAAGTAGGCTGGCTAGAACCTGTGTTTCTTAGACCAAAAGAGATTAAAGTGGACTTGTAATAGAATCTAATTAGTTAGGGGAAAAATTAGTTAAGAAAAGAAAGTCACTTGTGTTTGAAGTCCCTTCTTTCCTTTTCCAGACATTTTAAAACCCATTGTCAGCAGAGCATTTGAAAGAGGTAAATTCAGGTTGGATTCACCTCACCTTAAAGGGTTAAAATGCAGATGTGTAAGAGAATTATCCAAGTTTCATTTACAGTCCATGGAGAAAGAGAGAAACTTCTGGGGCAATTCATCCTATCTTAAAATAAGTGTGTAAAATGGCATTTGTGCTCTGGGGGTGCTTCTGTAAGAGGTTTCTTCACTGCTAAATGAGATGGAATTTAGATGTAGGATAAAACATATTAGTGGGTCTAGGCAAAGATGAGGAAGGTAATGGATGAGGGAGAGGAAGGAAAAATCTCAGTATGGAAAAGCTTCACGATCACTGAGTTTTCTCCAAAGACCTTCCACACACCAGAAAAAGAACTAGAAGAAATGAATGTGATGTAATCTAAGAAGTAGAGAAGTGACAGAAGAAGTCGCAAGTTGAGAAGAATGATGGAGGCATTCAGATGGATCTGTCTTAATTATCCATAATACCCTTAGGTATTTAGGGTATTTTGGTCATCACCTGAAAATGTAATTATTTGTTTGACTATGGAGACAACCTGAGTGACTAATTTCAAGTGAAACTTCAATACTTCAAATTTTGGCCCAAAGATAGATCTCGACTGCAATGCAAAGGGTGGACGAAGGAGATGTTTGTGGATCAGGTTTAAAATACCAGCACTTCTGTAGATACACCAGCATTAACTGCAGAGTATGTTCCTCTGCAAGCCTGCTGCACCTCCTATACAGAATTAAAGTGTTATTTCTTTCCATTCCCCAGTAAATTCCCTTTCATACTCCCAATCCTCCCATGTCTTGGCTTCCTATTGGAAAAAAAATTGGCTATTTAAGTGGAAAATTCTTTAGAAGAGGAAGCTTTTCTTCCCATGTTTCTAAAGCCCCAGCCACAACAGGGTCTCCGTCACTGCGATGCCTGGAGGCACCGCTACAACAGAGCGCAACCGAGTACAGATGAAGGAAGGCATTTTTAATTGGGTCGTGGTAAAGGCTTTAATATTCTTTAAGAATTAATATGGGTCAGTTAGCAAGAACTTGCCCATGTAGCTTACATGTAAAAGGGTGAGGTGGAAAGCTGGGGAAATATTCAGGGCAATTTGGAAGTTACTTCTTCCAGTACAACTACAGGCTAAATGAGATATGTCAGCTCTGGATATATGCAGTTCTACATGTGTCAATGCCCATCTGCCATACGTGAAAAAATTGCTACACAAGTCTTGTTAAACACAGGGCTTGCTCAGAAGAACCTATGGCATTAAAGTGAGAGTATCATGAAAACCAATGTCAAAAAAGCTTGCCTTACTTTCCCAGGTCATTTTGCCAGCGGCTTAGTGGTAACTCTCAACCTAGGACCCATCTTTCCAATATATTAGAGGAGATATTGAATCTGTCAGTGCATATGCAGTTATTTTAAGGCAACTAATTGCAGACAGTTCATCCAGCTGGACAGCCAAAGCAATAATATGAAAGATTAATGCACCAGTTCAGCAAATAACCTGGGCATGTGAATAATCCCTGTGGCTTCGCTGAGACATGCTTGAAGACAGGCATGTTGAACTATATATACTGCTGAAACATGGCCTTAAAAATGCCTAACATGCATTTACAGATACTTTGCAACCAACTTTAAAAATTTTGAAAGGATTATTAGCCTTGACAACTGAAGCTTAAAACTGTAAATGTTGGCAGAAAATAGAAGAACATTAGAGAAGAGATAGATAAATCCATAGTTCCTGTTGCTGGGGCTCTTCTTAGAAGCAATTGGAGCTGGCTGGGGATGTAGTAGATTAACTTGGATCTACTTGATATGCAAGTCTTGCCATCCTTTTGGTGGGATTCATTTCACACTATTTCGGCTCTCTGAGTGTGCAGTAATTGCTCACAAGTACCCTCAAAGATCTCTCCATAGTCAAAGGACATCAGTAGACACTTCAAGGGGGTAACTCATTCAATGTATTTTAGGATGTATTGAATTGCCCTCCAGAGGTACCTGCCTCTTTGCATTGTTTATATGGGGCATTTTAGACAAATTGCCCATTTTTAGACATCTAATGTGAGGTGCATTGAATCCTATCTTGCTCACTCCATTCTGTTAGACATTTTTTTTCTAGAACTTTAACCTTTCTGGTACATATGTGTAGTAGGAAAAATATAGAAATAGAAAGAAGTATGTCAAACAAGTCACCCCATCAACAGCAATCTATTCCACTCGCACCGAGATGGGTGCAAATGTAAATGACAGCAATGTTTGGCCTGCCACTGACACCTATCCACACATAAACAGTCACAGTTACAGGAGAAGCTTCACAGTCTTGCTGAATTTTTAATTAGTACAAACTTGTTTTTCCTGAGCATCGTCAAAAAATAAAATTGAAAAGCCCAGCTTCGTTTCCCTCGCATTGACTATAATGAACAGTAGAAGATCCCTCCTAGCTGCGGGTTTGGTTCTGTGGCTAACGCTGAGATGTTGGCAATCAGAAAAGACTTGGGGCAAATCACACTTCTTTGTCACCACGGGGATAAACTTAAGTGACAGACATGCACAGGCTAATTACTTTTAATGGTTTCCCATTGCTTTGGCTGATGACACAGTGCTGAAAAAGCCAATGCCCTCCCTCAAAGCCCGACTCACTAACGTGGCACTATGTCTTTATTACCGCTTCGTTACTTCGGGGGAGACGCGTTCTCTAAAATGCCTTTCCCTGTGGCTTAAAGTAAAGATTTTTTTTAAATAAATAAATACAGTTTATGTTGGGCATCTACCACTTGAAGGACTAATGATTATTGACTACCCTCCAGCAGACATCAGGGAGTCTAGCCTCAGGCCCTTCCAGCTCGCCCCCAAACATGCCGAATGTTAACACATGTTTCTAGATTCTGGCTGGGATTGGACACAAACACGGCAGTCAGAATGGACCATTTAGTGTACAAGTCAAGATGACAGATCTCTGCTTAATACAAGGAAGACAAAAATTCGTATCTTATTGAAAAAGGCAGAAGAGCCCGGGGTGCTTTCGCTTTGTGATTCTGCAGCAAAAAGTGGGTTGTGTCAATATAAGTCTATGTCACCCGCTCGCAGCTGCCACACTGAATTGACCCTGCTAGATGCAGACAGAAAGGCCTTCCATTTCCACATTCCCTCTAATGCGAGAGCGAGCACGAGGTGGAAAAAAGCCAACAAGTTACTCTCGACCGCGGGAGAGAAAAACAAAAACTGATCCAAACAAAAAAGCCCAAATGCCAGGAGACCCACCACCGCCTGATTCCAATGAAACACTAGGAAAAAAAAAAGAAACTTTCTCATCTGAAGGCATTTCAGAGGATGCTTTGACAATATGAGCTTTATGTTTTGTAAATCATGTTCTTGTAATTCCTTGTAAGTCTCCAGATCCTCCTCAGATACGGCAGCACAGCATTAAATATTCTTGCAACGCTCACCAGAGCTTAATTACTAAAAGCTGAAACATCTTTTAAACTCTACAATCTTTTTTTTTTTTTTTATCTCTTGGGTATCCCTGAAGAAAAGATATATATAAAAAAAAAAAAAAAGAACTGTGTGCACAATAAATGTTAGTTAGGACCACATTTTTCAAAGGTAGGAAAAGAAGATAAACAATTTTAAAGTGAAAAATGGACTATTGCTTGATAACATAGTGTGGGATAACATTATAGTGTAAAATAATGGTATTCACTGATGAATCTGCTTCTCATGTGTCTGTTTTACTACACTCAGATGTTTACACTACTGAAAAGGTTTAATTTAAAATCATAAAATAAAATTAAAAAGAAAAAAATCATAAATTCCTCAGAACAGGAAAAATGAAGATACAGATCCTCAATTAGTTTAAATAGAGAGTTTTTGTTTTGCTTTGTTTTGTTTTGTTTCTGGAGGGACATGACATTTCAGAGAAGCTAAAGATCTGGCTAAGATTACATATCTTTTTGAAATTCATTTTGGAGCTTTATATATATATATACACGTACTGTATATATAGTATATATAAATATATATATTATATACAAGTTGATCTTGAGTGGATCATATATTTATACATATATATATACACACATATATACATATATATATACACATGAACATGTATAAAAAAAGAGTTTTATTTGGATCAATTTGTATTCAGGCAGGGGAGAGGTTAATATAACTTCAGAGGGGTTGTAAAAAGTAAGGTTTTATTAGCAGAGTATAGTTTTGTTTTGCTTTTTAATGTTTTGAGTGGCACAAGTGAAGCTTTCACCAGCACTTTTTCTACATCTATCACAAGTCACTGGATATTCCAGTCTAGACATCTAACTTGTATATATATCTATCTCACCTCACTGTGTTAAATCTTCAGAGGTATCTGGGTACTATGTTTAGTTCACAGAGGGGAAAAAGTCATCTCACCTAAGTGTAATCCTCTAATGACAGTGGTCTAATCTAACTAGTTTGTATTTTTTCTATACTCAGCGGGGAGATATAACAATCTTTTGACATCTGTTCATCACATGGGTCTTGCTTCTCCTAGAACAGGCAAAATGATCCTGCGGTAACACTCCCCTTTTTCTCAGCATATATGGTGAGCTATTAGACAGCTATTATTATTATTATTACTATTACTGTTAGACAGTTAGTATTAGGTAAGATTTATGCTGATCTAGAGAAGAAGAATCAGATTTCAGTTTCATCTAGCATTTGGAGGGATTTAAAGGTTATCCCTAAATGAGCATCTAACAAAAACTTTGCTTCATGGGTAGGAAAGTCAGAAGGAAACTTCTTGAGTTCAGGAGAATTTTAAGATAAGAAAAATCTTTAAATGTTTGCAAAGTGGAAATCTGTATATGAACTTGTTATCATGGCATTGTTTATAATCTATTTTTAGAAGTTCTCAAGTATGGTTCCTATTGCCTTCAGTTTCAAGTAGTGCCTTTAAGAAAAAAAAAGAAAGTTTTGATTCTATCTCAGTTTTGTGTGCATAGTTTTGCACCATCCTTCTTTCCAAAAGTGTGCTAATTATAACTAATGTATTTGATTAATAACAATATGAAAACCCTCCAGTGTGTCACTGAACAACAGGCAGTTCATAAAATGTTGACTTTTTGTCTATTGTGGAGATGTTTGGAGAATTATATGGTTGCATTAAAAATGTTTAGCTCCTTCAGATTTAAAGCAGAGCAAAACTCTAGTAGAGATATTCTTAAAAGTGAAAGACTTAATTGGAATTTATGAAGAGCTATATTGTACAAATGTCTTTACTGAGTGCCACTGCACTGATTTCCATAGACCTATCCCAGGTCTATCATAACTTAAGCAAAATCTGCTGTTTAAGGTTTTGTTTTCACATTTCACAAAATACCATAGTCCTTTTACTAGCTGGTAAGATTACTTTTTTATTCCCAATGATGGAGACTCATATTTCAATACAAAGATTTGGGGATCAAACCTTGTTGTCAATGTGTGCAGAAAGAAAGAGGATAATAGATCACAAATAAGCAAGAGGTTTTTATATAGAGCATGGTAGGCTGAAAACAGATTATCTACTTATTCAGCATAGCTGGATTTATTTTTTCTTCTGCTCTCAAAAATGCTAGAACACCAAGTTCCATAAAAGTAGACCAGTTCTATTTTATGGATGATCTGATCCCTTTAAAATTTTACTTTGCGTAGAGAGAAGAGATGCAATGTATGCATTCTATGTGACAACATATTATATTTTTGAAATAAATTGCTTCCAGATAACATGCCATATCTCAAATAAAAACTCACTGGTCTCTACCTTGCTCCCAACACCAAATTGCTTTCCTTAACATTGCTTTAAGTTAAACGTATCCAAGTGTGGAATATATAAATGCAATGAAAAAGGAGTAGGTATGACCAAAATGCAAAAATGCATCTCATATATATGCTTATTAATGTGCTCGTCTTATAATTCTCAGGAAGGAAAACTCCTTGGAATCAATGAGATCATTCCTTAGACAGGAGCAAAGAACAAAACACGCAGAGAGCGTTGGGCACAGAACCTGCTGCAACACATATGAAACATTTCTCAGGTACATAACTTTGAAAATGTCGCCTGGAGATTTGTCCCTGCACTCATAGGTGACAGAGAGGTGATACGCAACTGTTCAGCTATTCTTTTTTTGACAGAGAGAGTACATGATTCTTGCATATAAATGCATATGGGCAAGTGCATAATGCTGTCGTACTAAGTGGTGTTCTGGAAATGTGTTTCTTCACAGTTAATCAGAGGCAAAAAAGACGTCCAAAAGTTTTCCTAAAAAAAGGACACCCTCCCATTGACACCAGTAATAACTTTACTTGAGTCTACGTGAAATGCAAAATGCAGTTCTTTTGACACATAAAGATTACAGAACAAAAAGGGTGGTTATAAATATTTCATTCCTTTATTATCTGGATTCCTGTAGTCCATGATAAGGATCTGGATGACAATATAATAGAAGTATACAAGAAGAAGTCTTCAGCAACACTGAAGATCCAGTGAGCCCCTGATTCTTTGCTTTCTACATAAATCTAGAAGACCCAAAAACACTGAAGACAAAATTCTGGTATGTCTAATTAGGCCATACCTAGTAGCAGTGCTCTTTAACACAGACAAGAAGAGGATAGTAACTCAGCTTTTGCAAATTACATCAAAAACATATTTGGACCCACCAACAAGACACAGACAGATATATTAAGTGTTTTTAGAATAAGCTAAATATCAGATTATTTTCCTCTTTACTTTCCTCCTTTTGCAATGGCAGTTATGTTTGACTGAAGTCTGCAAGCTTTTGCTTAAGCACTAGTTGAAAGTGTTTAACACATCCCATTTTCTTTGAGGAACAATGACAGCAACTCTGCACTGAGGTCAGATCAAGTCAACAACGGGGAAATGATTGTGTATAAAAGTTAATGTTGCTCAGTCTTGTTTCCATAGAATGGGCTGACAATGCAGAGAATTAACAGCCTGAAACCAGTAAATGTTGCTTTACAAATTGGACAGCCTCAAAACTGTGGTCAGTTGAAGAGTTTTAACTCTATGACTCATGAGATGCAAGTTCTCTTCTTTGATGTGCTACTAACTTGCCAAGCAATATAAGGACAAAAGATTTACCCCTTTATGTCTTGGCCCCCTTGATCTCTAAAAATGGGATAAGGGGATATCCTGTAGGATATATGGATGGAAACTGGCTAAGCCATTTTATTAGTTTCATTCTTTCTGACACATAATTATCCGTAAGCTGCCAAGTCTCTTGTTTACTTTAGCTGCAGATGCACGAGCAACCTGTAGATCACTTTGTTTCACCGGGGAAGGGTTTATTCCCCTCTGTTTGGTCTGCTATAGCAAACACTAAACAAAAAGGCAGAAATACAATGTTCATAGATTACTATGGCCTGGTTTTAGTATAACTTAGGTAATCTGGAGATAAATTCCCAAATATAAACGAAGCTTTATGCAAGTATTTTCCCCATTTTACTATCTGTCTGCTATTAATAGAATCCATCATAATTTCTATAAGAACACAATGTATTAGTTTGAAGATATTCAGGACATTGACTCCACTACGTGCTACACCCAAGAAGAAAGACTCTTGTGCCGTATGATGCTCTCTTAAGACTTCCAAAAACCATATTAATGGACAAGCTGATCTCAAAACATCCTTTAACACATTAACATGCTGCAGATCTCAAAAGTTTGGAGTCAAAAATACAGGTGCAAAGCGGGGCAAATATGCATTTTTGGGCCAGTCTTTCAGCTTTTTGGCAAGCTCACACTCTGTGGGTTTACTCACCTTTTAAAACACTGGTCTTCCTTCTACCAGTTCACTTCAGACTCAGAGCCTGCCTTCAAGGCACGTCTGGATCACACAGGGCCAAGGGTTTGTAGCAGATTTCCTGACTCCCGATTAAGGAGCCAGACAACTCTCCTGCTAAGCTTCCTGTTCCTATTTCCTATTTCCGAGCCTGTTCCTGTTCCTCTTTTTTTATTGTTTTCTGGTTGCAACCTGCACACATAATGGTTCCCTCAGAGGAGAGCTCAGATCTTAGATAAAAAGGGCTTCCTGCACAGACTGATATGAATTATGTTACTTAGATCCAGTAAAGAGGGTTTAGTTGCCTATATTCAAACTTCTGGTGCCATATGAGATGCTCTTGGATATCAAAGAGATGATGAAAATAGCCTGAAGTATTTACTGCAGTCCAGGACCCCTCTGAAATGGCAGGATAGCCTATAGCGTCCAAAATGGTGCTACAGCGTTTGAGCTGCTGAATCCTTCTCATTGCATCTTATATCAACGTGGAAATTTAAGGTTGATTCAGGTGCTTAAACATAGGAGACTAGTGTCACTGTAAACACTATTTGCCTAGAAGCCCAAGGGTATCTCAGGTGATACCATACTCTTCTATTTAGGAACTGAATCTTACCCTAACAACATGTATCTATCTGATGAGGCAATCCTGCTCTTACATAATAACTTTCCCCACCTTTCTGCCGACATCATATGTAAAGTCTATCTTGCTTAGTTGCACAGTCATATATGTACTTGTAGTAAGACATTCTCATGAATCTCAGCATAATGCAGCATGTACTTAAGGGAGAAAGAAAGACTGTCGGTGCTTGCAATGGTTAAATGACAAGATCTGGTCCAACAAAGCCCTACACTGACTCAGCTATTAAACCAGCTTGCGTTAAGCATGTAGCTAGCACATTTATATTATAAGACTTGAGAGGATAATCTCCACTCTTAAGCTGGTGAGTGACAGTGAATTAGGCGAATATGATACAAGCAGAAGGAAAAAATCTAGATATTTTCCTTCACGTTGCGGTATATATTGATAAACGTATGTTAGCATTTAACTATTCATTCTTTTGGAGAAAACTGGTTAACCCCTTAAGTGTTTTGCCCTGAAGGCAGACATTAAAAGTTAATTATAACCACATGGGACAAACCCCTGGAGGACCATGACAGCATTAAGCTGCTACCAACCAAGCATGCAGGATGTGCAGCGCTCTCAGAGAACACCATGTACAAAAATGATGCTGTCTCCTTGAATGAGTTTTCAGAAGTTAAAAACATGCTACTTTTTGCATGCACAGTAAAAAGGCAGATTGCAAATGTTCTACTCAGAGTGGGGAAAAAAAAGCTTCCAACTGAAGAAGAATTAGAGCAAATGAAAGCACTGAGAAATGTGATTAAGCAATGTGGCATAGGGAGAGGACCACCACGAGTGCAGTTTTACTTAGTGCTGAAAGAAGAATGTGGAAAAACATCTTCCAAAGACCTCAGACTGTCACCTTATGAAAAGCATTTCCAATACCGTTCATGCCCTAACAGGCATTTTGATTTCTGGTTTTACCACTATTAACAGGGATGGGAGATGACACTTATTCTTGATACTTATCATTTAGGCCACATGCATCAAAGGAAAAAAAAAAAAGAGTAGTTTTAAGGAAAATAAAGTGATTATATCTGTGTGAATAAATTAAGTGTGCCTAGAAGGTCTTTAGGCAAGTTGACAGGGAATGGCTTGCATTCACACAATTAAATTATTTTTCTCACAAAACCAGTATCTGTATCCCACTTAACTATTGGTAATGGTCCCTACACTAATTCCCAAACCATTCTTGGGGACTGTTCATTCTTGGGTTCCTGTTGGAGTGGACCTGGAAACATGTTAGGGACTTTTCTCATCATACAGCCATATAGACAGCTGAGTTGCAATAATGGGGAATTTCTCTGTTTTTTTTTTTTTTTTTTTAATTCAGTCACCGTATCCTGAAGGTAGGTCATTAGTCAGGAGACGTTCAGGATACCTAATTTTCCACTTCCCTCTGGTATTGAGCAAACTGTATTGAAGCTGCAATTCCTTGGACTGTTCTGTTTTCCTGTGGTCCATCTGAACTCTGATCTAATCTCTAAAGAAACTGGACATCACCAGAAGGTGTTTAGTTCTTAAAAATATTTTCAGAGGGAATTTCTTGTTGAGCTAACTCTTGTTGTCAACCTGTTGTTCACAGAGGGTGAAATGGCATTGGTCTTCTGAGAACCTGACCTAGGCTATCTGTGGAGAGGTAGAGTGTCTCTCCTTTAATCTGATAAGTCCTGACTACAAGTACTATACTTTGTACTAACTGTACTATGCTGGTAAAACAAAACAAACCAAAACCTCTACAATGAGATTTAATTTTTTAATTTCTCATGCCTGGATATTTATTTCATAGTGAGGAAGCCCATATATTCTGATTGCCTTCCTCCAAGGCTTGCATATAAAGAGTAACCTTGAGTGCGTCTACACTGCATGGGGTGACACAAAGCAGAGTCACAAAGCTGGGCAGGAAGGGATACAGCATATTGGGACCAGGTAACAGCTTTTGGAAGCTGCACAGTGCACTGTTAACATGTCACCGAGTTGAGGGTTTTTTTTGGCTACTACACATACCTAGTTTGAGATCAGCACAGAAGTCTCTTCATTGCAGCATAGTCCACACTGTAGCCTGTTGTGAGTTTCCATTTATAAGTACAAAATCAGGTTTTGGGGAAAAATAATGACACAATACTCTACACTGAAATCTCATCATCTGGAAGTGACTCAAGTGGGAACAGAAGCGAGAATGAAGTAGGATTGCAGGATACCTAAGATATAATAGCATAACGGAGTTATGAACAGAGCACAGATGTCATACAAAGATACAAGAGAAAATCTCCAGCAGAGACTGAGGAATATTCAGTAGACTGAGGAATATTAGTGACTTTGTAAAGGCAGATGACATCTTAAATATTCATAAAGCTTGGTTGCTCACCTTACAACAAAAATATTTAAATGTGAATCAACCAGGGAAGGACAGCTCTCAAGAACTGGGAGAATGGGGATGCTTTTGTGTAAAACAGAGTGCAGAAAGATCTTTCAGCATGCTGGAACAAAGGGCTTGTATAAACACTATATTTGGAGGGGCAAAAACACCTCAAAAGCTTTGAGAAAGCTGGCAATGAAATTAAACTCTGAAAACTGCTTACACAATGCAGTGCAAGGGAACAAAGAGGGTATGAGAAGACAAGAACAGGTTAACTTGGTTACTCAGGAATTCTATATTGTGTATGATGAGTACAGAGGACCCAGAGGACCCAGATTTTTTTTGTATATATGGTTTGTGTTTCATCATGTCAAGTAATGAGGAGAGGAGAGCAGATGTCTGGTCTCATCATGGACAAGGCACACAGTGCTAGGGCTGAGGGAGGAATGTGTGTCTGCAATGGAACAAGCAGTGGTGGAGGTGAGTGACACGACGCACTTCACTCGTGTAAAAGAAATAGTAATAAGTTTTATGGATATGGACAATATCAATATTGATATGGACAATGGCTTAACGACATTTTATGGCAAGGTCACTTATTATTCACTGCATTAGATACAATACATACACAGAATTACCAAGGAGTCCCACTGAGTCACAAGGATCAGATTGGACCCCTTGCTTTCCAAACTCCTCCTGAGAGGAGCCTGGGTGCAGTTGGCTCCAATCTTAGTCCAGACCTGGTCAACAGTTTATAAATAAAGAATTTTGTACACAGTTACGTCAGTAAAGTTCACAAGTTCAAAAAAAGAGCGTGTTATAGTCACTTACCACAGATCTGTAGTGGCAAGGATCTCTTACCCCTCAGGAGTGTCCTTGAGAGGTGTCCCCGCTCAAGGGAAGATCCTGGCGTGCAGTCCACTGTCATGCAAGGACAGCTCAATGGGCTCTCAGGCTGTTCCCATATTTATGGGATAAGATGATTGACATAGTTATTTTTTTTTTTCATTTCTGATGAATTTTGGCTGGTGTATGTTCAATTAGCCTTTATCTCCCCATCCGAATGTAGCCATCAGGACTGTTATTGATGATTATTGTCTGAATGGAGGAAGAGATCAGGGAGGCAATCATCAGGATCAGATAATGTCACTGGTGATTAAAATCTGAATAGGGCTACCTGTGAGAAGTCAGGTTGGGCTGGGGAAGGAGCATACCTGTCACAGTGTCCCTGACCATGTCACGCGGTGAGGGAACCTTCCCCTCTTCCTAATGCTTGCCATTGGGTTATATGGTTCAGAGCACAGACTCCCATCTGCAACAATTGTCCATTGCACTGGGAACTGTAAACTACTGAGGTCAAAGAGGAGAAGAGGAAAAAAAAAGAGAACTCCATGTCTTAGACAGAAGTGAAAAAAAAGCCCTAAATGTTGTAGTTGAGATCTGAGATAACGTCTATATTTTATAATCACCACAGGCAAATTGGGGCATATGATTATTCTATTAAATATGCCTCTTTTGGGTCTTTTATAAAAATAGAAGCCAGCTGGCAGACTCCATCCTGGCTACTTATTACCATTACCTGCTTCCTCCTGCTCCACAACACTGAGTTGGACATAGCTCTCTGGTAGACCAACCACCAGTTGATGAGACAACCCCGCTATGTCTTGTATAAGACTTATAGAGCTGAGAAAATCTTGTAGAGCCTTCTGATGGGAACATTGAGATGGAGAAAGGCCAGACCCGAAGAGACAGATCTGAGAAGCTGTTGCTCATCGGTTTAACTTGATAGGTCCGAGACTGTGTCTCTAACTCTTGCTTCACTGAGTACAGCAGAGTGTCCCAAATTAGCAGATGTACATGTAATGTAGATGTACACTACATGTAGAGCTTTTGCATGAAACTAAAAGCTACACGAATACTCAAAGAGAGTACAAAACTGAAAATGATTTGGGGAAATTAGTTCAAATGGTGCCTATGCATTTGAATTTCTGGGGTCAAGCTCCAGCTAGGGATAAATACCAATGAACACACACACTGATTGTGATATTTATGACCTCAGAGCTGTTTTCAGCAAAAATAAAATACAGGAACATGAATGTACAAACTTACCTATTGTGTTACAAGGTTCCCTAAAAAATGTTGTTGGTAAACCAGAATTTGTACTATGGGCAAATTGCCATATCCTTAGTCAGTCCTTTGTTAATTCAGTAGCTCTTAATTTAATTAATTAGGGGTTTTATCCCCAGGAATTCCTCTGACAAGGGGGTCCCTCAGATTCTGAAGACTATCCAATTAAAATTTAGAAGAAAAAAACATCAAGGATAACTATTGAATGACTGTTGAAGAAGTGTTAGGAAAAAGAGAGTGGGTGTGGGAAAGAGCTTCTCTTTTTCATGGTAGTAAAGTGAGGACAATAAACCTGTACTTAAGTTTTGTGATGAATGGAATCAAAGTTCCTGGGGCAAGACAGGTATCCACTTTTTCTTTCTTCTTTTCTTCTAACTCTCTGTTTTGCTGTGTGCAACTCAGGATTCATTCTTTTTAAATGTATGTGTGTTAACAAATGGATATCCCAGCTTAAAAGGGCAGAGAATCCTCAAAACAGTGGTATGTGGACTTAGCAGGCTTGAATTAGCACAAGCCCTGATGCTGTATGGAAAATAGGTGCCCTCAGAGGAGCATCCCTAAGGCTAGACACCTCCTATAGTTGTGGTTATGTCACCTGCATTAGGACGCTGCCCGAATTGCTCACCTTACCCAGGAAAATCATGTATGGGAGTGGACCAGGTTGCACCAAATGAACCCAACTGTGGACAGACCCTCTTTTGATTTTCACCTGCTATGGGTGTTGTAATAGCAGTCAAACCTGACAGTGAAGCCTGTGCCACCCATGCTGAGGCATCTGGGGTCAGGGGGACTTTGCAGCCGTGTAAACATCATCTATTATACATCTGAAGAAACACTGAAGCCCAATGTCAGAAATCCCATAATCGTGTGAACCTGTGATGTGGCAAACCCTGTGGCCTTATGACAGCTTCGTGCCCAAGGCTAACTAGGCTGGACGTAGCAGGAGGAAACGACTGCGGGGAAGACCCCTGCGACGACTGGGGAATTGGCTAAATGGACCTAATAGGTCGTTTCCATCACCAGTGTCTATGGGCTACATTGCGCCCTTAGGCTGAGTCCTGAGTAATGGGTGGCATGTAATTATGCTTCCCGGGTTACAGCTCGAGGAAGAAACTGCAACTGATCTCTTCCCTGCTTTCCTTTTGCTCCTAGGTGGAGATAAGCCATTGGACATTATATGCATTGGTAGCTCTCCCCAAGCTTTACTCATTCCCCTTCTATCTCTTCTTACTGCACTTTGTGAAGGCATGTAGCCATTAAGTAAAGTTCATACTCAGCATCTTCTTCTTAAGTGTCTTCTCTGCTTAAAAACAACTGAGGAGGTCTGTCCTTATCCACAGATGGTGTGTGAGGTTCAATTCAGTTACACCCTCAGACTCAGAAGTCAAACAGATCTGTGAACTCAGGGTGCTTGGGCCCAGCACTGTCTTAGAAAAGCCTTTACTTCTGCTCAGATACAGAACTGAAGTCCAACACTATGATTTGGGGCCAAAACCTTCCATCCTGTCTCCATTTGCAGCCATACCATCCAAGAAAGTAGTAAGTGGAAGTGGCACAGCTGAGTTCAGGTTGTACAGACAGTAAGGAAATCAGATATGAGTCTTTACTGGAAGAACATCAACTGCAGAGGGTCAGTGATTTTAAGAGCTGCAGGAAATAAGAAATAGCACTTCTGAAATACATTCTATTGCCTCTTTCTGTCTATCACTGTGTATCCTTCCTCGAGACAAAAGACATTAAGAAAGTGATGTTCATATATATTTTCTTGTAAGAACTAAACCACCTATAGATTCTTCTTAAATTTATGTGTGCATTTGTGTGTATATATATGTATGTATTTATTTTGTGACAAAAGTCATAATATTTTATGTGTGTGAGGAAAATTTTTAAAGCAATTATTACAAGTTTTTTGCAAATATGTCAAAGGAGCAGAGACGTAGAAGGAGTTTTAACATGACATTCTATCAGAAGACATTGACAAAATTGTTAAAAAGAAGGAAGGTAAATATGCATGCAGATAATGATAAAAAGGAATTAAAGATTAGGGCAAGTAAATACTGTATGGTGGGCCTGATAGACTAGAGAAAGGTAATATTATCGGTAATATTATTTCCATTCAGTGTTCATTTTTTCCCTCCTTGTCTTTGCTGCTACAAGATGACTAAAACTCTTAGAGAATAAGTTGTTCATACACTATAGAACATTTGTAAATCCAATTTTCCCTTCAAGAACTCTCTCACACGACCAAAACCAACTTTGGTTTTCCAAATGGAGAACTAAAGCACAAGGGTTACTGGGAAATCACCCATCAGGTGCAATTCAGGATACATTTTCACATCCAGCTTTGAAAATAAGTGTTCTGCTCCATTCTTATCCACTCTTATCATAAGACATTTGCAATGTCTTGCAGAACAGCACATACAGCCAATAACTACTACAGCTCCTTCTGCTAGGGTGGATATAGGTAAGTGCAGCGCTTGTCTGTAAAAGGGCAAAGGATCATCTTGGTGATAATGCCTTTATTTCATGAAAAAGTACAAACTCCACCTACCAGGGTGTCAGGGTGGACAACCTCTTACCCTGAATTTAACCCTAGAAATGCAAGCCAGAATCAGCTCAATTAAGTATTTAATCTTGCTGATGCTCCCTTACATGTAGAGTTTATCCTTTTTATCCCTGCACAGATTAAATAAAGTACAGCAACCAATTATTTTCCTTTCTGCCTTGTATAGATCTTCTTGATTGTAATAACCTTTTCGTTTCCTTCCTTTCTTTTACTCCCTATTTAAAAACCTATAATAGAACTAAGTTACCTACTTAAGATCTAATATTCAATTTGTATGACACTGAGTATTAAACAAAATCATTAAAGTGGAGTGAGGAAAAACATATAAAACATACAAAAAAAAGGCTGAAAAAATGCTTGACAAATAAGAACACATTTCAAATAAAGTATTTTGAGGTATCTAGCTTAAAATTCAGATGGCAAAACCTAGACCGGCTACCTATATTTGGACTTGTACACCTGATGACCCCTTTCCTGGGATTGATGTCATGTCATTTCAGGTGGCCTCAGAGTGGTCCATGTTATTTCTAAGTCTACATGTAGAGAGGGGAGCCTACCCTTATATTATTACCTTAGGAACCCGGAGGATGGCTCATGTGTGACTACTGATATGAACACAACTAATCAACTGTAGGCGTTATTAGGCTCACGGTGTCTTTCATAGTGTTTTTGAAATTATTAGGCGTGGGCGAGAGCAAGTGATGTTTTTTTCCTGAAAACACTCTAATCAGGGAAAATGAAGTTTTGAAGTGCCTGAGGTATAAGAAAGATATGTCAAATAAAAAAACTTTAAAAATGTATTTTAAAAACTAAATGCTTTATTTTTCTCATTTCAACATTTTAATATAATTTATTATGGAGCAATAGTAAATACTAATTATATATAGTGAAAAATAAATATAGTTATTAATTCATTTCATCAGGAAACCTTAAATTTGTTAACTGTAGGCTTTCCTAAAGCAATCTCTCTCTCTCTCTCTTTTTTTAACACCAAACTCCAAAATTAGATATTCATGAAACTTTATTTATGAATAGACCTGTCTGGTAAATGCACTTCTGCAGCAAAAACTGACTTTTCATTTCTTAAAAAATGAAATTTCTCTTATAAATTAGAATTATTAAATTTTATGTTGCCCAGTAAAGGCTTCATATTTTCTTAAATATTTATTTTATTGTTGATCATGCTTATTTTGCTTATAAACTACATCAGCAATAGTAATTTAGATGCATTGAGTATATTTTTAAACATTATGATATAAGAATGTCACAGATTTTCAAGAAAAGCAAAACATGATTTCTTTTTTACTAACAATAAAAATACAGAAATCCTAAGACTTCACATGAAGTCAATTCATGTATTCTGGTAGGTTTGAATCCTTAAACAGATCATTTCCTTTCCAATATTAAGTTCTACTTTTCTTTTTCCTGTGAGGGTATCTACAATTTCAGTTAATACAGGAAGAAATCGAGGGTGCATTTGCTTTCATTCAGTGCCCCAGGCTGGACTGCAGTTGTTCCAAGTGTCTACATGAGCATTACAGGGAGATTAAACTAGGTTTTCAAATTCAGCTTCAACTGACTGCATATTTTCAGACAAAATAATAATAAAATAAAATAAAAACTTCACTTTTTAATTATAAGTTTCATGCAGGTGCATAGTGTTTCACTATTTTAAAAATAAAAATGTATTTTAGAAGCCTTCTTTTGGGTGGGAGGAGAAAAGGCATTTAAAAGAGAAATTACACTGAAAAAAAAAGATTATAAAAAACAAATCAATCAACAAAAATAGGCTCAGGTTGAATCATCATTTTTAAAACACAGGAAAATCCTTTTTTTTTCCATTTCACCGTAACTTAATACTTTTTCTTGGGTTTGTTATTTCAGCCAGCAAACTGAAAAACATTCCTTTACCCAAACTATTGCAGATATTAGCAAGAGTAGCTTGGCAGAGATGACAAACAATTTTTGCTATTCTGATCAGGAAGAACTGTGCCCCATCCATGTGTCACAAATAAACAATCCTGAATATTACTTTATTTTTATTTGCTTATTTTCTGGGCAGTTCAGGTATCTCTAACTGTCTTTAAAAATGAGAGGGAAAGAGACATTACATTATTTGTATTGCCACCAGCTAGAAAATGATGGTTTCCCACAGCGTGGCTGGAGGGCTTTTATGGGATTTGCTTTTATTTTTTTAATCTTTCTTTCCTTCATTAATATTTAAGTTTAAACTCAGGGAAGTGAAAATGAATACATAACAAACAACTGAGGGAAGCCTTTGGAGGTCTGATTTGAAATTCAGCACATTGGCAGCTGGCAAAAAATATAAAATACTGAATTTCTATTCCATGGTTCCATGGGACACATCTTTACTATATCTTACCAAGAGCCCTGGAATATTTCTGTATGCTGTGCTGGACTGTCTACTAGTTACTATAAATTGGCATTACTCCCTCTTGCTAATGAAGCACTTTCAGATTACACCAATGGATAACCTGGCTCACTGCTCAGTAATTTATTTTGCAGACCCCTAGAACTTAATTTTGCTTTCCTCTTGGAGGGAGAAATAAATCTTGCTGATGTAGGTTGAAGTTGGCTTTACTATCTTTGTGCCTGACACCAGAGTGCTTTCTGCAAAATCGTCCTACTAATCTGATGTATACCAACATCGGGAAAAAAATAACAGAAAAACTTTTTCATGTAATTAAAAAGCAACAACCCTGCAATGCTTAATTAAACAGTTCTAGAGAGAATTGGCCAGAAGCAAAATGTTAGAATTTGGCATGGAAAATACATTGAGGAGTCCTTTCTGAAGGACTGAAAGAAAATGTGTTTTGATTTGATTAAGTTATGAGTTTGCCGGAGATACATATATATAAAAAAAATCCTTCAAAGCAGTCAACACCAGAAAAAAAGATCATTCTAAGGGCAGCTTACTTTGGCCTGAAATAAGAAGGGCTAGACTCAAAATAGTTGTGTATTTCACAAGCACCACAATTTTCCGGGCAAGAATCCACTCTGTGCTCTTCTTACCTGTCTGATTCATCACACCTTTACATGAATTAGTGTTTGATCCTAAGAGCAGGCCATAGAGTTACTCCAAGGGCAAACTGACTCCAAAGGTTTGAAACATTAGTAGACTTTGCAATCTGTATTCTACAGTTTGCATTCTCCTTCTCTTTTGACTAGTGTGAATTTGACTAGTGTTTTGAGACAAGGTAACCATTTTCCATGTAATTACCATTAATTTATAATATTGATCTTTTCCCTAAGGACCAAGATCTGGAAACAAATAATTGCTTAAGAATCCCAGCTTACTCCCCTCACCCTCAAAAAAAAAAAAAAAAAAAAAACCTAAACAAAAACCCACAAAGATTCTTCACAGAGAAAAAAAAAAGAAATGATTAGGAGCTGCAGGGTTCTGTTTCAGCTTAGCGAGAAGGTAATGAAATCAGCAGTTAGCAGGTACTCTAAACTCCAGGAACACCAGAGAAAGTCACAATTTGTGCTTGTTTTAAAACTGATCACTTGAATCAAAAGACAGTTTTTATACTGATACTAAAAACCCTTCTTAGTGGGGACAATTTCTATATCAGATTGATCCTCTCAGCCCCATTTTAGCTGCAGCACTGTTCAACGAAACCTCACAGGTCTGACCATATACATCAAATAATTTATTTTTTAATACTTTATTTGAAACTGAAATACTTCGGAAGTTTTTTTTTATATATATATGGTGATGCCTTAGAGATATATAGTACCTTATGGTAGGAACATTTTGGTCCTTGTTAGTAGGAAAGCCTTTGGAAGGAGCGGAACCCTTTCTCCTAATATAAAAAAATAAAGAGAAATTTTACTCAAGTGTACATAAAGACACCATGCTGGTGGGGTAGAAAGAGTGCTTTCCGGACCATTAGATGCAACTATGGACCTACAACTTGTGCAGTCTACCCATGATTTTTTTCATGAAGTGCAGGCAAAGACAGTCCTTATTAAACAGGCATCCTTGCAAACCATTGTCAATGATTTTTGCAGATTTTTACAGATTCAGGATCTTGGTTTGGATCTGAACCAATATCTCTGCTTTTGCTGGATTCCATCTGAGCAGTGATGGATTTGGGGTTTTGGGGGCTGATGCCACTTGAGGAGCTGGTGCTGCCCATGCAGAGAACGTTTTGGTATCTGTTTCTGTTCTGACCATTAGTCAAGCAAAACTGCAGTCATTTCAGGATTGTTTCTCTCTGTATATTCAGTCACAACCTCCTGCATCCTCCCCTGCTGCTCTTCCTACCATGACGTCTGACGAGAAGTGGCTCTGAGCAGCACAGAGTCATGGAGAGCAGGTGATGTAGGACATCGAAGTGGAGATGAAGGCAATTTCTCATCTGCCCTGAGGGTCCCTAGTCCCACAGGGGTTATCTCTGTTAGCTTTGCTCTTCTTCTGTGTGACACTACTTGGAGAATTGATCTGGCAGCCTGGTGAAGGCTATTATTATTATGCTGGTGATACCCAGAGTCTGTATCATCATCTCTCGTGATGGAAATTCCTCACTGAACAATTATGCCATCTGGCTGGAATAGCAAGCGAAGACTTGGCTTGTGACAAGCAACTGTGAATACAGGAATTACCGATGGGCTGTCTCTGTTGTTGGACCATGCTGCAAACTTTTTGGAAGATGAGATAATTTGAAAAACCTTCTCTCTTTCCAAGCTGGGAATGAATCAGGGCTGATCTCTCTCTGTACCATTTTGGCACTAAAGGCTCTCCAAAACTGGGAGAGAAGAATATGTCACAGAGAGAAGAAATAGATCAAGAAACCTAGAAACAAGCCAGATAAGGCAATTTTCTCCAGACAAGGGAAAATCCAGGAATGAGACCCCAACTCAGAGGTTTAACTCAGCTCAGTCATTCTTCACTGAGTGCAATAAGAGCAGAATGAAGCACTTAGCGAGCAGCAGGGCCCCAAGAAATGTATCAAACACAGGGCAGATCACTCTTGTTCACCTTTTACTTCGGCCTCAGGAAATGTGTCTAGATCACACAAGTAAACTGAGGTAGAGCAAAATCTTGGCCTATCTCTCCCATATGTTTTTGATTATGACTATTTTTCTTGTCCTGGAAAAAGATAAATGTGCCAGAATACAGTAATAATAATATAAAGCAGAATATATTTTAGGGAAATGCACTTGTGAAGCAACATTGAATGTGGGGCATGCTTATGGGTCTGGGAATATAGAACTGCTTTTAGCATATGGACATCAATTTTTATCCCATTGCATCACAACTGGTCATAAACTACAGCCAAAGGGACAAGAGAAGCAGAAGGGACAGCTACAACAACCCACATCCCACACTGCCCAGCAGAGCCTGCACAACCTTTCTTTTTCCTTCAGAGCATTCTGCAGCCCTGGCCTCTGGTGCAAGACCTGTCTATTCATTGGTTCTAAGTTCACATTTAAGCTGAAATATCATCGTTTCTGTTGGCAACACCCCTTTTTACAATGCATGTAGCTTTTAGACATTTCTCAGGAGCCTGTCCACCTCATAAAATCTTATTATAGTGGGTTGCTTGCGAGCTGGTAGCATTATACCTGAACAACTGGTGAGGTTTCTGTTTTCCTTGCTTTCTTTCATGTCTTTTCCTCCTCTATGCCTCTCCATGGAGCTGCCCCACTGCATCTGTTGGCAATGCAGCCTCTCCGGGTGGAGCTGGTGCCAAGACCAAGTGAATTCCCATGACTTCAGGTGGACCGAACCCAGGAAATGAGTCTGCTTTGGGCACAGGATGTGCGAGGAAAGAAGAGCTGTCACAAAACCAAGCTCACAGGAGAACAGACATGTCATTGAGACTTTGCAATGTATGGGAGTGATGAACTCGCCCATACTCCTGTGATTAGGAACAGAGAAGCAGAGATACTTCTCTCCTAAACGTGCTCTCTGTCGCTCTGTCTGCCTGCCCAACAGCTGGTGGAGCTGCCTTAAACTTGAGAACTCTGCAATTTCTACCCCCTCCCATTCCCCGTTCCCCAATCCCACCCTTCCTTCTCCCTTCATGTCTCTAACCTGAAACCACTAGCAAAGATAACTAAACTTTTTAATTTTTGTTGTTGTTTAGGCCTAAATAACCTCTTGTGTGCAGGATATTTACTGCTTTAGGGCACAATCTGTTGCAGCACAGCTATAACTGTTGCTAAGGCACCTCTTGTCATTATACGTGCCTCGGCAGCAAGGCTCTCTGTTGCCTTTCTCATCCGCAAACCCGGTGATTTAGTGATAATGCTAATCTTGTTTGAGAGTTATAGAGCTTGTAAGACAAATGTGTTTAAAGGCAGAGATAGAGATGCTTAATCTCTAACTTCCTTATTGTTTGCATGTCAGAATAATCAAGCTTTTCACTCATGTTTTGAGGAGCTCAAGGTGTTTTGCAAGCATGAATGAAGCCTCCCAATGGCTCCAAAGAAAGCTTTTTGCATACTCATTAAATGCAACAGGAAAACTGAGTGGCAGAAATGACAATACATAACTTAACCTATCTCACATCGAGTAACCATAGAACTGAGCCTCAAGGCGATTCAGGGCAAGTTTTACATTATCTTTTCTACAATATATTGTAATTGATTTGTATGCCGATTTCCTCAGTTGAAAACACATTTTTCTATTAAAAACAATTCGGACGGGTACTTTTTTATTACTTTTCCTATATGACTCTCTCCTATGATGGTGGGCTCTGCCCTGAAGTGCTTTCTGTCTGATCACCTCAGACAGAAAAAAAAAGTTTTATAATCTCTATTTTACAAATGGGGAAATGGGATACAGACACATTATGGAGACATTTTTTTTTGCAAGATCGCAGCAGAAGGAGATTAGAAATCTGATTTTGGGTATCATAAAGGGAATAGCAAATTTTGACCACTTATAAAAAATAGTTATTAGGCAAATAAATAGATAGTCATAAAAGATTCCTTCCTCTCCCATCTCTTTTTATCCAAGCATCTGTATTTTGCTGGCATTATGACAGTCTCCTACAAATGGAAAGATGCTGTTTAGCACCATTTTTCAGATGGCAAATTCTGGCAAATATTAAGGCTAATTCCAAATGGGGATTTGAGCACCCAAATGTCTCTGCAATCTCTTGAATTCAATACTGTGACATTATTATTTGGCCTTGCAATTATTGGCGTTATTGACATGACTCTTACAGGCTTTAAATACCCGATGGTCTGTTCGCACAACATTCCCTACAGTCCAATGCCACAAAGCAATTAAACTTTGGAAGATGAAGCCATGAAGTGTGGGGTAGATGAGCGGACAGTGAGGTGAACTGAGAACTTGCTGGATCGCAGAGATCATGGTGATAAATGGGCCCGAGTCTTGTTGGAGGCCTGCGGCCAGTGGTATCCCCAAGAGGCCAGTATTGGGCCTAGTGTTGTTCAACATACAAATGGCTTTGGTGAGGGGTCAGAGTGCACCCTCGGCAAGTTTGCAGACGATACCAAACTGAGTGGAGTGGCAGACACTCAAGAGGGCTTTGCTATCATTCAGAGGGACCTAGAGAGGTTGGAGAGTTGGGCAGAGAGGAACCTCATGAGGTTCAACAAGGACAAGTGCAGGCTCTGGCACCTGGGGAGGAATAACCCCAGGCACCAGCACAGATTAGGGGTTGACCTGCTGGAAAGCAACTCCACGGAGAGGGATTTGGGAGTCCTGGTTGACAACAGGTTAACCATGAGGCAGCAATGTGCCCTGGTGGCCAAGGAGGCCAATGGGCTCCTGGCTGCAGCAGGAGGAGCATTGCCAGAAGGGCCAGGGAGGGGATCCTGCCCCTCTGCCCAGCTCTGGTGAGGCCGCACCTGGAATATTGGGGGCAATTCTGGGCTCACCAGTACAAGAGGGACATGGAGCTTCTGGAGAGGGTCCAGTGTAGGGCAATCAAGATGATTAAGGGACCAGAGCATCTATCATATGAGGAGAGACTAAGTGAGCTGGGCCTGTTTAGCCTGGAGAAGAGAAGATGGAGAAGGCATAAGATCAATATGTGTAAGTACCTGAGGGGAGAACGTAGGGAGGATGGGGTCAAACTCTTCTCTGCTGTGGCCAGTGATAGGACAAGGGATAGTAGGTACAAGTTGAAACACAGGAAGTTCCATCTCCATGTGAAGAAGAACAACTTTCCTGTGAGAGTGCCTGAGCCCTGGCACAGGCTGCCCAGAGAGGCTGTGGAGTCTCCTTCTCTGGAGATCTTCTAAACCTACCTGGATGCCACCCTGTGCCCCATGCTCTGGGTGTCCCTGCTTGAGCAGAGGTGTTGCAGTATCTGATCTCTAGAGGTCCCTTCCATCCTTAACCATTCTGTGATTCAGTGATTTTTTTTCTTCAAAAACATGAGATTAAGACTCATATTTTATCAATAGATTAGTATATGATTTCTTTAGAATGCTTATTCAAGTCTTAGTCTCATTCCAAAAATTTTGTACTTACTAGCAACTCAAAGTGCAACTGCTTTCACAGAAGATGATGGGATAGAGAGCAATCCCTTTCTCTCAGTGGCTTTTCTTCTTCTGTGACTTTCCACCAGCGGCAAAGGCCCAAATCCCACCTATCTTCAGGCGTTCGTATGAGACACTTAGTTTTGGTTTCTGCTCCCTTTATTTTATCTTCTCAGAAGTTAGACATCTAATCTCTGCTAAACTCCACTCTGAGTCAGTGAAGAAAAAGATCTTGCCCAATTGAGGAATGAATCACCCCTTCCAAAGATGCTGGTATCTCCTCATGATAAGAAAGGGAATTTTGCTGACTGAGCTCCTAAATAGAATAATTTCAGAGTTTGTATGTTATAGGTAAGACAGTTATAATGATAGCTGTCACCAAAAGTGCCAATCATCTCCTCTTCTTTTATCTCCTGCCTCTGGCTAAATGCTTCCCTTGCATTGCAGCTGCTGCTCACCTGACCCCCTCTCTTCCCTCAGTGAATCACCTTGGGAAGCTAAATGCAGAAAATTAACCCTACCAAAAAAAAAAAAAAAAAAAAAAAAAGCATATTTTCAAAACTGAACATGGAGTTGGAGAAATGCCAGAAATGGCCCAAAGAAAATAGCAAAATAAAAACTATGACTGAAGGCAGGAGAACTGAGGGCAAATCTTCTCCTTCAGCAGGCTTAGCCATAGGTTAGTTCAGTTATAATGTGAAACCCTTTGCTCAGCTGGGTGCAATAAGGACAGAGAAGACTTTTGAGAAAAAGACATGCACACAAAAAAGATGCAAAAATGTAGTCCAAAACATACCTAGTCCTAAGTGAATTGACCCAGGTCAGGAATTATTCAGCAGAGAAGGGACTAAAACCTAAATCCAGTTGATTACAATATCCCTACCCTGAAATACTCTTTGTTTTGCTGATGGTATTTAATGTAAGAAAAAATAAAAAGAAAATAAATAAATAAATAAATAAATAATAGAAACAGAGAAAGCTTAGTATGAAAGAATTACTTTTCTGTTTTAAAAAATAAACAAAACCAAACCAAAACCAAACCAAACAAACAAACAAAAAAAAAACCCAAAACAAAACAAAACAAAAAAAAATCATGACAATTAAGCAAATCAACTCTGAAAACCACTGAAGCTGTTCTCCAGCCTTCTGGCTTTTGTCTTCATTGAGTGATGGAACGCAGCTGACCGGTATGAATCAAAGATTCACAACTGCAAAATTCTCTCCCATCTATTGTAAAACCAATGCAACCACGAACAAGTGAGGGGTGAAACAATTTTTCAACCTGCTCAGCAATCTCATAAATTATCTGCAGCTAAATAACCTAGAAAGCAGCACAGAATCTCCCAGCCTTAGGTAACAATTACACTATGTGAACTTTGGGAAACCTCTTGCTAGCACTCAAAATTAGGAGCTTAATACACAAATGAATATTGAAGGCACAGTGACAGCAGTGTGTAGACAACGCTTTTGCAATCCACCCAGGTGTTTTGCTGTTTTGTTTCTAAAAAGGGAAATGTTGTAATTAGTTTCACTGGAGGAAAGAAAAAAAAATGTTCAGATTGGTATCGCTTTTCTGAAATGCTGAAGATTATGCATCAGTCTGCCGGCTAGTGCAAAAGTCCAGTTTGATATCCGAACTCTGCTGGAAGTCAGGATGTGATTGTGATTTTTAGGGTCACTGATACTTGTCCCTTGACCTGCTGGCAATGCTCCTCCTAATGCAGAATCCCACCTGAGCAGCAAATTGACCACCACTGAGAGAGTTCAAAGATCCAGTTGACATTTCCTGGTCACATCTCTCAAGGCACTACAGAAAGATAACTATTGCTATACCCATTTTACACATAGGGAAAGTAAACAGTTATGAGCTCAGTAAATCACCAATAAGTGTTTGGAACAGAATCACAGTTTTCTCAGTGTGAACATGGTGTCATGATGCTGTTTTCTTTTTCTCTAAGAACCTAAGGCAACGTGCAGCCCACATGCAAGCAACACTATAGTGTTAATAAACCCTGAAGGTCAAATGCCTTGATTAACTCCTCCGAACCATAAGGACAGCCCCCAAGAAAAGATTTTATTTAAGGAAACCATATCCTTTGCTTAAAATGTTCCCACCACATCCATCCTTTTTCCAGGTGGCAATATGCTCTTCTGCATATACTGAGAGATGATTTGTGCCTGCAATGTGGCAACAAACCTTAGGTCTCTCATTTTTTTAGGAATTGCTCAGTTATTCCTGCTGACTTGAATAATTATGAAAAAGTTAGTCTTATTTTTAGTGAAAAGGTTTAGTTAGTCAGTTGAACTCCCGTCACCTTTTCCAACCTGAACTATTCTGCGATTACAAAATTATACAACTGCTTTTCCTCTAGTGCCTATCATTCCCTTCAACTCCTGTTTTTGTTATCATTTTTTTCTTTTTTGTTCTTTTTTTTTCCTTGAGGTGTTCAGATGTCAAGCAGGTATCTTAGGTGTGTTCTTGTGAGTCCTTAAGAGTGTAATAATAATTTTCTTTGGCTTGTTGATCTAATGGCTCCCAAAATTACATTGAATCTCTATTCGTTATTGTCTATTTTTTATTTACTATGATAGCACATGGCAAGCATGTAACAACTTTTCTACTTATTGTCATCCCAAGTTTCTTTCAGCATTCCCTTTCTTTTGCCAAGCCTCTGTCTGTCAGTGGATAGCTTTATTCCTGATTATTATGCCTAGGTAAGGTAAAGGGTAGTTTGGTTCTTATTTCTTAAAAATATATCTCTTCTGGCAACCATAGCAAATTGTTTTGGATTTTGCTCCATGAATTATACATGAGACTCAATTTAGCATGATTATTAATTCTAACCTCTCTGGTGTATGAATAAGCAGTCTCATTGCTTAATATTAGTGCCTGACCATTCTCTACAACTAATGACCTGTCACAGATATCTGTGTCTAACAATCATCAGGAAGCCAAAAAGTACTTAATTACAATTAATTAAATAAAACAATGATTGAACTAAAAGTGAAAAGCTGTCAGTGCTTTGCACCCAATTAATAGGAAAATAAATCAGTAATACATTTGGAGTGACACATCAGCAATCAAATTAGCTCTCAGTACAGGGAAATTTTGAATCTGCATTTCCCTATACCTAAGTCTTACATTGCCTCATGTGAGTTTGTAAAGAAGCACAATTCTGCAGTCCCCACTTTTGTACTGTTTGCTGGGAGAACTACCTCACTTATTTCTAATTATTTAACTTTTCTATATGGAAAATCTGCCTAATAGGAAGACAGTCTGTCCTGTTGCCTAAATCTCAGTCTGAAGGACACAGATGTGTTGAGAAACATTATTATTTTGGTCTTTTGATACTCAAGCGTTTTCACAGCCATACTGCCTCTCCCTTGTCCAGCAATTAATTTTCCCCCTCCTTGTGCTAACCTTCAAATCAATTCCAGTAGATATCTCAGCTTCATCAGATATTGGTAAGTTCACTGAGCAGTCTCACAAGCATCTGGATCAGAACAAGCGAATGAGTGATCACTGCAAGGTACAGGTGTGCTTTGGGAGAACAGGAGATCCACCATCTGGCTCTGCTGCTGAAACTCACATATTATCCAGCTCCTGCCTTTGGGGTCACTGCAACTTGCAAATCTTCCAACTACTTCAAGGCCCAGTACCCAGGAATGGAAATTACACAATTTAGAAAAGAAACAAGAAGAATTGTCAATAATACCCTAATATCTATAGCTTTATAGACTATATATGCATTACATATTCATATATATGTATATACCTGTATACATATGCATATGCGTGCATATATATATAGGTATATTTGTCATTTGACATAAAATTGAGTGCAGGTTACATTTTGTGTCCTGATTTATTTCACTGATTTTTATCTATCTAGCCATAAATTATACAATCCTATGTATGATTAAAAAATATACATAAGTGTAT